>JARKHS020029546.1:0-246704 GCA_030143305.2 Amblyomma americanum
AGACTGCTTTTACATCTCTCGAAAGGGCAGGATATGCTGTCAAAATCGCATGTGTACACTGGCCCGCTCGTGACTCGTCAGTCACCGTTGCGCGCAACTCGGTTTCGCCAAAATATACACATACGCCTTGCTTAACACCGAGCGCCTAATATCAAGTGACGCGCTTTCCTCACCTGGCAGCCTTCGAGAACCGAGTAAATATTGCGCGAAAAACCGCCGACCGACGCAACATGACAACTGAGCGTGTTGCTATGAGTGCACATTGACACACAGTACCGCGCAGAGTGCACGCAGGGTAAATACGTGAAAAAAAAACATGTTGGACAAGCGCATCTGCAAAGCAGAAAGTAGATGTCGGGCAGCGAAAACTTTTAAGTGAGTGTAGTTGTGAAACTTTACATCCGCAGCTTATTTCCGAATCCAAAAACTGACTGGTGTAAAACAGATCAACTTTCAGATCGAGCCGCCATCTGCGAGAGTAAAAAAATGTTGATGGCCTAGCTCTGTTAGGCCAGGATATACGTAGCGAAAGTGCGGAGACTTCTTCATCGGAAGAGTGCATTCACTTGATGCGCCTTTATGCTAAATTACAGCTTGAGCCGTTGTGGCGGAGTGGCAGCGTCTCCGCCTCAAAAGTCCTCGGCACAGGTTTTTTTTTAATTCAGCGAGTGTGCAAGGGGTTTCAGTGGCTCCCACTGAAGCCGCCACCGTATACGTTGGTTAGTGGTTAAGCGCTGGCTCGTTAAGGCGCGTTTATACTCCGGCGTAACGCGCGCGCGCGCTGCACGCGACGTCACGTCGGCCAAAGCGATACCTTCTTACTCCAAGTACGCTTGACCGCCGACACCTTCGACGGCTTCGGCGCACTCTGACCACACTGGCGGAGACTTCGAGCACGTCTCTATTTCGCGGCGAATGCGCCAGCCACCGCCGCCCCGGCCAGACCGGTTCGGCTCCGTGGCGAAGCGCGCGTTGTGACGTCATATGCCCCTCCTCGGAGCACCGCCACGGGGAAATGGCAAGTTCGCGGCAAGTAAAGCTTTCGCTGTAGAGGAACTAAAATAGTGGGAGGTGCTGCCTATGGACTACAATACAAATGCAACGGCTGCTAGTGTCGATGAAAAGGTGGAAAGTTGTGACAGAATCATGAACAGAATCAGCTAAACTCGCAACATTGAACCACACTACAAGTCCAGAACAACAAGGGGGGGGGGGGGCGTATGCAGCTTATCGGTGAGGAAATTTTAACAGGAGATTGAATCTTACATTGGGCATGTAAAAAGTCTCATGATAATACTGAACATCCTTTTGTTCCAACATTTCAGTAACGATGCTTACATCTGGAATAGTTGAAAGAAGTATAAAGAAAGAAATAAAGAATCAAAGAAAACAAGAAAGAAAGAAGGGAAGAAAGAAAGGAAACGAAATGGCAGTGTATCTGCGATTGAAAATAGCAGATGGTAAGTGCGGTGGCATGATGGCGAAAGAAATATTGAATGGCAGTAACGCGTACGTTATCCTTACTTTAAATGAAAAGCTAGGAAATAATAATCTCTTAGTGGAGCAAAACTAATATCTCCAGGAATGAGAACATTGGAGGCAAACCTTGAAGGACGGCCTTGCTGACAACCGCAACTAGCCCGATTGTAAAGAGACGCTCATGTAATCCTGTCATCTTTTCCACTATATGTGGCAACAGCACGCTACAGCCTTGAAGTTACTCATCATGGCCCAGCTGGCCGCACTGGGCGATAAGAAAATCTTCGGACTGACTGGGGTCTGTGCTGAAAGTGGCACCGCTAATCGTTGCACAGACGCGCCGGTGCCCAGCTCTATCAGCACTGCTTAATTTTCTGCGCACCGCGGTTTGTCGCAAACCTCTCTCGAGTGTTAACGCAACGCGATTGCATGATAAATTTTTCAAACACTTAATCGTACAGAAACCAGTGACTTGTCTGTGCGATGTGCATGCGGATGGTGAGTTGCGATAGCGTGCCAGTGGATTGGGCCAGCGCTCTACGCCCCGTGCTGGACGTGTTACTTAGCACAATTCATATGCTTGCCCAGAGGTCAAAGTTAGGCGTCTTCCCCTTCTTCAGTGCCTCTCTGCGGCTACTTCTCCTCCTTAATCTTCGGTGTGATGGAGTATCTGTAGCTTTCATACGTATGGGTGAGTTACGTCACCATGGCGTCGAGCACAAGGAGGTTATCTATTTCCACAGAAGTCTTACTTATAGATCCCGAAGGAGTTGATCAGTGGCTGCTTCGATGTGGCCGCTTTGCGGTTCGCGCCAATTGTTTTTAGCATCGAACGCGCAGGCAACTGTTGCGAGACGACAGCTGACCCTTCTTACGTGTGACGCCATCTCGGGAGACACTGCGCAGCCATGACATCCACAATTGCAGCGCAAAGGTGAATGCCATAAAAATTGAGGTACAAACACTTATAGTTTGTACTCAGACGCGAAAATAGAGAGAGACCGCTGTCTTTCATATACAGCCAGTGACAACTTGTACGCAGCTAATGCAGTCATGTACGATGGCGGCCCTGTTCTTCATTTTTTTGAGAAATGAAGTTTTCCAAGTTTAAGGCACGGCAATTTGGAGAGGTCCACTGGTTGAGCACTTCCAGAATACGGGCTCAGGTGTCCACCAAAAGTTATTCAGTTGCCGTGCCTTTTCTACCTTGCTTTGTAACCTCACTTTGTCCTCCCGAAAAATCTGTCAATATGTCCTCATGTCAAATTTTTTTCAGCCCCAGATTTGCAGCTGAAGTTACCAGCAGTGGCAATGACATTTCGGTAAAGGCAAACGCGAAAATGCACCGCGTATTAAGAATTTCGTCTATAAGACAGATACATACCTGGCTCAGTTGATCCCAAACGTTAGATTACTGCACGTACTTCAGAGAAATTTAAAAGTACTTCACTTCAGTCGTTGTGATTTGCCCCATTAGGACACGACGAAGCTATTATTTCCAATAGCGCCACATCGACGGGTCAGCCGTTTAAAGAAAATATCGTATAAAGTGTACGTATTCCGATGGCCCCCAATGCAGCCATTATCTATAGGTAGTATCTAAACGGCGCTCTTGCTCGGAAGAAAAACAAGTCCCTCCAACCAGATAAAAAAAGTACGGCTGTCAATGGCCAATAGGAACGCCAGGCGACCCAATATACAATCAGCACCCCTACTCCACATTTACGGTTCTTGTCAACGTCAAATATTTAATGGCCGGGAGACAGGCGTTAAGTGGGAACATTAAGATAACATTCGCCACTGATAAAGGAGTGAGTCACGTAGTTTGCCCACACGCTGGCACGAAAACAGAAAAAAAAAACAGACTGGAAGTAGATATAGCCGCTGACAACCACAATTCGGTTGCTGACGAAATTGCTTTCCGGCGAACGCATTTTGCTTTCATGCGGCAAAGCAATAGCTGGCATCCTCTGCGCTGTAAGCACGCGTTTTAGCTTCTGACGCCAAATGTCTGTAGTGAACAGCAAGAACTCAATACAAAATTGCAGTAGAAGTTGGAGGGGGCGACGATTGAAAAGTTGTGATAACGCTGATAGCAACATAGTTGGAGGACGCGTTGCTGACAGACTAATCGCAGTTGACCTACAAGGAATTTGGTCTCAAGCAGCAATGGCTTGTCATCCCGTCAAACGGGAAGAAATAAGGACAGATGAATAAAAAGAAGCCTAGAAGAAAATGCGGCACCCGCCGAAAATGGCATCTGATGTGTGGAAGCCACTGACTCGGAAAAGTGTGTCAACAGGTTCAGGTTCTCAGCGAGATGTCGCGAGCCTCACTTTATGTTTGTACTTTGAAAATCGTCCCGCACGCCGAGCTTACAGAGGGGAGCGGCTTCCTCCACGCATGCGGCTGGTCACGTAGGCAACTGATTTTAGAGTGGAGGACTACGTCTGCCTGCGAGCTTTCCGAAATACCGGCACGTGGACGAATAAGCAGTTTGTAATAAATGCGCAGAGACTTTCTTGGTCCGCTGAGCACACGAAATTTCCGGCGCACGTGCAGACTGCAAGCGCAGACGCGCTCGAATTGCAAATAAAATGGTCTGTATTCTGCATTGAAGGTTCTGGACGGGCTTTGCAAAGAAAAATACTTCTCTGTAGTGAACGCTGAAAGGCTCAGTTGAAGGCGCCGATGGCGTCCCACCTATATTAGACTCCACCCACATCTGCCCTCCTCCAACCTCACCCTACAGAAGGATTCCCTCGCAGCATCCTCTAAAAGCCCCACCCACCAGAATTCCACCCATCTGTGCAACAAAATCACATTCACAGATGCGACTGGATGGCGATTAATGTGAAATAAAAAATGTACTACCAGCCGCCGCGGTGGCTGAGTGGTTATGGCACTCCGCTGCTGACCCGAAAGACGCGGGTTCGATCCCGGCCGCGGCCTGCGAATTTCGATGGAGGTGAAATTCTAGAGGCCCGTGTGCTGTGCGATGTCAGTGCACGCTAAAGAACCCCATGTGGTCGAAATTTCCGGAGCCCTTCACTACGGCGCCCCTCATAGCCTGAGTCACTTTGAGGACGTTAAACACCCATAAACCAAACCAAAAATGTACAACCAATGCCGCTAACGCAGATTTGTCGCATCTCATCGTATTGTCACCAGTGTATTTTCTGAAGAGAAAAAGAATAAAAGTGCGCGTCTTCCTGATTCTAATCTCAGAAGAGAAACCTATACAGAGAAGCTCAGAGACAATAAGTTCCCCGTCGGAAAATAAGCACTATAAAGCGATGATAAGCAATAAAAAACGCGGCAACATACATATTGACGAACAATTTACGTCAGGCACGTAACCAGGGTTTTTTCTCGGGAGGGGCCCAGTGTATTTTCTTTTTTTTGCTAGCTGGTGGGGTGGGTGAGGTGGGGGGTTCAGACTGAGCCCTGCCTTTTTTTTTTTTTTTGGGGGGGGGGGGGGGCTTGCTCTCGGAGCCCCCCTTGGATACGCGCCTGAGTTCCATTGTGCTGGCTGTAACACCAGCCACACTGTCAGATATGCAATTCTTGCAACTGCAAGCTATTACAGTCACACAACCATACAATCTCTTAATTTTCCAACAGGAGGTTGAAAAATAGGGGAGAGACACTCATACATACATCGCAGACGACCGTCGAATCAGAAATATTTTTCGTGTAAAGAATACAGAAAAAAAATTCTACTCCGCGAAATAATTCCTACAAAAAAGCAGCGTAACAATACCACTGAAAATAAGTACCAACAGCAAAAAAAAATGTATTCTCAGCGATCAATCGCGCTTGAACATATATGCGCAATTCCAGGACTTCATTACATGTTCGGCAAAAAAAAAGACAGCAAGAAAAGATACGTTTTAAAGCTTCTGAAAGAACTCATGAATTCGTTTCCAAGTAAAAGTAAGTGAACACTCAGTTCTTCATATTTATTTAGTTCGAAAAAAACTACAAATATACGAGAGTGTAGTAGGCATCCCGCACGACGTAAGTATGAGCCCCTGGCCTCGGACAGGCGCTGGTGCGAGGATAACTTTTTTGAGTATTTAAACTGGAGAACATCTTTAAACATATCTGAACAATACTTGTAATGGAATCCGAAAATATTGCTCTCATTGACTGTGTTGAAGTTGGCCATATTTATGTAGTAGAGGCGAATTTATTATAAGAAAATTTATTATAAGAAGCTTCTGCTTACAGTACACAAACAAAAATTATTCTCTAGAACATTAAATACAGATACATCTCTGCACCTTCTACGGCGAAACATCCGACACAAGCCGAAAACAAGAAGAAATTATGGAAAGCAGACATTTTTATATAGGTCAGCTGAAATATTAAACAAGGTAGAGAAACTGTTAGACTTTAGCGCTCCATTGGGTACTTTCAAAAAAGAGTTAACCACATTGCTACTAGACGATGTTGTTTCCTTTTAATGACCAATGTCATTCTGTTTCATTTCTGTTTGTTTGTATGTACGTACATCCGTTCACAAAATGAATATAAACAGTGCAGTTGTGCTATGTTTGCATTTGTGGCTATGTAGTGCGTATTACAAGTGTAATATGTTAGTAGTTGTGTAAATTCCGTACTTTTTTTCTTTTATATGTATTTTCTTCTCTTATCACTGCTGTCGAAACTGCTTACTGTAGGGGGCTGGGACCTTTCGCCAGGTCATTGGCCTTTAGTCCCAGTTTCCACTCGCTATGACGAGGAAATAGAGTTCAGTCAGTCAGTCAGTCAGTCATTCAGTCAGTCAGTCAGTCAGTCAGTCAGTCAGTCAGTCAGTCAGTCAGTCAGTCAGTCAGTCAGTCAGTCAGTCAGTCAGTCAGTCAGTCAGTCAGTCAGTCAGTCAGTCAGTCAGTCAGTCAGTCAGTCAGTCAGTCAGTCAGTCAGTCAGTCAGTCAGTCAGTCAGTCAGTCAGTCAGTCAGTCAGTCAGTCAGTCAGTCAGTCAGTCAGTCAGTCAGTCAATTAACGATGTAGCGAAGTGCTATCCTTGAGCAAGGTGGAGTTTTGGGAAGTCAGGATTTGCAGGTAAGCATATCACGATACAAATGAGGACAAGAGATGGGCACAGGACGGGCGCTAAGTTGCAAATGAAAGAAACGGAAGCAAAATTAGGAGCTCGAAGAACTGAATGCGCATGCGCATGCGATTAAGACGAGGGGGCTGGTTAACGACAAACTGAACCAAGATAATCAGGGGCTTAACTGCGAGAAAAATGGCACGGAAAGGAACCGGAAGAGCCTCTTCCACCTGTAAGCAGCAATACCCAAGAAAGTACTCAGCATTCAGAAACATTGATTCCTTTCGCAACAGAACAGAAGTGTCACTCACGCACTTATCGCTTCGTAATGTATGAATAAAGGACGCATCAAGAAGTTCCCTTGCGAGTTGTGCTTTAGAACGGCCAGGAACTTTTCTTTTTCCAAAAGGTGGATGACATTTGCAGTGCAAACAATGCTTAGGCAGTTCAGTTTGTTAGATTTAGATGAATTAAAAGAAGCGCCGTGTTCCCTAAGGCGTTCATTGAGGCAGCGACCGGTTTGCCCAATACAGACGCGGCCACAGCTCAGAGGGACTTCGTAAACAACACGAACTTTGCACTCAACGAACTCTGTTACGTACTTACTTGATGCTGCAAGCCAGTTTCTTATGGCTTCGGCTCGTTAGTGCGTAAAGGTTTGAGTTTTCAAGGTGCCGTGAAAACGACGTCCACAACAAAAATGCTTGCTATCCTCTTTAGGTTACGCGACACGCGGTGAATTGGAATGCACCACCACATATTTCTTTTCCTGCCTGGCTTGCATGTCAGTGCTGGAAACAGGGCCTCTCTTTTCTCGGTTACGTAGCTGCTTAAGCATGCCTTCCGCTGCATTCGTCAGCACCGAAATAGGATAGCGAGCACTGTTGAGGCGTTCGACCTAATGTCCAAAACTCGATTCCACTTGGTGAAAAGACGAGTTGAACAGCGTGGATCTAAACGACAAAAAGAGGATACCACGCTTAACAAGTTTTGAATGTGAGGAATGACAAGGGAAATGGGTTTTCTTTGTACGTGGCACATAGGCACGACAAATGTGGCTTGTCATGTTAAAAAACAATCTCAGATCTAAAACTGGAGCTTGAAGGTAATATTCATGGAACTGGAGAGGGCAAAAAGCCGCTCCAGGATCGAGTCAGCAACAAGAGCAAAGTTATCATCCCTTAGTTGTAAAAGGACCGGGAACTTCGTCCACAAATCTAAAAACATGGGCCACACAATCATTACTGACATTCAGGCTTAGCTCGTGGTCAAATTTTGCAAGAAAAATATCGCACAAAACAAGTGCTAGACAAGAGCCGATGCAAATGCCTCGTTTTTGAACATAACTTTTCTGCTGAAAGCTAATAATCGCAGAATTAAGGTAAAACGTAAGTAATTCTAAAAAAAAAAGCCTCCACTGTAAGACCGCCACCGTCTCTGAAAGGCCACAATACCGGAAAAGTCAATGCTTCCACGAACGGCAACAAGAAGTTCGTCGTGTCGCACTGGGTAGAACAGTTCCTCAATGTCCACGAAGAAGCCACAGTTGGCCCACGCAAGTCTTGACGGAGCACTTCAACCACTTGGCCCGCACTGCTCACTTTGAAAGGACCTTCATATTGTAGCGTGCTAAGGTGAAGATGTAAGAATTTGCAGGCTTCTACTGGCCAAGAGTCTCGCTCTTTAATGATCGCTGTCTTTGCACTAAAGAAGACATTCAACGCTTGGCCTACGCTCTTCTGAACACTCTTGCTCAAACATTCCGAATTTGGCTCATTCAGGAGTGCAACAGCGTTGGACTTGACCCTTCTTGGGTTTAACGCTTTTGCTTTGAAGTTTTCTGATTGGTAGACTCGGCCTTTTGATCAAATAGGTCTTGGGGCAGAACGGCAAACCCGCCTCCTTTATCTCTGACCAAAAGGGAAAGGTCGGACTCACGAAATTGTTTTGCGACGTCACGCAGCAGCCGCTGGCCGTCCTTATGTCGAACGACGCTCTTTCGAAGAATCTCGACGCCTCCAGCCTGACATCAAGCTTTGTCTTCGTCCTTTGCCTTTGCTGCAATCCCACAAACAGAAGCCAACAACTCGTGCTTGTAGACCGATGTCTCCAAAGCAAACTTTGGATCCCGTTCCGAGACTCGCTGAATGGGCAGAGGGACCGAAGCCTCCTCTAGGAAGTTGACAGGGAACCGGACTTGCATTTCTTTCCGACTTAAAGCATCTCAATACAACAACCTGCCTAAGTGTTGTTTGTGCTGCAAATGTCATCCACCTATTGAAAAAACGTAAGTTCTCGGCCGTTCTAAAGGACAACTTGCTAAGGGAGGTTCTTGAGGCGTCATTTACTCATAGGTTAGGAATCGATATAGTGCGTGAGTGACGCGTCTATCTATTCCGTTGCGAAAGGAATCTAGTTTCTAAGTGATGATTAATTGGGTATTGCTGCTTGAAGGTGGAATAGGTTTGCGTTTTTTTTTTCGTGTCCACGATTATCTTGGTTCAGTTTATCTTTCATCCAGCCCCCTCGTCTTAATCAGTGGATAGCTGGCATGCGCATTAAGTTCCTCGAGATCGTAATTCTTCTTCCGTTTCTTTCAGTTGCAGCTTCAAGCTTCAAGGCATCCACTGCATAACCTTAAATTTTCTTTTGTTTTTCCAATTTTTTTTTCACAGTGCATATATTTTACATACTGGTGAAACCATGCTGCTAGCACTACTTTGTTAGTGTTTTTTGTGCAATTTTGTTACCATTTAACCCTGCCTGTGATGCCCAGAGGAGCAATTATGGGTTCGTAAAGTAATTAAATAACTAATAAAAACACGCCTCTTTGTGCCTTTGCCAAAGCATAGCAAGGCCGCGGCAATAACAGTCCTCTGCTTAATGACTCTCAGCCTGGCATCGATAAACGCTAAAGGTGAATTCGCACGACGGAACATTGGCCGGCGAACCAGGCGTCACGTGACGTTCCACACCGCTCCCTGAGGTTAGCGCCGGGCTTGCGATGCTGCGTAACGTAACACGGCGAAAGGTTGCGCGGATAACTACTTAGCTTATAGTCACCAGGACAGGTGAAGGTCGGAGGAGTGGCGATTAGGTTCTTACAAAGGCGCCCAGCATTTCTCTGTGCTTGGGCTAGGCATGAACCTCACGGAGCGGATGCGGGCCGTCACGTGACCCCTCGTTAACGGGCCAATGTTCGGTCGTGTGACCACGTGAGGGAGACAATGAACAGACAAGGGCTTTGCTGGCTATGGTAAGTATAAGGACCTGGGTTTTGTTAACCATGCGCGTGTCATGGTAATTTCACCGTGTGAAACGCGGTACTATCAAGGGCTCTTTGTGTTCGTTTGTGTTTGTGTGCGTTTGAGTGCGTGTGCGTGCGTGCGCGTGCGTGTGTGCGTGCTGGCGCGTGTGTATGGTAGATCCCGTCTCTGCAACTGTGCGTCGACTGCACCACTGGCACAGCGAAAGCTCTGTAATCATATGTGGGTGTACTAAGGTTTGTGCTTGCATGGAGACCCATTTCTAAAGCTTGTGTAACCGATAGGCGTCGGTGTGTATGCCATACATAGGCTGCGTGCGGTACGCCACCCCCTACGCAAAAGTGGAGAGACCACGCGAGCTGGCAGAAGTGCGTGTCACCTATCTGTCACGATGCAGCGCCTGTTTTCAAGTAATGCATTAGGTGCGTGACCAAATACGTTACCCTGCCTGTCCACACACTTCTGCCAGAAATGCCTTTATACACTAAAAACTCGCAATCACCATCATTCCCCGGGCTCTCCACTTTTGCTCGCGACTGCATGTGATACGACTGCGAGACAGTGTGTGCGTGAACATTCGATTGTTCAAGTCACCCTATGCAATTTATTGCAACATGGTATCATCACCCTCCTTCGCATTTCAGATCTCCCTTTCCTACCCTACTCTATTCCCCTCTATGAAGTAGCCGGGCAGTGTCACGTTAACACAGGCCGACCTCTCCAACCTCTTCGACCTCCCTTATTAACCGTTTCGGACACACGTTAAGTACTACTACCGAGAAAAATTTTGTGTATGCTTCGAACCCCACATGACAAAAATTGCAAGAATGGCCCACAAACATTCAAAATTTACGTACGCTGCATACTTCCGAGCTCGCTGTATTTCAGTCTTATTCTTCAAAAATATACATTAATACCCAGTTAATCACAACCATTAGCATCCGAAGATGTTTTACCAAAAAAATCAGCTGCAATCTCCTTCAATAAAATATTCCACCACATGAGAGAAGAAAAAGTTTCGGAGGCGCGCCATGCAGCTTCGTGACGTTTATCTTTATATCTTTAGACGCACCGAAAATCCCTTTGAAGAGCAGAGTACACAAAGACGCCATGCTTTAAAGGGTTAAACTCTACTTTCTCTCTCATATTCGTGCTATGATTTAGTGGGACGACGGGCCCCCCACAGAAGTTTATTGAACGTGCCCTCAGCGGTTCCTCGGCCCATTCAAATATTGCGAACACACTTTCGCTTTTCTCTTCCTGAACGCTTTCTTGAAGATACGATATGTTATATAGGATTCATAATTTAGCTTTGACAATTAAGAGTAAACTGGCTGCCATGGTGGCTCAGTGATTATGGTGCTCGGCTTCTGACCAGAAAGATTCGGGTTTGAACCCGGCCGCGGCGTTCGCATTTCGATGGAGACGAAATGCTAGAGGCCCATGTACTATTTTATGTCACTGCACGCTAAAGAACCCCAGGTGGTCGAAATATCCGGAGTCATCACCTATGGCGTCCTTCATAGCCTGAGTCGTTTTGGGACGTTGAACTCTGTAAAAACCAAACCTTTGCCAAGGGGAAGAAAAATACGCACAAAGTACTCACGCTTATCACCAGAGGTGACAAGCTAGCGTATCATGGAGGATAAAGCCATCAAATGACCAAGAATAGTCAGGCTTCCATTTCTGTATTTGCATCAAACAGACAGAAAGATAGTGTTGACGCTTGCCTTCTCCGCTGACAAGGCAATCGGCTCAGTACACGCTGCGATATCAGAACGGGATGAAAGGTGGTCACGTAATGGGTGCACCACGAGCCACGCCGCACGCACTGCAGAGCAGGTGGGGGAACACAACGCCTACTGGGAAGACGTGTTTCGAGAAGATATAGCGATGCATAAAGTCACATTAAAGAAGCGTGGTTAATCTTTGAAACGTGCGTCGCTCTGTTATAGGACCATGCACTCTGCTCGGTTATTTTTGAACGCGTTAGCGTTAAGGAGCTCGTGTGGCAGAAAACCCGGCGTGGGCGTCACTGACTGTGAGCGAAATATCTACGGAAAATCCCCCGAGAAGCAACCTAGGACACCTAGGTGGGCCACCCAGGTCACGTGACCTTATTGCGCCATCACTACCTGCCCACCGGACTGTGAGCAAACTGCGCACCGTGGGAGATGGCAGTTAAGAGGGTTCACCAGTGACACTGTCCTTAGGAAATACATGGGAAGTTTCAGAAGCTGTAGCGTGTCTAAAAATGGTTCGATTTTCATAAGGGATGTGGTAGCGTTTTCTTCTTAAGTAAATAAAGGAAATGTTGCGCACAGATATTATTTTTAAGTTTTATTTTTTTTAAATCACAGGTAAATATTCAGAAAAATTGCACTTTTAAATATTTCGGTCCTTCATGTCATCTCGTGAAAAAAACTAAGCCAAATATCGGAATTTTGTCCGCAACATTTCCTCTCTTTCTTGATTGTCAAGCCGTAATTTTCATCCATAGCGAGCTTAGTGTTTGCGTTTTACAGGCTCTGAAAGTTGTGTATGTAGTTTCTGCGGGGATTTGAAATTCGCGCCAAAAATAACCAGTGCGACGTGGCTCCATCTGGCGTCAGAATATTTTGTCGCTACTACATTCTACCACCATCCTCCTGGTTGTCTGTGTTCATGCGCGCAGGTTTTTACTCAGAACTTGGGCGGACTTGAGCTCTTTCTTTCCTTTTTTCTTACTTAGGCTGTATTCGGAAAGGGTTTCTGCTTTTATTTTTTGCTCGAGCTTGTGGTGCCAGAAGAAAGTGGGATGCAAGGCCACACCCAAAAGCGCAACCCCCCTCCCCCCTTTTCTCTCCCGGCAGCCACACAATAAGGCATTGTTAGTGCCAAAGCACAGGAATGGGGTACCCTATTCAGGACAGTGTGGGAGAACAGCATTGTTACTTGCCCAGCGCAGGGGCGCAGTACCGCAGGTACGAATGCAGCTGCAAATATTCCTCATAGGAGTCCCTCGAGCCAATAGCGGCGCTTACATGAACCCAACACGGCCTGGTTGTTGAGTTATCGGGCCGAAAACCGGTGCTGGGTTCATGTAAACGCGCGCCGAGTCGGGAGTCGACGGATCGGATCCAGTCAACTCCGCCGCAAGGGGTAGGTGACTATACTTGACCCTGACCCGATGTGCTTGTAAACGCCTACATGTCGAAGAGTAGGGTTATTGAGAGGGGAGAGGACAAATGCGAACTTGCTTTTCACGTGCGCCGTCGCGCCTCCGATACAGCGATGGCGTGCCTCAATCTTGGAGGCTGCTACTGCTTGCTCGACGTTTGGTGTCGCTACAGTTGAACCGGTCTCGAGTCACTAAAATCGAGTTCATATAAATACCCACTGGTTGAGTTTGATTGATCATGCTCAACCCGACTCACCCCCGAATCGACCCGACGCTATCGGGTTGATGTAAACAGGGCTAATGGCGTAGACTGATTTTCATGGCGTAGCGATTAACATACTTTTACTGAGGCATTTGCCAATCACCTGCGATTTCACGCTATACTCGCGGACAACTATCTATGGCAGTGCGACAGCCTACATCAAGGGAAAAGGACCACCTAATTCTTTTTCCTGCTCAGCCGCTGCTGCACTGCAGCTGCGACGTCATGAGAACCAGTCGAAGCCACCGTTCGCCCATGGCTCCAAGCTAGTGATACCAGGATGTGTCAAATCGGCATCGAAACATCGGTTCTCTAACGAATCTTTCATCGAGTGTCGTTCTTTTTTCTCTAATTCTCTTCCCGACGAGGTATGTCTCTGCCAAAATGTTCGCATTATCAGTGCAGGTGCTGTCCACTGTACGTGGGTAAGCATGGGTGCACCTTGTCTGCAGAAAGGAGCTCACGGATTTCCAAGCCCCCTACTCCAGAACAGAATCTCCGTGGCGTAAATAACGTGATGTCAAACGTTCATGGCCTGGCTGGCAAAATCATCCAGTTTTGCTTCTGAATCATTTTCGCATGTTTCAAGCGTTCCCCAGCCGTCTTTCTTTTCCCAGTTAGATACGCCTCGGTATGCGCCACACCTAGTCGCACCTAATGCACTACGCATCCAAAAGTCGCATATTTCAGTCACAAAAACGCTTGGAAGAGGCGCTATATAAATACATATATAAAATATATAACATAAAAGTATATAATGTATAAAATATATAAAACATAAAAGCAGGCCGCATAATGAGACTTTCCCGGAAACCATAGTATAGGTGTGGAATTCTCGCTTTCAAACCCGTGAAGTCATGACAATTCACGTGTGCTGCTTTTTTTTATGTACAGAAAGAGCACACGCGGTTGGCGTGGCTGCAGCGCCCATCTTTTATTCTATTGAATTGCAATTTTTATTGTATTTAAAAACAAACCACTAAGTGCAGCTTTTCCATAACAGTTGGAAGTCGCTTGTGCAGTGACGAAATTTGGGTTCAGAGTCACCACGGATACCAACTGGTCGATCTTAGTGCTATTTTGCAAAGCACACATCTCACCCTTTTACCCAATGGCTGAGTGGTTACGGCGCTCGGCTGCTGGCCCGAAAGACGCGGGTTCGATCCCGGCCGCGGCGGTCGAATTTCGATGGAGGCGAAATTCTAGAGGCCCGTGTACTGTGCGATGTCAGTGCACGTTAAAGAACTGCAGGTGGTCGAAATTTCCGGAGCCCTTCACTACGGCGTCTCTCATAGCCTGAGTCGCTTTGGGACGTTAAACCACCATAAACCATAAACCAAACCAAACCCTTTTACCCAAGTTTGATTTGTTCCGTTGGGAAATTATAAGCAGTGAAAGAGACTTGAAACGAAGTATTTCAGGAGTAATTTAGTTACGGAAGTGACTATCACCCATAAATAAACTGAAGAATTCGGCGATGCCGATAGCAACAAAGGTGCTCGGTGGTCATCGAAGATGAACTATCAAGATAAGGCGCTAAAAACAACTACAACAACCCAGAATAATGTCGAAATAGTTGCGCCTGGCTGCAATCCTTCCAGATAAAGGTGATCACATCTCGCATAACATAGTGATATTCCCGCGCGCCAACGGTTTTGAACTCGAACAAACAAGTAATGCAACAGTTTCGCGGCATTAATTCTCTCAAAGAAGCATCAACCAGATGCTTAAACGAAAAGTAAGGTCAACAACAGCAAAGGCAATGCAAAATAAACGCTGGCAGCGCAAACAATAGACGTTTTTAGCATACCGGAGACGTACTACCGGAGACGCATACCGGTTTACCGGACCCCTCCTACGCATGCGCAGTGGCATTGTTGGGGTGAGGGGGAGTCACTGTGCGTGCGCAAGAAGGGTGCGGTAAACCGGTATACGTCTCCGGTATGCTAAAAACGCCTGAGGGCGCAAAGTGCTTTTCACTGAGGCCGCGTCGTCTAATCGGCCTCCACACTCGTACACGGTCACCTGGCTTGTATTGCGTGTGGCGACGGAGGAATACGCGCCATACGGAATAGCCGGCCAAAATGCCGAAGGATAGATGGTCCCAAGGCGTGTCAAAAGATGACTCACACTCATCTGTTTTGGCTAGGCGAAACCAACCTGCTTCTAACTACAGGCTGTATACCCTACCCTGCCATTGTAAACGTATTTTCGCAGAAAAGATGCCAGGGAGCTTAGGGGGACGAAAACCGGAAAACGTACTTTTCCTTGTGGCAGCTGAGTGGTGGGTTGCCGCAAAAAGGTTCATTCTCTGACCATCACCCCTTGATAGGGGTTATTCTTTTATGCTTCCGTCTCCCAGCTTTGGCAGAAAGTTCTCGGCCCTACTTTTTGTTCGCGGAATAACTAATACTTTCGTGTCGCAGTCAAGGAGGTGCCGCGGTAGAATTTATACACCTGGAGGGGAAATAGAAGTTCCCTCCTTTTTGTGGTACTTAAGTGCTGCCATCTATCGACAGGAAAAGTTCCAATCTGAGTTGCCTCGCAGCTGGTGAGCCATCTTAATGATTGGTCGCGAGAGGTTGCTCAGGAAGAGCAACCTAGGTCGCGTAAGCCCCACCGATGGCAGCACCTGTCATCGCAGGGCTGTGGCACTTTAGTAAACCGCTGCACCACTGAGCCTGGAGCGGTAAGAGGACTCTCAGGTATGTATATATATTAAGTGGTGACGGACCAATTCTGCTTATAAGGGTGTTAAACCACTAAACCTATTGTGTCACACCCTTAACGCAATGCTTAAGTGTCCCCTGTAACTTTTTCTTCTTATTATTCAGCGTGCTTCTTTCATAGGCGCTACCAGTCTTTACCGTCATGTGCGTCCGTTTATCTCGTCACGCCATCGCAGATTCAGGCGGGGCGTCTGCGTGGGAATAACAGAGAAATGAGAGCGGTCTTAGGTTACGGATATTCTCAAAAGTGTTTTCCAAAGTCGGTTAGCCTTGGAAAAGCGATAGCTTTTGTGTGATACAAAGCAAGCAAGTCAACAAGACACTGTGGGAGCCAAAGAATCCCAACATTCACTGAAGGAGAACAGCAGTTGCATCCTCAGTATGAAATTATTCTTCTATCACCTCTAATTACTAATAGACGTAAATACCTTGCTCATTTTAATTCAGAATGATAGCTATGTGAAGGTCTTTCTCCGGAATAATCGGCGCCGACATTGTGGTATATCGCAACAGAAAGATTCCGCCTTGAACTGCTCACCGCAGATGAAGTTGCATATGCGGGCCTGAACCATCGCCATCATCAGCGCCAGCCTGATTATATCTTTTCAGAACAAAGGCCTATACAATTGATCTCGAATTAGTC
This sequence comes from Amblyomma americanum, assembly GCA_030143305.2. NCBI lineage: Eukaryota > Metazoa > Arthropoda > Arachnida > Ixodida > Ixodidae > Amblyomma > Amblyomma americanum. The sequence continues at coordinate 16,600 of JARKHS020029546.1, forward strand.
CTGTCCAGGGGCAGGTCAGGCAACCTTATGCTCACGAACTTTCTAATATCTGCTTGCCTGACCCTCGGCAGCCCTTTGCATCCCTTGAAATCCCATTCGCTACCGTCAGGGCACGTTGCTTACCTACTGTCGAACTACATGCCCTTCCCATGGCTAGTTCTTTGTCTTGACCTCAACAGTGGATTCGCACGTGGGACCGTTGGCCCGCAAACCAGGTGTCACGTGAAGGCCCACTTCCGCTCAGTGAGGCTGGCACCTGGCCCTCGATTTTGGATAGTGTTGCGTTCACACCTCGACGCCAACTCCATCACTGCTTGAGACCTTAGGCATGCTTAATCTCCTTATCACCGCTCAAAAAGATTAATGTCGGAGGAGTGCTGATAGGTGGGTTAAACATGCGCACAACCTTTCTCCATACGGGGGCCAGGCGTGGACTTCAACCTGGGGCGCAAATGGAACGACGCGCGAAGCCAGGTCTGTGAATTCCCCTTCATGGGTCTCAACTATAAAGGACGCCCTGCCAGGGAATGAACTCTCTCGAAAATGCGCTGGGTGGATCCCGGCGGCGGCTGCGATATTTCGCTGGAGGCGAAATAGAAAAACACCCTCGTGATGTGCAATGTCTGCTCACTTTAAATAGCCCCAGGTAGTCTAAATTAATACACAGCCTACCAGTACGGCGTCCCTCACAGCCCATGTGTCGCTTCGAGGCGTTAAATCCTCACAATTAATAATATGTTTTCCCTCAAAGTTATGCAACCTTTTGTAAGGTAGCTCTTCCTAGCCGGCCCCGAAATGAACGCACTTATTCAAGGACGATGCGGTACAGGTGTCATTCTCGCTTCTACTCTCCGCGGGAGGGTGGCGTATCTCAGACACTTTGTTTCAAAAGCTTGCTGTTTTTTTTTTGCGATGATCTTGAGGAGCTTCTCGAGCTCGCGCTAATCATGACAGAAACATAGCTGCAGTTGTTCAACGAAGTACCGCTTTATAAGTTGTCCAGTAGAAAGAAAACCCATCTGTCACTAACCAAGCCAGTGAATAACATAAAAATGGTGTTTCAGAACTAGTCCATATGGGCTCCTTGCTTTCATTGAGACGGACAGAGGGTTCTCGACTATTTAAATGCAGAACCGCTGAATGTGAAGTAAGCACTGAACAAGGAAAAGGTTCAGGGGTTTTACATGAGCGAAACAGGCAGATTGTCATGGCGCCTAAAGGGCACCGTCGTGACGTCACCAAGGGTAATAAAGCTCCAAACACAGTAGTTAAACACAATGATTCCACAATGCCCAGAAGCACCTTAGATGATGCCGCTATAATGACTCAGGACAAGAGTCTGACAACGCGTCTTCTCCACGAGTCCCCAAAAATTCGTACGACATTTGATGCTATCAATCGCACATGTGAATGCTAGCTTCTGAGTCTCTCTATATTGAAGAAACTCATATGGGTCCCGGAACTTCCAGTCCATCACCGCCTAACTTGGCCACTGAATGAATATTTTCGTTCGCAAGAACACAATTTCATAAGCAATATCTCAGCAGCGTCCGCACAATCCGTTTTGTCGTTCGCGTCCCTGCCGAGAGAGGGCACGCTCGGCGACACACGTGCGCAGTCATCTGAGGTGGTCTCGAAACGGGCTCGATTTGCATGGCTGGCAGCACGACGAGCACACGCGTGGAGGGGGTCGCATTCAAACGCGAGCTCTCTATATACGTGTTTGTTTTTATCTTTGTACGTGCTTCGCCGTTACCTCGATGTCTCCGCGGTTTGGAGGCAGCTATGGTCTTCACGGCGAGATTTATCGTTTATTCACGGACCAGCGCAGATGTCCCCCTTCTTGATTGCGTCTTATTGTATGTTTTGGAACGCTGGAAAATAGAGCGTCCGAGTGAGGGAGCCTCGCCGCGATGATCTTGTTTTGAGCTCTAAAAGGAGGCAAGCAGAAACTAAATAACCTGGCGGCAGATGCTGTAGCAATACAAATGTTCGAGGCTCTAATTACTCGAATGAGGCTTATTAACTTGTTCGTGCATTACTAATAACTATGTGTTCGCGAAGTGCCCGAACTGAAAGCGTGTTGAACAGCACTTGAACCACGAAAAGATTACATCGATTTTCGAACTCATTCGTCGTAGAATCACTGCCGGATATGAAGCGTGCTGCATAGGACGGCTTTGGAGTAATTCACACCTTCTTCTGAGCTCGGGTTCTTTTGAACTGGTCCGAGATCCCGGCATTCTTGGCGCCTTTGGATTCAGCGCCCGTCAGGAGTGCTTTTGGCTTTGACTCCTCTTTGAAGCACGATCATTAGTCTTAGGTATCGGATATACACGCTATATTAGCATAGAGGTATAATGGCGCAGTCGCTGAGCCTACACAGCCGGCATTGGGAGTCAACATCATGCGCTTCATGGGTAGCTAATACACAGGAAGGAATACCAAAAATTCTGAGTGGCGTTTCTGTATTTCGTGTAGAAAACAAACGGAGAGGACCGCTATTTTCTTCTCATAACTTCTCGTAGTTAAATTGTTGGCAGATTTGAACATTCAGCCATTGCACTCAACAGTTAAATGCACTCAGTTTTGTCTCGCTTTTTTCTTAGCATTGCGTCACTTCCTGCTAGCTGCTACAGAATTGTTTAGGAGCATCATGGAACCTGCCATTTAGGTACCCGAGGCTCCCGTCTACTAATTTTTTTTTACCTCGTCACCAACGTCATGAAAAACAATCTCCATCATCGTTATTGTCATCATAATCGTTAAGCACTACCAATATCATCGCCATCTTTGAAAGGCGAGGCGTGTCCTTCGCGTGGTAACCGCAACTCAAAACATTTCATGTTTGCCCGTATCTGTGGTAACTACGCGAATTCTCTATTATGATTGCTTATTACACCCCCACCCCCCTTCCCGGCCCCCATTTCCGGACGTTCTGGATTTTTCTTCCTTTTTTCGGGCTTCTCCTCGGAAGGTTTCCTGCAGTTAGCTTACACGAAGGCAAAGCTAAATTTAAAGCTATCGTTGCAGTATCAGGAAGCTTTCGGACGCTCTAAGTACCGCCAGTTCTACGTATAGCCCAGCACAGTGCATAAAGCGTGCAATAAGAGTCACACAGTGCCGGACAAGGTGCTCCAGAAACGGAAGAAAACTTGGTTGAACGGCCCAAGCAACAGGACTGGCAGGTATTCAATAATTAAGAAAGCTAGCGAACAAGAGTAATTTAGCAGAACAAAGACGTGTTGATCTTGGCCGAGGCCTTTTTCTCACTGTAAAGATAGGCCTACTTGTGATCGAAAACGAGTAAGCAGCACGTATCGCAGCATTCTGGAATACACAGCAATCACCTTGGATCATTTCTATACGTAAACAAGCAGTTCAAGAAGTAAGAATGCAGAGTGCACTCAGAGCGTGCGAAGACTCTGACCTCGCGATGTCTCGAGCAATAACAGCACTTAAGCGGAAATAATGCAAATACATTGCACTCTATAGGAACAGTTCCTCGCAACATCGCAAAGCTCTGTACGCGTAGAGAGGCTGCGTACGCCTATCGCATGGTAATCCGGGTTGCCCACTAGGGATCCAGTAATCAATTCGGCGTTCCCACAACGAGGGAAGCACTCGGAACGCGCCGGGCGACTGATACCAACCGCTGATACCGCACTGTTCGGACGTCCCGTGGGAAACCGAAGACCGATGTGGTGAAACAACTAGTTCTCGAGGGAACGCCTCCGAGCATCGCGGTGAATGAGCAACGCAGCGGAGGGAGGAGGGGGGGGGGGGGGGGGGGTGACGTTCTCATTTAGAACTACAGTGGCGACTCTGATGCCGCCACTATTAAGAAAAGGTGTGCATCAAATAGCGATTTGCGACTCGGCGATCATACTATAGTAATGATTCTATGAGGCATGACTTGTGAAGCATGATGCCTTATATTCCCATCACCTATACTAAGGTACTGAGTGATGGTGACTTTATGCATGCTTGTCTGTGACCCTTACATACCCCCTGCTCGTGAATGCGGACTCAGTATCAATCATATTTGAACGGCAAGAAGATAGAAAAATTGAGTTCACACCAAAATGAAAAAAAGGTGGTCGATTTGCGTAGTCAGGCCAATGCTTTCGATCGCCAATCTAACAACACTTACACGAACATATCCTTCGCGTTCTGCTCATAACTGGGCGGTACCTTTCGTAAGAACGACGTTTGGCCAGCAAATGCTTGCACATACTCTGCCCACGCTGTTAAACTGTTTTCGCAGGAATAAAGTTAATATTGAAAATGTAAATAAGGAAAGAATACATTCTTTCTCTCGCAAATGTAATTTTTCTGCTTTTCGTGAGGTGTGTTTCTCCTGTGTCTTTTGGATTTTTTTCCGGGTTTGTTGCTATGTACAATTGCTGTTATTCGCTGATCATGTTTGTCATTCATATTGTGCCTTTACCTTTAACAACAAAAAGACTGAACTATGCGTAGTACGAGCTAAAATGTCTGTAAATGTACTGGGATGTACTGCTTAAATTGTAAGTGCACCAAATGTTACTACCGACACCTCGCTGTTTTGCCATGTAATGGGGCCCGAGCACCGTCAAGTAAACTAACGTTGACTTTTTGTATCAGGTCCCTCACTTCTTCCTCAAATGAAAATAAACTTCAAATTAGGTGCGTTAGCAGTTTGATTTTCACTTCAGTTCCGGTGTTCAGATTTAGTTTTCACGGATGGCACTTGTTGGGATAGTGATAATGGATTAATGTCCGTATATGTGCGGAATTGGTCGTCCTCTACATTCACAGATCCCTGGGAGTCTTCCTAGCATTCCTGGAATAGTGGTGCATCGGTCAAGCGATGCGCCACTGCCCTTCTATGGCAGGCGCTTCCATCGGGGGGGACTTGGGTTGCGGTCCAGGATGCTCTTCGTGAGCAGTCTCTCACGATTAATTGAGCCGCTGCCTGACACGGTGGGCAGGCTGCTAACCTGCCCACCACTCAGTGGGCAGATCAGCAGCCTGCCACAAAACCTGTGTCAGACAAACACACAACGGAGAAATGCGGGTAATGGACACTTAAGTGTTAGCACACCAAAAACAAGTGTTCGTCACAAACGTCGCACAGTTGCAACAGGCAATTATATATTCAAAATGATGGCGCTGATTATGCACAAAATATAAGTTACCAAAAGCATAACAAAAAGTGTGTGAAATAACGGCCGGACAATGTGTGCAGTGCACACGAAACCGGCACAGCGCAGGACCCAAACGTCCTGGCAAATAGAGTTTCGTAAGACTAAAGTGAAACATTTCACAGCTCAACACTGTGCAAAACAAGGGGGCCCAAATTTCCGGGCCTATTCGGTGAAGACGAGTTAACAGCTCCACAGACCAGATCATGCACGAAGTTCACGCTTCGACACCCTATATGTGTCCACGTCATTAATGTTCGGTGAAGACCTCAGCTACATTCGGCATCGTCCACCGACAAAGCCCGCCGTGTTCCCACATCCGAAAGCCTTGGCGAACTCCGGCATGTTGTGCAGCGGAAGCATACACTTCTCGCGAGGCGTCAGCGGGTCCGGCCGCTGGGAGGCGCTGCACCAGAGCAGACAGTAGCGCAGGAAGAAGATGCGCATCGCCTCATGCCAGTGGGTGACGAACACGCCGTAGTCCGGCGCCAGCTCCCGGAACTCGGTCATTAGCGCGTCGAAGGCGAGGCGCAATCCCTGGGCGAGAAGGTACATGCTGGTCTGCTGCTCCTGCGGTGCGCGCGGCACAGGTACGGCTCTGTGACAGTGCGTATTGTGTCGGGGTAAACAACATGTATCGGCTTAGCGCATTAATCGGCGAAAGCTGTCATAGCTTTGGCTTATACAGCCATTCCAGGCCTGTCACTTGGCTTGCTTGAAAGCCACGCACTGGAGCTTGCCGAAATCGGTGCATTTAGGTTAGTCCTATCTTCCAGGCCTCTCTACGATCTTTCTCTCTTTCTACTTTGCCAGCAGTCATTGAATTGAATATAGGGATGGATTAGGTTATAAAGTTAATTGCACAAGTACTTGCTGTTGGGCTAGTTGGTTCATCTTAAAGTTGAATGACGCAAGGGAACAAACACAGGAAGACACAGAGACAGGCGCTCTTTCTGTCTCTGTGTCTTCCTGTGTTCGTTCCCTTGCGTCATTCAACTTTATATATAAAATTAACTTCAATTAATTTAGACTTAGTGACTGAGTAACTTAGGTATTACGGCTGACGCTGAACCAAAACTATAACAGCTGTCACTGCAAAAATAAAGTACCCTGAACGTTGGTTGCAATTTCAATTTCAGTGACGACCGGAGTAGCGCTAAAGGGCAAGTAGGGTTGCAATGCAATGCGATTGAAAGGTGGCGCCGTCGCCCCTCGGCGATGGTGATTGGGGGGGGGGGGTGCGGACAGTGACGACGAGGCCGGTGCCATATACAGCTTTAGCTGTAGAAGAAAGGGGGCACCTTACCTAAAACAAAATGATTACAGGGCAGACTTTACTAGGGGCACCCATTTTAGCTGTAAAAGCATTTTTCGAGCTTAATTCCCAGCTCGAAAACACAGTCCAGCTGGAAGTGCAAGAAAATCTTGCTCGAGCTACTCCAGCTGTATATTTTACTTTTGGAGCTTACTGGAAATGCAAATTCTTAAGCTGAAACCAAGCTTGACAGTATTTTCGGTTCAACAGATATCATTCCAACTGGAACTGAGGGTTTCCAGCTGGAAGATGTGGTTTCCAGTTCAGTAAAGAAGCTGGAAATGAGATTTTTTTTTTCACCCAACTGTAGGAAGCAGAAAACAGTTTTTGTCGTCTACAGGAGCAGGAAACGAAAGGGACAGTTGTACTAAGTTTATCGCCCCCTCACCATTTTCTTTTCTGAATTGCAATTGCACGTCATCTGAGACCACCTGAATGAAATTACCGGAAACTGAACGTTCATATTCTGAGATTAGTGTAAAAAAATAGCCACAAGCAAGAAACCACGAACAGCGCTCTCATCTCGCAAAATGGATGTATATAGCTCCAACTAGGCTAGCACGGAATCTAGGTAATCGAAGAATATGGAGGGTTCCCTCCTCTGACCTAATTGTCCCGATTGGTTCCGACACGCAAAGCTCTATTTGCAAACAGCAGAAAGATAGAGTGCTTCGTTATAATGCACCGCGGAAACGAAGGCGACAAATACAAGGAAAGTCACTGAACTCATATATCATCATCGTCATCATCAGCCTCTACTGTGGAGTGAAGCACGAGTGACGATCATAATTTGTTACGAATTTCACATTTTAGAAAGAAACAACTGCGTTGTCGACACAGCTATGAAGACTAGTTTTTGAAATAAACACCGCTTCTTATGCCAGGCATGTGTGTCATGATAGCTGCGACGCCGTTGCTGTCGTTCTTAATTGCGTGTTACAGGCTGCTATGTTCCAATTCTCTGGCGACATTCACTGCTTTTGCGTTTGCATTACTTTGTGTTGAAGTGCTGTTCACACTGCCGCTACCGCCAGCAACGCAATCAGCGGACACTTGTGTAGGTACACGGCAGTCTAAGTGGCGACATCTGCCGAAGGCAGTGGGTACCGCGTACTGCGAGGCCGTTAGACACAATGAAATGAATGTAGTCATGGCAATACAATTTCTCTCTAAGACTACTTGAAAGGCAACTGAAATCGGTTTTACATGCACACTAATGCAGCTCAATGCACAGTTCTACTGCGCCTTCTGACTTTCCTTAACCCCATTTGGCAGCTGCTTCGTAATTTCTGCAGGCGAGCGCGTACTGTTTCACGACGCTTGCTACAGGTGGCGCTACAATACCGCTGCCGTACGATGACTGCGCCGTACTTGTTCGTCGGACATTTGTTCATCATTATCAGTTACGAAGCAAGCACACGATCTAAATTGCGGCATCCCAATAAGCCAGCTTTTAAAGGGTTAGGTGGTAGTAACTCGGCTAATTGTCGCTGGATGGATGGATGAAAGATAGGAGGGTCTCCTTGCAACGGGGTGGGGGAAGTTGCCACCATGCTCGGCTTTCTTTTTTAATATTTCTTTAACTTTGTTATAAATCTGTCTGTAAATACACCATTTGCTTTAAATGCATTTTTGATCCTAAACTTGTAACCTTATGTCACCTCTCCGCTAATAATAGCCAATAGTGGCTCGGGCGACGCAAATCGGCGCTGATCAAAATTAGACCAGTGTGGGCTACTTTATTCGTCGTTACAAATAAATCTCCAAAGAAACTAATGGGTCTACTAAGCGCGTCGAAACTGAGAATTTGAAATTTTGAGGAGCGTACGTAGCAACCGCCGTGTTTACCACGATCTTCCTTTATGATGCTCTGCTACCGAAAATGCTCTTCATGCGCAGGTTTTTACTACAAGATACAGAATTTACTAGATCCACCAGCTTCGAAACTGTACTTCGATATACTCCAGGCTCCCGCTTCAGGTGGACACTTGGAAAACATGGAACCAGTCATAACCTTGTGGCCTAGGAAGAAATGTGAATTCACTATTCCTACGTCAACGCCACTCATTAATGCGTGAGCATTAGAGGTGTCTCCGCAAGTGAAAATGGCGATTGCTTTCTGTCAGTAGCCAGTGCCAGGTGGCCCATTTGGCCACTGTACCTAAAACTAACTGTATCATGTCCAACGTTCTGGGGAAAAATATTGGAATGTTGGGAAATTGTAACGTATTGTTATGGAAATATTGAAGGCAAATTTCTATTCTTCTGATGTGTAGCAAAATCTTATAAATTTTTTCCATCGTTCGCATGGAGCAGTTAATACTGTCCTAGAAAACCAATCACGAACGCTTAAGACGATAGCAAAAACGTTAATAGCAAAAGAATGGAAGCCTGTCTACGGGAGATCTGTGGATATATTGACTGCTATTGTGAAATCTTACAATGCATGAAAAAACTGTCGTCATGAAGCGTTAAAAAATGCCTTTGTTCAGAATTGTTAGGTATGTATCCTTTGCAAACTTAGTTTACTTTTTCCTTTTCTATAATGCTTCTGCCCAGAATTGTTGCATATGCAACGTATACACACACTAAGTATACTACCTCGGATATAACGAACCTAAGAATGCCTCCTCGGATATTACCAACTTTCGTGTGTGGAGCTCGGGTATAACGAAATTTAGTGTTTCAACCTCGGATATAGCGGACAATAAATCTGTCTAACTGCCTCCCAAATGTCAGTATACAAACAATGATCAATAGAATCCATTTTTGCTCACAAAAAAAAATCGATGGAATGGTCCTTAGCGTTCCTGTAAAAGGAGGATGAGATAGCCGACCGATAAGAATCGCGGCGCGGAGCGAAGTAGTGTAGGAGAATAAGCGCATGCGCACTGCTTCCGCACAGAGCGAGTGTTGTTTTCCTTTTTCCCACAAGCAGGAAGAAGCCCTGGTCGCTCTCCGCACCGTCGCTACCGCTATCTGTTATCGAAACTGTTATCTGCTGGGAAATGCATTATCAATGCGCCAAAGATCAGAATGCCTATGCAGTCGCCTGATAGGTGCCAAGTGTCAGATGCACAAGACGTCTTGAGACGGGCGATAGAAGAATTCGTAGTTTTTTTCCTGCCATAAGCACATGTCGAACAGAGACGAAATGTCAGGAGAGTTAGTGAATAAAATCGGAGACAAATTTTGGTTTTCACCTCAGCAGCTATTTCTGGGCTTTGCATGAATCAGGCGCAAAATTTTTCGATTAAATTTCTTCACTCAGCCCCGTAAATAGAAAAAATTGTAATCTAACCCTGTAATCTCACTTTGTAATGGGAATCTTATTCGCAAAACCGGACTTAAGAATAATTACACCTTGGCCCCTACTTTGCAAGGACTAACCAATATTGATACGTGCCAATCAACAATATCAATCATATTTCCGTCCCCTATAATGAACTGAAACTAATTTCCTCTGACAACACTGTGTAATGATGTGCTTATATTTCATGGTTCTCATACGCTGTTTATCTGCAGTTTTTGTATTGTTATCATCATATTTTATTTAATTGCATTGTTATTTCTAGGTGTTAAGAATATTGCGTTATTCAATTTTCTGCACATCCTGCATGGACCGCGTGCGAGTGTGAAGTATTGAATAAATGCATTAACAAACAAACAAACAAACAATGAAATAAATAAATACAGTAAAGAACGCGCAATTTCCTAAATAACGCGTTATTCGCTTGCGCATGCTTCTGCTATGCCTGTTCGCCTGAATAGCTGGTTATCGAATTAACCAAGCTGGGGCTGTGTCGTGCCCGTAGCATGAGCTGAGCTGACGGCAGTCACAATGCGGAAAACGTTGTGAGCATTCACAAGTGGTCTCTCTGCTCCTCGCTGTGATAAGCCGCTCACATGCCTGCCTGTCGAAGGTAGCCTGATACTGAAGCAGAATTGACATCTGAGCTAGTTGGTTTTTCATTTTCAAAAATTATATAAAGCGCACTTGGGACAACAGACGAGGGAGACCAAACAACACAAGCGCTTACTCGCAACTGGGCGTTTATTCGAGAAACACACAAAAGGAAGAACAATCACAAACAAAACAAAAGCCATCACGCAGGCGTAACCGGAAAAGTGCTCATGCAGGTGCGTCAAGATAAGAAAACTCTCATGCAAAACCACCATAGGGTCGGCAACACACGTGTGCTGATTCTTCGATGTGATAGGCCTCGGAAATCTCTCTGGTTAGCTGATTAGGGAGTCGGAACAAGATTTTAGTTTGGTCAAGCAAAGGCTTGCAGCCGCTGCATTTCGAACAGTGCTTAGCGAGATTAGATGAAGGCGACTTATAAAATGACAAAAAATGCTCTTGCAGGCGAACATTAAGGCAGCGGCCCGTTTGACCGATATAGGTGGATTTCCAGAAGATGTGTTGTTTCTAGCTTCTAGCAAGGTGCTCAAAAAAGTAAAAGAGTTCAATAGGTCACTTTTGAAGGGTTCTGAGGAGAAAAAGAAAAATATTGCAGTCATACCTTATGTTCATCGGTTTTCTCATCAACTAAAAAACGTGGGTAACAGATATGGTGTTAATGTTCTCTTCTCTGCCCCTGAGAAAGTTAGTAGTGTTTGTGCGAAGGTTGCTGCGCGCTCTAGCAGCGGTGTATGTGATAAACGAAAGCGGTGCTGCACTGTGAATCACAAGAACCGCTATGTCAGATGTTCAAAAGGAGAGGTGTATCACATTCCCTTTTCTTGTGGCCGGACCTATATCGGTCAAACGGGCCGCTGCCTTAATGTGCGCTTGCAAGAGCATTTTTTGTCATTGAATAAGTCGCCTTCATCTAATCTCGCTAAGCACTGTTTGAAATGCAGCGGCTGCAAGCCTTTGCTTGACCAAACTAAAATCTTGTTCCGACACTCTAATCAGCTAATCAGAGAGATTTCAGAGGCCTATCACATCCGTAAGAATCAGCACACGTGTGTTGCCGACGCTATGGTGGTTCTGCATGAAAGAGAGTTTTCTTATCTTGACGCACCTTCATGAGCACTCTTCCTGTTACGCCTGCGCGATGGCTTTTGTTTTGTTTGTGATTGTTCTTCCTTTTGTGTGTTTCTCGAATAAACGCCCAGTTGCGAGTAAGCGCTTGTGTTGTTTGGTCTCCCTTGTCTGTTGTCCCAAGTGCGCTTTATGTAATTTTTGAAAATAGCCTGATACTGTTTAATAACTAGCGGTGTGTACGCACTAAGTTGAACGTGAAATTGCACGCTAAATCACTTTCATGGCCGCTTCATTTTGTTTCAAGGCGAAATGAGGAAACTCCCATTAACAGAGATTTCGGTTTACCTTTAAAGTTCTCAGATGTCGAAACTGATTCGGAGCACTCCAGTACGGAGCGCTTTATAGGTATAGTACATATGATTGTTTCACTGCGTACAAACCATTGACCCAACGAATAGTCCAATATACCTTCACAGTTCCGGAGACGTCGTTTCTGAACCCTAGGCGGTAGTGCAGATTGATGAGACATCGGATGCGGCGTGAGTACTTGTCGTAGATGTTCCGGGTCCACCAAGACCAGCGGTCCCCGTGGTACTTAACGCCAGCGTCCTCGGGGTGGATGACTTTCACCACCTGTCGAAGGAGGAAGGAAGGGCCTTCATATACCTTCCGTCTGACAAGCCACTGCCATTCTGCCATCAGGAGCTGTGGTCGGAGGCCTGTTCTTGAAGCGCTGCCATACCAGCTCTGGTGGAAATTTGCCCACTTACCCATTGATGCAAAGAACACTGTCGCGCACCCAGTGTTTGTGCAGCTTGCGTGCTCTGTATATTGGCGCAATATTTCACTTTATAAACTGAAGTCCCCAGCAGCTTTACTCTGGACGCGTTGCAAATCATAACGAACGCGATAGTACATGCTGATATCGGTGCTCCAAAGCTACCTTTTTCTTATTGCTTGTTATTCTTGTTGTTTCTTCGTATACCAATACCGCGCGACAATCTGCAGACATGGTAAATCGAAAGTTGTATTGGAACAATAATGACTTAACGTGACGTTTCAGATACAACTCGTTTCACCCAGTTTAGCGAACGCAGAAAAGCAACATTTATCTGTCCCTACATATTCAAAGAGAAGCCAGCAAGCCAGCATGAAAGAAAAGACACGACTGGTTGGTGCGTATTCCTTGAAACGTTTAGCGTTGCGTGTAGACAGGGTGGGACCATGATGATGAAGATCGCATTGGCGGAAGTCAATCTTTGATGATAAGCAGTCCGAATTACGTGTTCGGTCGACGCAAAGTAGCGATATGTAGGTTATGCTTATCAGGAGATTATCTGCAATGACTACTTTATATGACCAGGAATCTAATAATCGTAAAGAAGATGAAATTGAAAAAAAACATTGCTCATCCACAAACCTCAGTGCGCACTCCATTACTTTCGCTAGGGGTCTAATATCTGGCATATGATATGGCAGAGGCATGATGATCTTGAGGGGCAGGCTGATACCTGAAACCTTGAGGGGCTTTCTGTTATCAGTAATTATGTTTTAATGTAAATAAAAGTAGTTCCCAAGCTTGTGTTTCAAATTGTTTCCCCTTCCGTTACTGTTGTGTTTCCACTCAGCACTAAGCGCAACAGGCACAAGGACAGCGCGGCAGCGCAAGTTCTTGCCCCACCCGTCACCTGATTGGCCAGAAGAGTGGCGACCGTGCCGTAGCTGAAGTAGATCGGTACGTCGTTGTTGTACACGTAGGGTTCTGTCTGGTACATGCCGGGAACCACGACAGCACCGACCCGAGCAGAGTAGATCACGTGTCCCGTGTAACCATGTTGCGCCACGATGAGCTCATTCAGCGTCGGTGGGGTCGCCATCAGCACCCGCTGGTCGTGCATCCGGGCACGAAGATACTTGGACACGAAAGGCTCGTCGTCCGTCGAAGATGACTGCAGTGACTTGTTGCTTGCATTGCCTGCTCCCACGATATTGAGGCCCCTGTCGCATACCGTCGGTAGCTTGTCAGTGCGGCCCTAAACAACTTTCATTGACTGAAGAGTTTTAAAAAGTCAGTGTACAGATGTATTCAGAGATCTTCGGGCCACTTGATCTGCTTCTGAACCGCATAGTAGAGCCCTCATGGCCACCATAAAGGTAAAAATGACTTGAGAGGCAAGGATTAGCATTGTTCTAGCCTTTTGGAAATTGACAGCTCGACGGGTGCCTTCAATGCTCCACTACGGAGCTGAAAAACTAACCTGTGTCCTAAAGACCTTGACGGGAGTGTGCATTGAAATGCTTGGCGATTTTGATGTAGCGAAAAAAAGCGCTGAAGCTTCACAAATAAAAGAAACCTATCATACAAAAATGTGGAAGGAAAGTCCTCACAATGCTCTCTTGAAAGTAATAAAAAATAACGCACAAGATGTGCGGTCAAATATTTGACCACTCCTCACTATTACGTTTGAGCGTTCTACCGAACTACTCGAGCAGATTTTACTCAATGTTGCCCTCAATCTCTATGGCGGCGCATATATTTGAGCGGGCTCCAATTAGTTACTGCCATAAAGCACACATTTCGCTGTCCAACACTGTACGCCGCAAGTTTGACGTAGACTATATAAAGTTACTTAAAGTAGGAGATTCCCCACACAATACAATACCCTGCGCATGGCGATAGTAAAGCTAAGCTACGAACCTAGCCTTAACAGTCGCTCAAATCTGCATCACTGCTAACTCCAACTAGTTAAAAAAATTGCTTCTGTCATCAACCGCGATGATAGCCGTTAATAATAATAATAATAATAATAATAATTGGTTTTTGGGGAAACGAAATGGCGCAGTATCTGTCTCATAAATCATTGGACACCTGAACCGCGCCGTACGGGAAGGGATAAAGGAAGGAGTGAAAGAAGAAAGAGGTGCCGTAGTGGAGGGCTCCGGAATAATTTCGACCACCTGGGGATCTTTAACGTGCACCGACATCGCACAGCACACGGGCGCCTTAGCGTTTTGCCTCCATAAAAACGCAGCCGCCGCGGTATAGCTGCTACGGAGCGCAAGAATTCCTGCCTGGCGCGACAAATTGAAGGCAAGAGCAGTTCTGTAACGCGTACCCTGATTGTTTAATTAAATCTCACCTGTAATCAACACCCACATCAATGGGAGCACGGATCACCACTGGGGTACTCGCCACTTCCGCGGTGACCGCCTTGCGGCCGCGCTTTCCGAGCCATGTGAACACGGTTTGGCTCGATGACGTCTTCTGGATGGCAACAAACATGCTTGTGAGCAGCTTTTCACTGTCCTGCGCCTGAACTAATTTGGCCGCGAGATGATGCCACGTCTTCGTGAGGCAGCTCTTGGCGTTGTTGAAGCAGAAACAGGAAACGCTCAAATCACCCGAGCGCACACGACGCTTCTGGATTTCCATTCTGGCAAAGTAAGCAGCCACGTACGCCGACAGATACAGAGCTGCAGTCGGAGGACCTCTTCTGAAGACCACTTTGAAGACGTGTTTGATGAAGTTCCTATCACGCGCCAGCACAGTGCCCCCACGGTCCATCACTTGCGAAGATGGAAGGTCGGAGTTGACAGCGTTTAACCACTCGTCGATGCTGACGTCGTCGACAAGATTCGCAAATGTGGCGTCGAAGCGAAGACGCTCTACAACCGATTTTCCCACGTCCAGCGCCATGTCGACGTCTGTGTCGAGCCAGTAGAGCCTCGCTGATGTTCTCCGGGCGTCTGACACTTCGGAGAAGGACTCCAGAACTTGCTGGAGAAGGCTCTGCGCGTCACCCGTCCCATCGTTCTCAAAGAATCTCCGGTTCACGGACAACCCTGTAGACACGTGGAATGAGTTTCTCGCGCCGTCACGGAGCAGCATCATTTCGACAATGGTGTGGATGCCGGTCCTGACAGACGTCCGCACTAGGAACCTCATAACCTCGGCAGCACTGCTGGAACGTCGAAGCTTAGCTATGGACAGATGCTGGTCTGCCGCTTGGAGGGCTTCAGCGAGCGTAGTCTCTTGGGCGACGTACTTCTCGCAAGTTGTGTACACCTGACTCAACACCTTTGTGCCATCCATACTATCTTCTTGCAAACCGCGTGCGGCTGCCGCTTGGATCCTGGCTAAGGAGGAGTTGATATTGTCCCCGTAGAAGCTGTCGCGGTCGTGGCCGATCCAGGATCCACAGACGTACTCGTAGAAATTAACGCATGGGTCGATGCTGGCATTAACGAGCTTGAAGAGGCTTTCCTTGGCGCGAAGACATTGTGGCGTAGCGCACGCTACGAATACATCGGGTTCGTAGCGGGTTGCCAACACCAGAGCAATGGAAGCGATGATGACGGATGCACCGAATATCGTACCGGCCGCCAGCCAAGCTCTGCTAGCGTTCGCATCGACGGCGGAATCAGTTGGGCCAAATGGAGCTGAAAGAGAAGCAGTAGGGTAGAGATCAGACATGAGATACTGAGCTGACTCTTCCCACCAGGCTTGCCATTTCCTATACGTGCACAACACTGCTCATAACAATGCGAAAGAGAACTAGATAGCTGCTTTCCTTCTTAAGCATAGATTTGATCAAAGCCGCCATGTAATTATACTTATTTCCAAGTGTCGATGGTCAAAGGAAGCTTCGGTCTACGTTCTGAAATGTGCGGCAGCGAAATTTCGTACATTGCCGCATATAAACAAAGAGTAAGTTGAGGTGTATAACTTCCCGAAGCGACGAAGGGGCTATGAAGGACGTAGTAGTGGAGGGCTCCGGACTTTGTCAGACCACCTGAGGTTGTTTAACATGCAACGACTTCGCAGAGCACAGGGCTTCCTTTTACGTTTAGGTTCAAACGGAACGCGGTCGCAGCGGCAGGGATAGAATTTGGGTCCTCCGGCTCAGAAGCCGCGGGCTAAAACCACTGAGGCACCGAGGCGGGTCTCCCATATATCGAACAGTTCTTCAATTGTAGCGCTAAAATTAAAGAACTATTCATATGCACTCTTTCATGCCAGATAATTTTTTGAGCAGTTGAGATACTCTTGAGAATATTCTCCTAATCATTGTCCGAGAGGATACGCTTCCTTTCATGCATTCCGAGAAATTTTGGTGCTGTGTCTGTTGGTATTGTGATATTGTCTAATCGCAGGAAATAATAGATTTGCCATGCTTATTAGGAGACGAGAAAATTTTAAGCACGTCTTTTTATTCTGTTTAATTAGGCAGCGCGTTCTTCACTTTTTCAATCTAGCGCCGCGGAGCTGGCGCAGTAAATATGGTGCCCGACTGCTGACCCGAAAGACGCGGGTTCGATCCTGGCCGCGGCGGTCGCATGTCGATAGAGGCGAAATGCTTGAGGCCCATGTACTGTGCGATGTCACTGTAGGTTAAAGAACCTGAAGTGGTCCAAATTATCCGGAGCCCTTTACTATGACATCCCTGATAGACTGAGTCGCTTTGGGACGTTAAACGGAATCATCATCATCATCATCATCATCAGCCTGACTACGCCCACTGCAGGGCAAAGGGCCTCGCCATGTCTCCCTAATTAACCCTGCCCTTTGCCAGCTGAGCCCACCGAATGCCGTCAGACTTCCTAATCTCTTTGCCCCACCTAACTTTCTGCCACCCCCTGCTACGCTTGCCACCTCTTGGAATCCACTCCGTTGTCCTTAGGGACCATCGGTTATCTTTCCTTCGCGGTGCATGCACTGCCAAGCCCATTTCTTCCTCTTGATTTCGACTAGGATGTCATTTACTCTGCGTTTGTTCCCTCACCCACTCTGCCCGCTTCCGGTCTCGTGATGTTACACGGCGGCACGGCGGCACGGCCACGGCAGCGTGTGAAGCTCTGACGGGGAAAGCTCGACCTTCCAGGACAAGAAGCGCTGCCCACCACCCACACCCAAACCCATCAACATAGCTAGGGAGCCGCCCGCCCATACATTTCTACCCTCAAGCCTCCGCAGCACCGCAACAAAAAAGTGACGACGAGATAAAATTTAAAGGCGCAATAGGAAAGCGAACGATGTAAAAGCGAGATTTACAGCCTCTACTGCTAAAGCATATTTGGCGCTTCACATCGAACGTCAGTTTTTTCTGTGCTTTTAATTGCAAGATGACTTTCCGAGATTAAAAATGCGCCAGTGCACAGGTTGCCACGGTAATCTACTCTACAGAACGGACTGTTTGTCAAGTGCAGATATGTACATAGGTTTATGGAGTGTGACAGGATTTTGGCGTGGTTTAACAGAGTAGACGTGCGGAAGCAAGGAACCTTGAGGGTGTCAGTCACTCTCAAGGTCATTCCTCCATTGGCTGCAGCTGGCGCCACGCTCCTCGGAACTTACCCGAAGCTCACCCGAGTTACTCCGCGACTTCACACCAGATTTTTTGTTGGAACCGTGCTAAATTGTGCTTTCGCACTAAAAAGTTATTTCTGCGCCAACAGATAATGGAGGGGAAGTAAAGCACAGGATCATGAGCGGAAATGCGTGCTCACCCGATGCACCAATTATCAACTGTCTGGCTATCGCAGTCACGCAGGATTAGCTTTTGTTTTTTCGTGAATCTGCGCCCTGTAAACTTTTTTCCATATCTGCACGATAATATTCGATCACCACACGATGTGGTAGCTCCGATGAGAAAAGGGCATACAGTGCAGACATGTAGGCGCACTCACCACGTGCAGTCATCTCTTGCAACAATCTGAACTGGCCTGACAGTGTACTACTTTTCTTTGAAGGTTGTCCACTATACACTAGCGACGTTTCGGCGAAGGGCATTGTAGGTCGCCTCACTTGTGGCACCTGGTCTGCATGTGCCCCTTGGGCGCTTTCAATACTGCTCCGTTTCCCGTCGGGCGCTGTGGCCAAACCAGCGTTCGAATCAGGCGGTCCAGTTGAACCTTCCATGGTTCGGTGTTGAGTGTATCGGGAAACCTCAGCATTTTCGGGGACCACAGGCAGCGCGGCACCGTTGTGTTTGGCAGGCTGCTCTCTCCTGCCCTTCACCTTTGGACCCAGGCCTGTGTTCGACGAGGCCATCGTTGCTGGTACCTCGGCCGACCGCTTATGGGCGGGCACAGCAGTGCTAAGATCCTGCGCAGCTTTCATTGGTTTGGCGTCAGCCTCTTTGGTTTCCAGTTGCTGCGAGCTTTTTGTCTTACGTTCTGACCGACCTGTGTGGACGGAGGAACCGGAGTGCGGTTCTTTGGGTTCTGCTTCTGATCGTCGAGGCTCTGCAGCACCGCCTTGAGCGTTCTCAACGGTTTGAGGTTGACCAATGGAGACAGCGCTGAGAGAGCCCGACGAAGTGCTCGCGCCCCCATCCGAACGCTTTCGTTTGCTCAAGCTTCGCTTTCCGCCTGACTCAGACTTGGAGCGTCGCCGTTCTTTGGTGATCTTCGAGCCCTCCAGTGCAGCAACCTCCTCCGGGGGTGCAGGCGGCGCAGGTGGCTCCGCCGGCAACTCGGGCTCGTTCGCTGAGTTCGGCGGGTGACGTGTCGCAAGCGAAGGGATCTGTGGCGAAGGTCCCATTGAGGGATCGTGTCCTGGTGTCGGCTCATGTGCGGAGCGGCCAGGATGGGGACCACGTGGGTCGATGCTGGAAATAAGCGTTTAGCACACTAAATTATCATGAATGGATCGATCAACATCTAACCGCATAGTGAGGGTAATGACACGTTTACGCAAAAGCGCACTGGCGTGACAGGACGGGGACAACACACACAAGACATGACTGGCGCCAACTTCCAAATGAGTTTATTCGTGGAAAAAAACCACTTTATAACCACACGAGTAGGCAAAAAGACACAAGCAAAAATGATAGAAAGGGTGCCGCCGAAGAGCCTCGCCTCGGGAGAAAGGCTGGCGGGGCCGCCGCGGTGGCTGAGTGGTTATAGCTCTCGGCTGCTGGCCCGAAAGACGCGGGCTCGATCCCGGCCGCGGCGGTCGAATTTCGATGGAGGCGAAATTCTAGAGGCCCGTGTGCTGTGCGATGTCAATGCACGTTAAAGAACCCCAGGTGGTAGAAATTCCCGGAGCCCTTCACTACGGCGTCTCTCATAGCCTGAGTAGCTTTGGGACGTTAAACCCCCATAGACTGAGACACACTGAGACAGAAAGGCTGGCGTCTTACAGCGTGCGCTACTCTGGCGCTATCTCTGGTGAGAGACGCGTAACTCACCGAGGACGCCATCGCCTAGCAGACGACGGCGCGCGCTACTCTGATGCCGAGGGCCATCGAAAAAAAATGAAAGTTGGTTATTGGGGAACAGAAATGTCGCAGTATCTGGCTCATATCTCGGCGGACAATTGAACCGCGCCGTAAGGGAAGGGATAAAGGACTGCTGCGCAACGCGCATTCACGCTACTGCCGTAACCTCTTCCTCGCCTTTCCTTGTCACGCTCTCTTCGCTATCGCCCTCTTTCATCCTCAGCTGCACTCCGCGCTCGGTTACGCCAACGACGGCGAGTCTCGCCGCTCAACCCGGGAACGGGCACAGAGCTGTTAACCCGCCGCGGTGGCTCAGTGGTTCGGCGGGCGCTCGGCTACTGAGTCGGAGTACCCAGGTTCGAATCAGACCGCGGCGGCCGCGTTTGGATGGAGGCGAAACGCAATAGGTGACCGTGTGCTGTACTATATCAGTGAACGTTAAAGATCCCCACGTGGTCGAATTTATTCCGGATGCCTCTACTACGCTACTCATTTTTTTAGGCGAAAATTCACTACGCCACGTTTTCAACAGGGAAGTGTAGTTCCGTTTATGACCATGAAAAGCATTAGAAATCAACCCGTGCAGCAAAGTTACGGAGGCCATGGAGCAGAGGAATTTGAGTAAACGAGCGCATCAATCATGGAGAGATGCTCTGCTTGACAACAGGGGCGGAGCCACCGTCTTTGACGTCAATGCACAGCTGTGCATATATGCCAACGGTGACTGTGGAAGAGGGGGTAGAAGCCGGTTTCGCGATGGAGGAGGAAGAACATCCTGCCGTGATAGCGCACCGGAAAGCGAAGCTTCATCGCTTCAATGAGGCTAGGAAGAAACGCCTTGCCGAAGAGACAGAAGAACGCGCGACACCCGTCGAGAAATGGCGTAGAGTGCTACTGCGAACAAACAACAGAAAGTACTTCAGGCTATACGTCTAACCAGCGACGCAAAGGGAACCTTTCGCTTCTCACCAGGTTTAACCAAAGCTAAACCACAGCTAATAATTTTTCTTTCATTCCCACCTTCCTCCCAACCCTTACAGCGCGGTTCAGGTGTCCCCGATATATTTGAGAAAGTTACTGCGTCTTTTCTTTTCCTCAAAAACCAAATTTCAGTGTTTAATAGCTATTAAGAATATTTTTTTCTAATAGCTGCACTCTGAAAGAGCATGGGTGTTCCGCTTAAAGATCGTGAAAGTACTGAGGATGCAGTAGTCTAAAGGTGGCCACTGACAAAAGATGTGAAGACATATGCCTCATGGAAGTGTGCAAAACGGATGACTTTACCACTTAGCCCTCACGGTCAACGCTTAGTAAGTAGACTAACTGTGGTTGACTGCCTCTTGCAGTTAGCTCTTAAGGTTATAACGGCTGCCCGTAGTGACACCATCGCCTGTTGCAACGGTATTAGTCGCCAAGCGGCTAACGCGCCTAACATGTACTTTGTCCTTTATGACTAAGAATATGTAAATCGTGTTTCCCTGCCTTCTTGCCGTATAAAAGAACCTATAGCGGTGCTTTTATCTCAAAACTACACATTATCGCGCAGCACACCTTTCAGGATCCTTAGTGACGACGCCAGCTGGGTCGGTAGCGGAGCCAGGAGCGGCGGCTTCCGGAACCACGAGGCTTCCGCGGGCTGTCGATCTTCGTCTCTTGTTCCTGGAGGTGGTGGACTCGCCACTAGTGGACGAGGACCTTCGCCTGTCCGCTTTAGGACGTTCTGCCTGATCGTGTTCGTCTTCCATGGGCGCAAGGACAAGATGGCTTCTTACTCTTCTTGTTTTTCTTCTTCTGATCCATTACAACCACGCGCACGGCTGTCGCCGTCTTCGTTATTCTCAAATAGGCAATGACTCGTGTTTATCGTAAGAATTATGAAGATTTCAGCGGTGACGGCATAATGTTCGACAACGTCATCTAGTAATAGTGCTTTAAACCGGAGAAGTTAATTAAAAAATTGGCTGTGGCTAGAGTTCCGTCCAGACGGTACTCCAATTTGCGCTAGAGTTCCGTCCAGAAAACTCCAATTCGCCCTATAGTTCTGTCCAGACCGTCCAGAAAACTCCAATTCGCCCTATAGTTCTGTCCAGACGGAACGTAACCTAACCCAACCAAGCCTAATCTATTGCAAACCGACCTAACCTAACCAAACCTACCCCAACCCAACCGAACTTAACGTAACCCATCCCAAACAAGAACTCCAGTTTGCGCTAGAGTTCCGTCCAGACGGAACTCCAATTTGCGCTAGAGTTCCGTCCAGACGGAACTCCCATTTGCGCTAGAGTTCCGTCCAGACGGAATTTAACCTAACCCATCCCAACCCAACCCAACCTAACGTAACCCAATCCAAACAACCCAACCTAACGTAACCCAACCCAAACAACCCAACCTAACCCAACCCAACCTAACCTAAGCCAACCTAACCCAACCCAACATAACCACCACCACCACTGGAGGGAATTGCAGCAGCAGCAAATGTCCCGTCTGGACGGATCGCTAGACACTCCGTAAAATTGTCTCTATACCACCAGGATTAATATTTTGGATTAACTAAAGACACGTGCCACACGTGGAGTTTCGGCCACTAATGTATAGGCTGGCGCACAAGGTAAAAGGCAGTAACGAATGAAGTCTCGATTGGAAGGGATAGCATAAATAGGAAAAGATAAAAAGTATTTGAAACAGTGTTGTAAGCTTTTAATGGCTTCTAAACGTGTAAAAAATATGGAGCACACTGAAGGCACCAAATTTTGTGAAGAAAAAGACGTACGTATTAGGTGTCTGCAAGATATGAACAAAGACAATAGCATCCGCATGCTGTAGTAATCGTGCGCTGGCCTTCTGGCTGATGAAATGCTAATCCACGATCACAAAATCCCGATGAGTGGAAATTCAACCTCATGCCGGTTTCAGGGAAACT
Source organism: Amblyomma americanum (assembly GCA_030143305.2). Lineage (NCBI taxonomy): Eukaryota > Metazoa > Arthropoda > Arachnida > Ixodida > Ixodidae > Amblyomma > Amblyomma americanum. The sequence continues at coordinate 39,236 of JARKHS020029546.1, forward strand.
TACCGAGTGCAGTAGAAGGAAAGACATTGAAAAAGACGGACAGATAGACGGACGGATGGACGGATGGGCGGACGGACGGACGGACGGACGGACGGACGGGCGGACAGACAGACAGACAGACAGACAGACAGACAGACAGACAGACAGACAGACAGACAGACAGACAGACAGACAGACAGACAGACAGACAGACAGACAGACAGACAGACAGACAGACAGACAGACAAATGACCGCTTTTTCGCCGAAAAAGAACTACGCTGCGAGCGCAATAAAAATTCCAGGTATCATGTGAGAAATCTTCCAGTCGTGCAAAGTCCGTGAGTAGCGCCCACTATGGGTAGCCGTGTGGCAACAAGCGGCTGTTATTGATACCTTTGCATTTCGCTGCACCAAGGACTCTAGCATTTCTCATCTGAAACAAATTTTTCGACGCAACAATCGACGGCAAACCATGCCTTTTTGTGGCGGAAAGGTCGGTGCTCTTAGTTGTCGCTGCAGAGGATGTAACCGCTTCGTTTCGAAATCCTACACACCGCTGCCTCTACGCGGACGCAGGCCTGCAACAGCCAGCAGCTACCGCGAAAGGAAAAAAAAATATTTCTCCCTCTATGCAGTGAAATGTGTACTTAAGCGGTAGCAGTTGCCTATAGCCTCGGGAACACCTGCGGCATTGTAGGGGGCATTTCCTATCGTTCAAACTGCACAAGTCCAAACAAGAAACAAAGGCAGAAGCTCTAGTTTTTTAGAAGGCTGCAAGTCTTGAACAATGGAAGTAACGCGAACGTTTCCAGCGCCACCAGGAAGCAACCAACTACCGCTAACTCGCTACAGTCACAAAATTTTTGTTGACCACATTTGCGGTTGATTTCTTCATGATTTTTACTTCGTCGGAGCAGGTTAAAGTTGTTGTTGATGATGATGATGAATTTTTATATCACAAGGACCTGTATAGTCAAAGAGCGCCATGGTACAATGTATTTTTGATTTCTCAAGGTGGGGTCAAAGACCCATTCCCAAGCATTTCACCCTAAATAAGCCGAGCATCAGACAAGGGGAAAGCTTGTACGCATTGTATCACCGGTGGGTCACAAACGGCACAAGGGACCGAACTCCGCACCACCCGCACGTGAAGTGGATGCTCAACCACTTGGCCACCACTGCGGTCACGGGTTAAAGAACCCCAGGTGGCCGAAATGAATCCGGGCCGATCCGCTGTACGGTGACCCTCACAGCCCTTGTGCATCTTAGAGAACTTAGCCTCACATACCTCACCGCAAACATGACTCTTGCCTTCTAAGCAGCGGCGGTTGCTTTTGCACTTATTCTAGCAGAGAAATTAAAGAACAAAAGAGAAAGAAAGAAAGCATGAAAGAACAGGTTTAAAGACGCGTTTCGTGCTTGCACCTCTATTGCACTACGTGCAGCTGTGTTGCACCGAAACAGAGCTCTCCGTCTTCGCCTTCTGGCTTCGTTGCTTCCAGTCACGAGAACCCTTATCGCACCTGCGCCTTAGCCGGCCACTGTGCGTGGAGCGCTGTCTGTTTTGTATTTCAGACTTGTCGAACAGCGGGAGCACAATGCGTGCGCAAGCGCTCATTGTTCGACCAGCGTCTGCCGCGGCCAGAGCGGGCAGGGAGAAAGGGTGACGACGTCTTCGCTCCTCCTCCAAGCCCTTCAGGGCGGGAGATCCCCTACAGAGCCGTTTCGTCGAAAGCAAGAACAAAGTATGGCGTTCCTTGTCAAGTGGTGCATCCTTGCGCTTGCCATCATCGGCGCACATATTCAAGGTGAGAAACGAGGGACCGCAGCTTGCGTGTCCGTGCTCACAGTGAAGCCTTATTTTGAACAGGCTGTGTTTGTAGCGTACTTGTCTTGGCATTCCCTTGAGCTGTGTATCCGCGCACCTCCGTGATGTGTAACCCTGAACAGGCCGTGTTTGGGGCTTGAGCACTCATGAGCAGAGTTTACATGAATGCGACAGAAGTCGACACCAGCCTTCTTTTTGAGGGTTTTGAGAAGGTTTCGAGAAGTAAAGGAGTGGCTAGTCCTATAGGCTATTCCTCGACGCTTTTGCACTGTCCTTCAAAAAGGGGACTGGAGTCGACTTGTGTCGCATTCATGCAAACGCGGCTATAGACATCAGTGAGCTGCGATCTTGAACAGGGTTTTGGCGGAGCGTTCGTATCCTTGCACTCCCGTGAGCGGTGGCTCTCAGCAGACGTCCGTGGTTGGAGCTTCGGTAATGTGTACACGGGTGAGGTGGGATTCTGGACAGGTTTATGTTTAAGCGTATCCATGCATCTCCATTAGGTGCGATCTTCAACACGCTGTTGTCGAGCTTCCTTACTCGTGCACCTCTGTGAGGTGTGGCTTTGAAATGGCCGAGGTTGCAGCTTTCATCTCCATGCGTCCCCGTGAAGTGTATTCGTGAACAGACTGTGGTCAGAGCTTTCGTATTCGCGCGGCTACGTGAGGTGTGATTCTGAACACTCGTAGGAGCATGCGTATCTGAGCATTCTGTGAATAGATTTCTTGCTATTGCGGACTAGGCGGTTTGATGTTTTAATGCTTGTCTTCTCGTGTCTCGATGCTTCTCGATGTGTCTCGGTATGGCTACGGACCGGATGAAATCTTGGTCACGACAGCCGAATTTCGACGGCCCCGAAGCGCAAACGCGGCCGTGTTCTGTGCGAAATTACCGCAGGTTGATAATGTCCAGGCGTCAAAATTAAATTATTCGCGAGAATTTGACTACAACTTGCCGAAAATCCCTCGCCCAGTTCGGAATATTAAACGAGTGTGCATGTTATATTGGCTGCATTTGTAAGTGTGCATACCATCGTCACTTGTTCCGATTAGTATTCCGTGATCATAACAGCTGCAAAACTCCGCTTTGAAATCCTCCTACTTCTTGCGGTTAATTAATGAACGTTAGCCGTTGGATCGCGCCACCTTTGAGTGGAAAGCGAAAACAGTTGCCGCTTTTTGTCACTTACTCGTAAGCGCTGAAATCTATTGCACGTTTTAGCTTTAAAATTTTCTGTCAAGCTGTTCTATCCATACGTCATTATCACTGCATCTGTTCCACCGATTTCGTTGAGCACCGCAGCACTGCGCCGTATCAACAACCGCCGATGGCATAAAGGGAGCATCGTTGGCTTCATCGTCCAAAGAGGACGCCACAGTCACTTTACCTCCCCTTTTTCTCCATTGAGACCATTGGGACTTGAGACACGGGCGCGATAGAGATTTTCGCCACTGTTATTGTCAAAGAAAGGCCGTTGTGATTAGGGGGTCTGCGGGCCAATGGCGTACTTGGTCTTCGCAGATCACGCCCATGCACAGCTCCTGGGGTACTTCCGGCGCTGCGTGCTGCCGCACGAAGTTCGTGCTCGCCTATGGGAGCGCTACGACCAGTTCTGCACCGACGGCCGCAAGCTGGAGTGGCGACGCCGCACGGGGCGCTGCATCTGCAAGCCGGGTTACTACCGCGACGAGGAGACCAAGAACTGCTTCGAGGCGAAGCGCTGTGGCCAGTGCGACAGCTCCAAGCACGAGAAGTTCAACGCCTGCCTCAGCGACTGCGAGATGGTCTGCGGCAAGCGAGTCATCCAGCAGTGCGACAAGCCGTGCAAACCTGGCTGTGAATGCATGAGGGGCTACATCAGGTAACGATCATGGCCACGTTCATTGAGGGCGCTTCTGACTTCCTGAACAAAAAAGGGGGTAGAGGTAATTAATGTAACAGTCCAACAGACGCCGACGACGCAGAAGAATACGAAACAGATCTAGTAGCGGTGGAGTGAGCGCCTGTTTTGTATTCGGTTTCCACCGGGTCTGTCACGCCGTTGCATTAATTATGTAGTTTGCTAAACGTTGAGTACCAACTAGCAGTACTTATCATATTAGTTCAGCGGTAGGAACGTTCGACGGCTTTAACGTACCTTTCGACATAATTAGTTGGGCTACAGATGTCCTGCTTAATTCAGTACAGACAAAAAAATTTCGGGTATTTTTTTCATCAGATAAAGATGCGCAAGGACTTAGCAACGGTGCGGTGGAAGGACGTGCGCCACATTGTGCTTTGAACAATATTACAAAGCACGGCTTTTCTTTTAGATTTACAGTTCCGGGCGCCGATTACTGTGACCACAGAAGAGAGTTCGAAAGTCAGATGCGCTCTAGAGAAAGACAGTTTTAGCTGTGCGTACGCAACGGCTTAGCGTACACAAGGAGTTTGCGGGGACGGTAGTGCGCATGCGCAGAACGCTAGCGCAAGCCCTGCGTATTGCGTGCGCACCCTAGCCAGCGGACTTTGCGTTGCGGCGCTTGCGTGGCTTGCGTGGTTAACGTTGACAAGATGGCGGCGCCCCGCTCACTCGCTTCGGAATAAATACATGTCGCCGATGGATTCTCCGACGCAACAGCTCTCTCAAATGGTAGCGGTTCGTTTTTATTTCGTCTACTCTTGCCCACACGTGGCGGTATAAGCGATAACTAGCCCCTGTTTATCAGATAATTTGGCGATTTTCAAGCTTCTAGGCCTAACTAAATGCAGTGTGTTTTCCTCGTAGCAACGACACCTGGCGAAGCAGTTTTCTAACTTTTAGTCAGTTCTTACATTTTCTTCGGTTTGCATAGTTTTTATTCTTGGAACAAAGAAAGGCTCGCAATGCACTCACCCTAGTTATCAGTAATCACGGATGAAGTTTTCCTCAACCGAGCGTTGATGTGCTTCAGCGTCTTGTCACTAGATGGCGCTACTGTTTACCCGTGCGATGGAGGGACGCTACGGCACGCCCAACTAAAACTATACTTCGGAGCGGACAGCGTAACGCACGCAGCGCCGTAGCGCTTTGCGTACGCAACAGCTAAAACTGTCTAGTAACGTGTTTGTTGCTCCGTCATCATCTGCTAGTGGGCGTGATATGTGGTGGTTCTGAGTGGCGTCTACAAAAATTGAAATGAAACATCCAGGTAAAAAAAATAATGCTCGAATAAATGACCTAAATGCACCAAAACATTGTATCTCCAGTTGTGATGCTCCTAAGGCCTTGAGCCCTTGAGCACCAATGCAACGAGAAAACCTACAGGAGAACTTGGTGTATATGCACATTAAAAGAACTGCAATGATTTTTTTTTGCGTATCATATAGTGGATACTGGTAGGTAGTCTTTGGCGTTCGCAATTTTTTAATGGTTTTGTTCTGGATGATTTTTATGGAAATATCCATCATCGCTTGGGCCATAATGAGAGCTGCCACTGAATAAGAGGAGGCACCTACAATGACATGGTTCGCAAGCAGTAATCCTACTTTTACTGCTGACGATGAAGTTTAATGTCTACATACGCAGTGCCCATTCCCTGACGTTATGTAAGGCTTAAATACGGGCAGGTTTTTGACACGAAAATTTCGATAAACACTCTAAGCGGTCACCGGGCGCATTGCAACGTACATACATTGCCAGTGAGTGAATGTTTAGTTACGAGTCCATTAAACTTTACTTGAAAAAAATTACAGGTGCTTACACCCAGAGTACGACGCGTCATAGCCCTCGTTAGGTCCCGAAATTCATAAGCCAGTAATGACGCCCCACATGTGAGCCGTCGCCCCTGAACTGCCAATGATTCAACACATATAACTGTTGTAGCTCATGAATGATAAAGCGTAATAATGGCAGAGGGGAAGCATATATTGCATCACAATCTGGATTTGGCCCTCCTGTTTCAATTTTGGTTGCTTAACTTGGCGTTCGCCAGAGTGTGGAGAGTTAAGGTGCTTCCGAGACGGCAATTTACTACATATCTATTTACAGTCGAGCCTCGTCATAACGAAAAGGTTTATAACGAAGTAATGAATATAACGAATGAATTAGAATTCCCTTGGAAGATCTGTGAACACGGTACATAACGAAGCTACGGCCATAACGAAGTAATCGCCGGGCCCCTCAACGTCGTTATAAAGAGGTTCGACTAGTCGGCTTTATGCTCGCTGTTGGGGCATGCGGGCTGCACGGCGACCACATCGACGTCAGCGCGGAGCCGGAGGATCCAGGCTAGTGGAGCTAACCGTGCATACACATCTTTCCTAATGTCGTACTTTTCAAGATTACGGTCGTGCTGTCCCGATAGCGATAGCGGTTGCATGATCTTCAGAGCGCCACAAGAGAGCCGGGGGCTGAAGGTACACTCTCTAGGCGCGGTATCTACAACACAGTGCTATGCACTGTATGCTCCTAAATTTAAGATAGTTTACCTTAAATATTTCTTATTTTCTTCGCGCTTTTACTAAAGGCTTTGTTACAAAAATGGCGCCATTGATGAGGCCTTCCTTTCATACACGCATACTTGTTAACATTGTTTATTACTTAGGAGGAACGGTTTAAATACTTGACATCATTTGTTTCGTGAAAATAAAAATACTGAAAAATCTAACAGATGACCTATTTAGTTTTCTCTAAGAAAATGAAACTTTGCGAGTTGGGATTGGGTCAAAGGAAAAGTTTATTATGGATCTGCATTGCGGTGCCCAAGAAAAGGTCCCTTTTGCTCCAAGCGAATAGAGGTCTTGCGGTCTAACTGTAATGGTGCGATGGCTAAAGAAGGCTGTCAAACTAGGCAGTTGTATAGCCTCCGGTGCCAAGGAAACGCAAGGAGAACTCAATGATTTGATTTTAGTGGGACAATACTACAGGAAAGATTATTGAAGCTAAGCACTAAGAAAAACTGGCGGATAACCATAAGAGCACCCTCGTTATCAGTGCCGAAGAAAAATCAAATTTTCTTTGAGATCTCTACAGCAGATAAAGAATACAATTTGCTTTGACCGGCTGAGTAGACAGCTGAATTTTGTTTTTTTTATATTCCTACATTACAAAAAAGCTAGAGTAAAAGAGGTGGAAGTGGACTCAAATGCGGCGTGCTTCTTTTCTCCGCCCTGGTTTTTATGAATAATAATAATAATAATAATATAATATAATAATAACATAATATAATAATAATTTGTTTTTGGGGAAAGGAAATGGCGCAGTATTTGTCTCATATAGCGTTGGACACCGGAACCGCGCCGTAATGGAAGGGATAAAGGAGGGAGTTAAAGAAGAAAGGAAGAGAGAATTGCGGTAGTGGAGGGCTCCGAAATAATTTCGACCACCTGGGGATCTGTAATGTGCACTGACATCGCACAGCACACGGGCGCCTTAGCGTTTTTGCTTCATAAAAATGCAGCCGCCGCGCTAGGGTTTTATGAACAAGCGCATTCATCACAAATTATCAACTCGCTCAAACAGGTGCCCTAGTCAAGTGCACTTTCAAAGTGTTGCTGTTAAATTAACTGTGCCACTACAAAATTTGTGCGTCAGTTTATTCACTTCGTAAAAACCAGCCGTATTTTTTTCTCGGAGAAGCAAAAAATGTCCTTGTATCATGTCGCTGAATTAGCATTCGTGTTTCTGTTCAAGCGTTTTGCGTCACAGTGACGGTCATAATACCTGTGTGAGTGAACCTCATGCCGACGGCTTCTCGGCCCTATTCGCGCGCATGGCCTTTCGGCCTACGTCTGAAAAGCATGTTGTGCGGACGCGTAGAACAGCTGGTGATGCATCATCCTCGATGAACAAGTCCACTGAGCTAAACAAAGAAGGAAGCGACAAGCTGAGCGCTAACTGTCAAGCAAGTTGAAGGCTGGGCTCGGCGGGAACCTACCGTCTGCCCTGTTTATTACTTTCTGCATCTGCGCTATTCTTCGAGACCCAAAGCTCGCTTTCATCAGGGCTTGCTTGTATTTTCTTCCTAGCCGCATTTTTTCGCCTCCTTCTGCAGAGTAAGGCAAGTAACGCAAAGTAACGCACTACTGTTTTCAGACGTAGATGCATAAAGCCTTTCACTACGCGGATTGTTGTTAATTTATTCATGGCTACATTCTCTTGCTTTAAAAGCAGAAGCATGCCCTCTTCATCATCACCACTATGATCACGGTCCATGTGTAGTTTAGGTCCATGTGTAGTTTAGGACAGTACAACGACCTATTTCAAGGACCTCCAAATATTACCGCTCACGCCTTCAATATTTTCGGACTACGTGACTTCATGTGCTTCTGGGCTACAGAGGTTTTTAACTTGGCATCCGCTATGACAGTCTGAAAGACTACTGGTTCTACCTATGCGTATTGCATCTGCCACATGTAACGGCGACGTGCGGCATTTAGAAAACAGTGTGAAACTAGTGCCTAAAACTTCACGGTGCTTGTAAAATGGGCTTCTGTGATTCACGTGCAGCTTTGCTCATAGAACCTAGATTTGGAGTAGTAATTAAAGCGCTCCATAGAAGTAACCCTAGGTACATTTGCAAACTACTTATGATACGCTAATTGTGGTAACGGACAAACAAGCGTACCTAGGTACGCTTGTACGCTACCACAATTTTTACTGATGCAGGTCCATAAGACGCGGTCCCAGAGTGCATAAGTGTGCTCATTATTTTGTTCTCCTTGACATCTTTTCCTTTTGTTGAGTTTTTCTCGGTGTGTTGAGCACAGCGCCAGCGGGGACAAGTATCCACTTTAGAGAGTTCTGCACACTGGTACTGCACGTAATGTAACAGAATAAGCTGAGCACCAGGCCAGGGTGTCCTCATGTGTCAGTAGGAAAATCCGTCAGCATTTTTTTGCTAATGTACTGTCGACAAGCGAGTGGCGAGAGTAGAGAAGTCAAGGCAGTACGGCTTGAATTCACACACAATTTGATTGCAAACGTCTTATCGACAAACTTGCGCGATAAACAAATAATAAAAATAATCCTAAGTGTCAGAGCTCTAGACCAGTTAGGTAACATGAAGAGGGGCTTGGACCTGCGAATTTTGTTTTACCCCACGTATTTTTGCTGTTAGCAAGCTGTGTCAAGAGTGTTGCTTTCGTAGCGTATACGGTGTCCACGAACCTTTTAAATCGCAAATCGGAGAGTTTTTAGTGCGCTAGCACTAAGGCTTCCAACCTCGAAAAAAATTCGCGGTGATTTATCTCTGGTTAAACCTGGAGCGACGCGATAGCTACAGCTGGCCGGGTGCCAGCCGCCGGCAGCATCAGCTGCTGCGCACTACGTGGCTGGTCACGTGACTAACGAACTACGTGACGAACCATGTGATCAGCCACGGCGCCGCGCCGCCGGCAGCTGCTACGGACCAAGTCACCAGCCAAGTGACAGCGTCGCGGCGGAGCCACGCTGAAGGCTCGAAATGCTACCGCAATGTAGCTATCGCTACAAAACCGTTGTCTCAGTGTATAAAGCCATCTAGACCTCCAGAACATCTCCGTGACAGCTCTGCGCCTGGGTTTCGAACATGACTTGCCTCACTCAAACTGTACCGGTTTATACCCTGCGCAATATCAAAAACAGGTTTATTCCTTTTTGCCGCACCAATCATGAGAATCAAATGTTACGTTAGAATATGCCACATTTATTAAACCAATTACAGTTGATGAATGTCGATATTTCAAAAAGTCGCTTGCGCGAAATTAGAGCCACCTTTACATAAGCAACAAAATGCTTTTTCAGTATATATATATATATATATATATATATATATATATATATATATATATATATATATATAATATATATATATATATATATTGTATGTACATCTGTGTCTGTGCAAAAGTTTTTTCTATAGTGTTGGCCGATCTTGTGATGTTTGCAATCTTTTACATAGTACTCATATTTCCTGCTGTATGCCATGTAAAGGGGGGTCCAGGGTAAAGGGGGGTCCAGGGTAAGGGGGGTCCATGTAAAGGGGGGTCCACGGTACCTCAAGTGATGTGCGATCACTTTTTACCGGGACCTACCCACATCTATGATGTAAATAAAATAAACTTGAAACTTGAAACGGAGAAGCGAAGAGATCGGCTTTGCTGGCCACTGCACGAGAGCCCTGCGCTTTCTCTGCTCCTCTTTCGTGCTGTGCATTGCATATCATCCTCTTCATGACCTTCTTCCGTGTGCAGTGCATCCAGAACACACCGCTATCGCGGCATCCTTTTAAAGTTGCGTTACGGGTCCCAAAATTCGATAGTGCGGTACCACTCAGGTTTCCAAATTGCTGATTTCGCCGATCTTTGCCGGAAGCCTAGCCTTGGAACCCCAACCTCGAACTGAATACGAAATAAAATGCGAATTGCTAGCGTACATAATTCGCATTTGGCCAAGTACCCTAAATTGACTCCAATTATTTTTACAAACATTTTGAGTTGATCCCATTATTCTTTAAAGGATCTTCTCTTGTTCACAGCGAATTGCATTTCTAGACGCCGATAAAAACAAATTTGAAACAGGAAGGTCTGCACGCCCTAGTTAGTACTGGACTGAACGCGAAGGTTGCAGTTCGCGTGACGCAATGTTGATTGCGACAAGCATTATAGGATAAGTTTTCAAATACGCGTTGAACGGCAGTAACAGCAACTTCCAGCAATGCGTCTTCTCATTAAATTAAATGCCTTAAATGACTGATTACAAGTCTTAAATTTTTTTCATTAAGAAGGAAGCGGGACGGAAGCAGGAAGGAAGCATGGAGGTATTGCTTGGGACGTAATGAACGCAATGTTGCCGGCAGAAGCCGCATAACGAAGGCAACACAATGGAAAACTGAAATTGGTTGGTCCAAAGCGAAAAGCCACACGGCTGCCGACTTCATGGCAGTGAGAGTGCGGTGGATAGAACTTTCTATAAATGATTCATTAAATTACGTGAATTTTTATAAACACAATAAGTTTTCCGCTAGTGTCCTGAAATCGTTACCAAAGCCATCGCAGGTTAGTAAAACAGCTTTACGGCATGTTTCTCTCTACCAGTCACTAAATTTCCTTCGAAGACTACACGTTTAGAATGCAGAATGAAATGGAATCCTACAGAGTGCTTAAATATTTGATTTAACATAATTTTTCGCCCAATTAATTCAATTATTCTTATTATACTATAGGTAATCAACATATTGTTATAACAGGAGCCAGTGGTGATAGCATACATTAATGAGTTGAGTTTTCCTGGCATGAAACGGGGTTTAATATTGTAGTTTATTGTAATTCATTGTTAACTTTAAGTTCGTGAAGACTACTTAACACTTACGCTCTTTTAACGAGTCTGACATCTCGGTTCATAAAACAAAATTTTTTACTTAGACATGGACGGCCTAGTATTTTGTCGCTTAGATTCTTAAATAAAAGAATGGATATCAGCCAACCTGAATACTGGGCGACAAAAAAACTCTTACTTCAGAACGTTATTTTAACGGAAATCTCTTACATTAATGTCAAATCTAAGAACTTGTATGTAATTTTTTCTGAGACATGAAGATAATTTACTGACAGTATCTCTCGCCTTGCCCCGTGCTGCGTATTTAGATGTCGCTCAGCAGAAAGACGCGTTCCGAAACAAAGAAAATTAACATAGGCCAACAGCGATAGGTCATTGGCTGTCGAGTACTAAGCTGGAGGACCTACCTTGTCAAAGAACTCCGGGTAGTCTAAATTATTTCTAAGCCCCTAACTACAGCCTCCCTCATTGTCCATGTGTTACTTAAAAATTTTAAGCTGAAATTTTACCATTTTTTTCACTAGTAACATTCACGTGCGCACAACCCCACAGTTACAAATGGAAGCTAGCTATAACCTGGATAAAGATTTATTCTGTGACTTAATAAAAAAGAATGACCACAAAGTTAAGCTTCGGCTTAAGTAATTTTCATATTCAATGAGAGATGTGTACGAACTTCTTCCTGTCATTGTTGCTAATCTATATAGGTGCACGTCGATTCAAGAGCACCTGTGAAACTGTTTAATGCTGGTTGCAGAGGAAAGCTATGCATCTGTCTTAGAAAAAAAAACAGAATAAAAAAATTCTCCTGTGGCAGAGATCATACTCTGTACTACCTTCTATGTAAGGTATTGAACAAAACTTCCAGTTGTAGATAAAATACAGCTGGCCTTGCCATCTGCTAGCCGTCCAGGTTAGCTTAGTTTGATGAGCGACTGTCTCGAATCAGCGGTGGTCCCGGGTTTAGTCTTTAGAGCAGGGCGATTTTTTTTCTAGCTGCAAACGTTCTTAGAAGGTTGCCACTGCAATTACAAAGGTTTATGACATACACTTTGATAAAGTAGACGTTTGAGCGCTTCGGTATTCCAAAAACTAAGGGTCGTCGTTGCCCAAAAGGGCATCACGTAGACGAAAAACAAATCTTACTGAAGTTACAGGACAAAGGCAAAAACATGATTTAGCGATTGGATAGCCTTAGTTTCAATTACTGTTTGTTTTTGTTGTCTTTTTATTTGCATTGTTGTGTCATGTCAGTCATGTATACCGGAGCCAAATCGCCTAACTAGCGTTTTTAATAATGGGAAAACGATCTAGAGAATACTCCCAGACGTCTTACTCTGGAGTTCACGATTGGAATTAGTGAAATCAGAAGTCAGAGGATGTTAGGTAGTTAGAAGTTAGCGCATGTACTTTGAGCACCTTCGTCTCTCGCAGGTCTCCTTCACACAGCATCCTACATAGAATTTATGACGCGCTATAGTGCCGAAACATTTGTATCCAGTCACACTGCCATTACCGAATTTCTAAAGGCAGATAGTTCACTAGCTTTTAATCGACATTCCCTATCGTGCAATCGCTTCTCAAGACGTCATCCCGCATGCCCTATCCAGCAGCACCCGCAAGACAAAAGTTCAGACCGCGCCCTTCAGTTTGACATGCTTGCTTCTCGAAACGCTTCCCGTTGTTGCCTAGAGGTAACATCCAGAAGATCACTTTTTTTTCCTTGTGCACCGCCTATCAATATTTCACTTAGAGTTAATGTTCTGTTTCCTTTTCCTTTCAGGAAGTACAAGAAAGGACCGTGCGTCCCCATCAAGTCATGTCCACCAAAGTGCCCGTCATACATGAAGTTCGTGCTCGAGAGAGAGCGCTGTCCTCGGGTTTGCAATGAGGCCCGTGAGGACACCTGCTCTCCGGCCAACGAAGGTCCGGGGTGCGTGTGCAAGAAGGGCTTCGTCCTCAGGGCCATCTTCGGGACCATTCGCACCCGTACATGGTGCATACACGAATCCATGTGTATCTTCCCCGACGAAGAGAAGAAAGAGAAGACTGACGACAACGGCGAGCACGGTGTTAAAGGTGGAAGGAAAGGCAGTGGCAGGCGTAGAGGTCATGGAAACGGACGTCCTAGCGGCCCCTCGAAGGGATCATTCCCATCGGATGACTCTGCACCTAAAAAAATTGATGACGACTTGTACTTGGGCACTAAAGGGTTTCCTAACTTCGGCAATCAAGACAGCGGAAAGGGTCGCGGCTCTAAACCGCCCGGCGATTGGTTCTCAGATCACGGAAAAGGTGACGACACGCAACAGTCGGATGATTGGTTCAAGAAACATGACATCTTTAGTGGTTGGAAGCAAGATCACGTAGATGATAGCTTGTCTCCAACCAAGGTCGCTGATGACTGGACTCCTCCTGCAAAGGGGCAGTCTCAAATAAGCGCTGGGACAAAAGGCGGGTCTTCTAGAAAGAAAAAAGTGAGCCATAAAATCCCCGGTGTTGGATTCGCGCCCACAGATGAGCTTCCAGATATAGGTGGCGAGATCGGGAGCAGCAAGCCCCATGAGGGTGGAGATCTGGCGCCGAGTGAGATCACTGATGCTTGGCCTCCAAGCAGAAAGGGTTCTCACAAAGCAGGGAGAAAAAGGGGAGGCTCCCGCAGCCAGAGCAAGGGAGGGAGAATTCCAGGAGTGGGGATCACGACACCGGATGGACTTCCAGATCTTGAAGACGGGCATTACAAAGGGTTCCCTGGAACGGAAAGATTACCTTCCTTGGGAGGTAATAGCCGGGATGGAAGGAAGGGCGATCGATTTGGTTCACAAAAAGTCAGTGATGACTTCTTTCAGGGACAGACATCGGAGTATGAAGAGAGTGCAGGTGATAAAACTAGTCAGGATGGAGATAGAGGCTATGGAGCTGGCGCGTCGCGGGTAAATACTAGCGTCACTGGTACGCAACATGCACTAACACCAGTTGGTACAAAAAGTGCGGCGACTAAGGCTGACGACAGTTCTAACATTGCAGTGGGAATACTTAACGCAGGCGTGGATTTGGGCAAGAAAATATTTCAAGGCCTTGGAAGCTTAGCAACCTTCGGAGGTTTAATAGATTACTCACTACCTGGTTTAAGTAAAGGCAAACATTCTTTCGGAAATTTCGGGAATAACCACGAGGAGCCGGGTCAAAGGTTACATGGTCGACGTTTATTGTCCGTGGATTATGTAAGTCGGGATATCAACACTGATGCACAAACGAAGAATATATGGAGCCGACTAAGGAAAGAGGTGGCGGCAGAAGCCGAGGACCTTGGAACGCAACAACGCGAAACCACCTGGCTGGAGAGGCCATTTACAAGCCATTTAGAACGTGTTATGCTGCAAGAACGAAGGGACACCGAAGCGATCGTAGATTCAGAAGTCGACAATTTGAAAGGCTTCAGTCATAAAAGTCCTGTTGGTGGCACGCCAGCAGAAGAACAATACGTTTGTGATGAGCTGAGTCTGATACCGAAAGTACTGGCCTTTTGGTTGACTACTGATAATTCCACATGGTGTAGTTCAGATGTGGGGGGAGGCAGAAGAAATGTACATTTGCAAACCATAGTTGTCGGAAAGAAAATAACGATTGATAGTGTTCTCCGAGTAACTGTTCACGTAATTGTTTTAATTAATAGGGTACATACAGAAAATGTTCAACGCAAACAAAAGATGTTTTTTTTAAAGGGGCTCTGAAACACCTTCCGAGGAGAGCACATTAACTCACTTAATCACTGCACTGTGTTGACATGAAAACCAAAGCCAAATAATACTCTTCTACGCGCAGCAGACGACCCACAATCACGCGTCAAAGTTGGCGAGCCCTTCCCGGCGACTTTTTCATTCTTGCGCCCTCCTCAGTCCCCCGCATATGCGTAGACAAGGTGAGAGGTGGCCATTGGTTAGATTCTTTCAGACGTCAGGCAGCTACGGCGGCCGTGGCCAATAAGCCGATTAGCTCCGGCGGGACGGGAAGCTCCGCTCCCAGAGGGGGTCGGCGAAGGAGCGCCTTCTTTCAAGCGTGCAAAAAGTGACGAGAGGAGAGGGAGAGGCGCGAAGATGCTGAAATTCAAATTTTAACTACACATAACTCAGCTTCTTCAACGCACATTAAAAAAAATTCTTGCTGAACACCATTCGGGAAGCGGGGTGCTTCAATATCCCAGGCATGTCGCAACTTTATTAGAGCCCCCTTCACAGCCCCTTTAATGTGCGCACGGAGATGCTTTGTAGCAAGTTTCAGTTGCAGGTGCTCAGTTGAACATATTTTTATTACTAACTGAGTGCTGTCCGAGCAGCCGCTCAGCATTTCCACCCGAATGAAGTGGAGTCCAGCTGCTCTAGTCACAACTATTGCGACGTCACTGAACACAGTGGTTGCTCACAGCAACAACCGGTGCTTGCTGGCGGCGCCGACGTCACGAAAATGTAGTAGCCCAGGTGGGCAGGTCGACAGTGACGTCGAGTTGCACTCCCGAGCTGGCGCCTTCCGAGCATGACACTGCAGCTGCAAAGTCGTTTCTAATTTACTATACAGCCAGCTCAGATGTGTTTTGAGCTCATTTTCAGGATTGCTAGGCCCATAGACTTCTTTCAGTGGAAAGAAAAACGACCACTCAAAAACTTTGGGGTAGAGCCCTTTTAAAGCTGGTCATATAGAACAGAAATGGATTTGCGTTAAAGGCTAGATGCAGGTCTAGATCAGTGCGGAAGACTTTCAATTAAGCTAGTTGCAAAGATTCCTGTTAACACACTTGAGAGGCAAGACGCCGGAGGAGACGTACCAGGTTACGCATAGCAGGTGGCTGCACGTTCTTTTATGGATGGCAAATACGTTCGGTGCGAAAATCAAAAGGCACTTGTATTGAACGTGTGTCCTTAGCTACCTAGCTTTATATTTTTTTAGCCTGAAAAGCAAGGGTTCAAGGGAGCGGTCAATGCGTAAAAGTTAAATGCTAGTTATGAACAGATGAGCATTCAAGACTATGGTGACTTGCCGTGGCTCTACCAGGAAACAGGCGCAGAAAAAAGGCGGTGTTGACACGTCTACAATGCACAGCTGGAAGTGCATAGTCCATGCAATATCCAACCGGGTTTTTCTCAATATGGCTGGTTAGTGGAGAGTTACTTCCCAAATTCTTTAGTTCAAACTTGGTTGGCTAAACATTCAGAATGTTTCAGATACGTTGCGCTTTTACGGCTTCTGCGCACGTGTTATGCACCCAGGATGTCCCGTACTGGGGTATATGCTCGTATTTCCTCTCTGATACGTTAAGTGGGACACTCAAGGTATCCAGTTAAAAAATGCCGCCTTAAGTGCAGCCAGAGCTCTTTACGATGCCGCCATAGAATGCGAGTGCTTCTGCGACCGACAAAAGGACTTCGTGACGCTTCTTACTCGTCGCGAGAGTCTCTTTTGCAGTCAAAACTCCTGGTTACAGACACTAAGGCCATCTCTCTGGTGACTTCGCTGGCACCTAAATTTTGCCGCTTTGCTAAAGCATGGGTAAGACACTGACAAATATGGACATGGAGCGCGATCACAAGCGTCTTGTTCTGAGGAGCGTCTTCTGAGCAGACCTCGCGCATTGCACTTTGCTGTCCTGCTTGGGGCAGAGCACCACACTCTTCAAAACATTTAGTTATGCACTCGCAAATCCACCGCTTCGATTCACTTCATTATGGTGATGCCTAACAAGACACAGCCTCGGATGCTGTCCTTTTTTCACAGTGACACAACTCATCAAACACAGTAACCACACTTCGCAGGTTCTGAACTGAGAAACGAAACGAAGACTTCATACTGCTCTGCGCCATCTGTTGGGACAGCGGCACACATCAGATCGCGGGGAGTTTTCCGGTGACCTCCACATGTCGGCGCCACTATGCGAAGTCAAACGAAGAGGATTTCCGCTCACGCCGCGGTTCTTTCGCTGACGCTGACGACGCCGAGTTTTCTGCGACAATAGACCCATATGATACTGCTAATACCAAAGGCTGTAGCTGATCGTCGGATTTGAACTGACAACCTACGTTGCCCGTTGAGATGCGTAACGTATAAGCGCAATATCGCTGGTGAAACCGCATTTTATAGCAGTTTCGCAGTGAAGTTTCCGAAGCAGCGCCCATAGCTATGGCTTTAATAGGGATCAAGCAAAAATTGTGCAAACTTCCCGCAATTGTTTTCAACTCACAATATTTCACTTTTTTCATGCTACATTGAGATGATCAGCTTCAGCGTATGTAATACAAGTTACTGCGCCTATAATTCATAGCATATCAGTGATGTGGTTATTGTCTTTTGCCGTCATCAACATCAACTGCGAAAACCGTTCACAAAAGCAACGCAAGGTAAGAGACACAGGAGAGAACACATATGCGCACAGGAAAATGATCCAATTTAAAAAATTTTTTAATGCGAAAGCATTTCTTGGCTCATGAGTAGCGCGGCACCTCTCACTTCCTTTCTTCTTTCTCTCCCCTCCTTTATTCCTTCCCTTACGGCGCGGTTCAGGTGTCCAACGATATATGAGACAGACACTGCGCCATTTCCTTTCCCCCAAACCCAAATAAAATTAAAAGAGTAGAGCGGCACCGGAAGCTGTGGACAGGCGCTGTGAACGGAAATTGTAGAAAGAGCGTGCGCGCACGAACTGAATAAAGGTGCAGTCGTAGCGCCATCATGCGTCACCCCCCCCCCCCCCCCCCTCGCAATGTACAGCGCTGGTCCAGCAGTAGGCGAGATGACGTGGGCGAGATAGCGGACGCGTGTGAGGGAGGAGAGACGCGCAGTAAGAGAAATGCTTTCGCATTACTGCTCCTGAGCAGACTTAAGTGCACCCCTAGAACTTTTTATATTTTTCTCAGATTCACTCATTTAAAAATCAACGATTATCCAGTAATCAGAAAGAGATTTTTTTCCAGAGTACTCTTTAGGAATCATTAAGCAGTGCAAAGGAGAATTCTGAATAACTAATTTAACTGCAGGACAACGCATTACAATTACCCCTCTGCTGCGCCAGTCGTGGCTGCTCTGTCCCATGAGATCACCTTAACTCACCTCTGTGACTAAGGTTCGGCCATGGCCTTCAGCTGCCTCTTGAAACGGCAGCCTTGAAAAGAACTCTTTGTCTACCCAAAGGGGCCATCGGTTACCGTTTCAAACACGTTATATATCCCGCACGAGTCCCTTTTAGAGCTGCAGCTTTATCTGTATCGTACCCCAAAAAAGCGTCGCTCCTGTCCGCGGTGTAAGTGATATAGGCATGGACGAAACATGCGAAACGCACTGGACGCCCTGCAGCGGCGAGATGGGGGCGGTGGTGGTGAAAACATTTATTAATTATAGAGAGAGGTGTTGGGGGTCGCGGCCTGAAGGGTCACGCGCTTACAACCACTAGGTAGGATGCCGCGGCGAGCCTGAAGTGCCACTCGCGGACCTCAGAACTGAGCTTCTAATATCGGCGTCTTGCAATGAGCGTGTGTTGATACTTGACCGACGGATACAAGAAATGATGGTCGATTTTCGTAGTAAGCCCAAATGAGAATTAGGTACGATAGTAGGTCGGTTTACATTTCGGTTCCGGTGTTCAGATACAATGTTCACGGGTGGCAGTCGTTCAGATAGCGATAATGGATTAATGCCTATATGTGCGGAATTGGTCGTTCTTTATATTCATAGATCCCGGGGAGTGTGCCTACCATTCCTGGCACAATGGTGCCGCAGCCAAGCGATGCGGACGTCCTGTGTCTCCACCTATTGGTGGTTTTCACGAACTATGGCAGGCGCCACAGTCGAGCCATGATGGCATCCGTAAAAAGGACTCCATGTGTGCTCGCCCTTTGCGCATTAACAAGTTTCCTTGATTGCATATTGCATGACTGAGTCACGTTTCTTCATTAGTCGTGATGGCCTAGTTTAGCTATTTACTTTGTATTTGTCAGTGCAGAACACATTGCCGATGACAACGTGAAGAATGTGGACTTGGGTCTACAAACGTCCGCCGTGCCAGCAGAACTGCACATGCATGATCGTCGGTCCCGTCCAGGACGTGTTTAGCGATGTCCAGATCACGGTGGATGACGCTGGCAAAGGACAGGGTTAATTGGAGAGACATAAGAGAGGCCTTTGCCCTACAGTGGGTGTAGTAAGTTTGATGAAGAAGATGAAGAGATCATCGCATGCTCCATTGTGTGAGGTCAACAACAACAACAACAATCGTGTATTCCCGCCTTGCCAACGCCGGCGCTAGTATTAGCGGCAAGTGTACATTCGAAAAAACAGCGCCTCAAGCGCTGTGACAAAAAAAGTCGGAGAGCCTTGAGATGCTTTGAGCGAGAGGCGAGCGCTCGGAAAACAGCCGAATGTGGTCAAGACGCCTGATTACGGCCAGCCGGATGTGTGGTTGCCTCTCAGAGCTCTACAGAGCACTCAGGAACGGCCAGTCAAAGATATTGTAACGTCACGGCGAGCCGACATGCCAGGTGGGTATGGCATGATTTAATGGCGGAAGGCCTGGCTACGAGCGCTTCCGCACACGCCACTTCCCATTTCGTCGTCTTCAGTCGGTGCCACGACCCGAGGCCACCGAGCGATCGTCGCGATCGTGCGAACTAGAAGAACGGCAGTGACGATGATACTCAGGACGTGCCGATGGGCGTGGTAGAAAGGATGAACAGAGTAGAGAAGGAGATGAAAGGCTTGCTGACACGGTGGATGAGGAGATGGTTGGATGAGCCCTGGCCCATCCAGCCAGCTTTCCGGCCACAGGTAACTTGGAGCCGACGGCCGAAGTCCATGGACGCACCAGACAGCATGGGCAGGGGGTTGTGTGCTCACGTGTTTCGGATAGGTGGGATCGTAGGGACAGGTCATGGCGGCATCATCAGCTCGTCGCGTTTTCTAGTCGGGGTGGAGGACAGGTCTGAGGAGAACGGTGAGGTCAGTTCTGATCAGGCGAGCCGGGGTAAGGCCGGGTGGTGCGGACCAAGAACACAAGGCCAACGAACATGGCAGGCGCTAGACGCTGAAGCTCCTGCACTAGGATAGCGATTATTCCCCGCGTCTGACAACAAATGTTACGTGACGACAAGGCAATGAATACAGCACGACATGACAGGTGCCTGTAGCATTATTTAATTGAGGATGGCTTGGCACGAGCAATCCTGCCCGCGCCACTGCCCACTCGTCGTCTAGTCCATGACAATATCAGCAGTCTGTCGCATGCGGTTTCTCCTTGCAGAAAGACAGTCACTCGGCCAGCTAAGCTGAAGCCGCTGCACTCGCGGCGACATCTGCTACAGCTGCGTATATGCGTTACATTTCTGATCTGATTTTTTATGTACAGGTGTTGGTGAGAATCACAAACACGTTGGTTAAGCCGCAACATTATTTTGTTCCGAAGGACTCCGGTATAAGTCTATATCAGCGACGGCAGGCGCGCTGGCACATGAATTGAATCAGGTGAGACAAAAACTGTGTTGTAGTCAAATGTTGCTTCGTAAAGTGTCACCTTCAGAACGCACTGCCACCTTACGTTTGCGGTCTCGGACTACTTGCTAACTACTCGGGACTGCTGTGCTTCATTTGACTCTTCCGCGCAGACCGGAACCCCCGCTCGCTACTCCCACAGCTGCCTGCAACTGGTTCATTTTCCGCATCTGGCAGTCCGCTGGTCACTTGGGGCTTCCGGGAGATATTTACTCCGGCCGGTAGCTGATGACATTTGACGGGAAAATGACATGCTGTGCTGGCGGCCATATTGAGGTATACTCCTTCTGCATCTAGATGTGGAATAGCTGGTGCAGGCATGCTGGGCATGGTGGAACCAAGGCTGGTGAGGGTGACCATGACCGTCACCCTCACCATGGCCGCGACCACCACCATCACCGTGGCCGTGGCCGGGGTCACGCAGGAGGAACCGTGTATCCAATGAGGAGGGCGAAGAAAACAGTGACCAATCCAGGACAAGGGGTGAGACGCATCACTCACGAGCTAGCATTATCGCTCCTCTGGTGGCAATAGTTTGACACAAGAATTCCCACAACGACTCCTCGCATCAGCCTCAGCGTCAGCCCCACTAGGGATGCTTTTCTGAAGTCTTGTTACGAGATCGTTATAAAATAGCTTTTGATCGAGTGGTAATCATTACAAACATTGTTCTGTTTAAATCTTTTGCAGTCCTCACCAATGCATTGCACTGAGGCGTTGGTGCAGTGCGGAGGGGTGTGAAGGTAATATACTCAGCAAGTATTACCTCTTCCCGCAGTATCCCTCAGTATCTTGTGTATTGCTAACAGCTCATTGAATTTCCTTATAAGGCAATCCATAATGCTCTTAGACTTTATTTAATGATTCGGACACGCTTTATGACATAAAAATTCAAGTGTGCATCAATCAGATTAGAAGCTTCTTCAGTATGCGGCGATCTTTGCGCCAGCAAACACTGCAGCACTAGCGGTGACCACAGCGGTCGCGCTGTGGGAGTAGCGTGTCCACAGCGTCTCGAGCAAATGGGTGGATCAGCCCTCCCAGCATGTAGGAGGGAAACGGGAAAACGAAGAAGTTTAAAAAGTAATTAATTTTGGTTCATTGACAGGCTTTCAGTATGGTTGTTATGAGAACAAGGGTCTGTGAAGCAGCAGAGTTTTGTGGCAAAATTTAGTAAGCACCCATCTAGGGTAGCACTGGGTCCAAATTCTCGATACAGAGGTAGTGATTTCATTGAAGAAACACGACGCCACTACTTCAGACAGGAACTACAATTTGCAGTGGAAATTTGTCGCGTCCACATAAACCGTTTATAAAAAAAAAATACGCGGCACTATATGGGATGACCACCTCGAGGGTTGAGGTAGCAACGACCCCTTCTTGTGAGCCTGTATGTGTAGTGATACCCTATAACAGGCACTAAGAACCCTAGTGGCATTTTTAACGGTGTGTATTTACATTGTGAGAAATATAACCATTGCGTACTTAATCATCGGTAATCTTAATCAGTGCTCTGCTTCGGAAAAGGCTTTTGAAACAGTGATAAATGAAGAACTGCACCCTCGGCGCGTGACTAACAATTTGACCGACATAATTTTTGCCCACGAGGAGAAAGAGGCGGTGGGTCCGGTCCCGGCGGAAGAGGAGGACATTAGACGGCGGGCAGCGGCAGAAGTTGCCGATCTGTTTTGCCAAACCTTGACTTCCACGTTTCTAAAATTTCCAAGGAAGTGCTGAACAACATTCAGGGCATAAATTCCTTCCTTCTAACTTTTCGCGATACTCTACATGTTTTCTCTGCCTCATTATTATACGAGTGCTTTAAGAATGGTCAGTAGAAGCCTCAAAAGTCCTTCACCTCTTGTGAAGCCTTGCGAAAGTGCGACGCAGTGGCTTTTGCTTCATAAGCCAGTAGACATGAATCTCGCTGAAGAGCTGGCTGAATTGGTCTGAAAGAAAGTTCTTAGCTACTTCACTCAGTATGTGAAAGTGCAGCAGTTTTAAATGAAATCAAGGCCATACAAGATGCGCACATTTAATATCCACGTTATATGCATATATAATATACCATGTGCGTCCGTAATTACTCTGCGTCCGGTGCCATAAAATGGCCAACCTATTTCAGCGAGTATTTTGATTCTGTCGCCGCATTAAGTATCTGCCGTGCAGTGGTCCCGTATTCTCTCGCTTAGAATCTACTACGGTTCCCACCAAACAATCGACTTCAGCAACATTCGGGTCTATGAAATTGGCTGAACTTCAACTAGTTAATACACGCGTTTGTTCGAATTACCTGAATGTTAGAAAATGGAAAGCAAAAAAAAAATACCCCTCACAAAGGTCGAAAGTGAGATATCGGCACATATCTCGAACGGCACAACGGAACTGCTGACACAAAAGCAAAAAGTTGAACACTGGCACCGGTGACTAGCAACTGTCTTTAATGCAGACGTAAATGAGCAAGGGGAGAGAGAAATGGAAAATGGCGGTTAAAGACCACATGGGTCCGAGATAGAGAGCTTCGAGTGATCATCTCACTTCGAGGAAGCTTTTAGACCAAAAGAAAAACATCCTAAGCACGACGATTTGCCTGGATAGTTAGTCCGTGTGGAAATGTGATATCGGATGTGCATTTGAGAATATTTACGGCTGTGTTGTCTTGTTTGTCGTATGATCATTTCAAATGAGGATCTCAACTAGAGCAACTCGGGAGTGCTAGTGGAACATCAAGGAAGCGCTTTACACTGCAAAAGGCATTTTCTAAGAAACCTTCCTCTTCCGCAGCATTCAATATGCGGCACTGAAAACAGCTCATCGAGTCCTTCCACAGCACGGCGTGTCTCCTGGACTCAGTACTTTGTGATTTGACGACATGTCCAACTACAAATGCGTGCTTTCGACGTCGAAAACTTCAACTAATAAAGAAAAGAACTGAATTTTTTTTTGTGGCGAGTACTGTGTTATCTATGGCGCGCAGCTCCAGAAAGAAACGCCGGTCGCAGTAAGTTCAAATATCATATGCATTGTGGACTAGCGCTGTCTATTACTGCACCGACTTTGAACGCAGAGCATGCGTGTGTGCATTTCTTTAGTCTGAGTGCAGCGAGGAATGTTTGATGAAACCGTACGGTTCATCTATCGCCACCTAAACACATTTAGCGTGGTTGCGCCACGTACAGAATCGAAGTAGAGACAATATACACATCGACTTTTGTTTGTTACCTTGAAGCAGGGAGCAATGATGCATGCAACATTATGCCCCCAGTTACTCGCATCATACTTAGGCTTAGAACTTTTTAAAAGCCTGTCTATGTGGGAGAGGAAGCATGACAAGCTTAAAATGAGGGGTTTAGTGTTTTTCCTTCCTACTTTCGTCCGTCGCTACCTCGCGAGACGAGTTCAGGCAGGACGGTTTTCTTTCATCAGCAAATTCTGACTCGAACGACGGCAATGAATTGCAAGTGCATTCATTCAACACTTGAAGCCTGTCAGCAGGCCCGATAACTGTTATGTTATCTTGCGCGGACTCACTTTCATCATGCTTAACTGATGTGGTTGTTAGGGAAGGGAATGTTCATGTTAAAAAAAATTCTAAGGACGATTACGAGACTCCATAATGCGAAATTTGAGCGCAGCTCCGCCTAGCCTCTACTTCGGCACCACGAATGCAAGGGTCCTGTCGGGGTGGTGATCAGCTTGTGCTTCGGCGGCGCGAATGGCAGGGTCCTTTCTTCAGATTTTTAACTTCAGATTGTTTCCCGTCATTTCATTGTGAATTTCAGCATTTTTAATTTTTTTGCCGTGTTCTTTCTCGGCTTTTATATCTCTCCCATAAAGAAATTTGATTTTGTCACTGTTCAGTCATCAACTATGATCCCTTTACTTCGCTTTGGATGTCTGGTCTCTTTGGCACTGATGCATTCTTGGCTGTTTTCTTCGATGGATTTTCCAAGTTCGTTGCTATGTGTGGGAGTGGTGGTGGGCCGGGAGATATCACCTGAGCATCAGCTTTATACCTTACCAGAGCTTCACTCTGTTAAGATTTTATTTAGCGTGCGGCCATGAAGTTTCTTTCCCTTAAGCCACGATTTTTCTTGCTGTAGTGATTTTTATGTGTTTTGGTTCTTTTTTTTAGTTCTGGTTCCTTCCGCCTTTCGCCTTGGTCATACATTGGTCTGATATCCACCTCTTAAATACCGATTCACCTCTTTTCGAGAAAAAAAGTTGTTAGTTCACGTTCCGACCTACCGCCCTCCTTATTCCTATGTTCAGTTCTTTCTTGCACTATGTCCAGCAAGCGGATATACATGGTACACGTGCAGAAGATGACCGACTATAGAACCCTTTACGCGCACATTCCCTAGAGCCGTGCATGGCACTCAAAAAAGAGGACCTAGTGGCGTGGCCTTCTGTACCGTCTTGTTCTGGTGGTGCTGATCAGAGTCTGCAAGAAGAGTTAACAAAAGAGCAAATCAGAACGATGGCGAAACAGCTGACTGGCCCTCTGAGCGGGGCTGTTGCCGGAGTAGATACGGCGGTTGCCAGGGAAGCTATGCCAATTTCGAACGCAACTAAAGTTGTTCTTGTTACTCCTACGTAGCGGCCACATGTTACGACTTTGCGGCCACTATCACTGCACAAGGTCGCACCACTTGTGCAGTTCACTATATCACCTCTCATCTTTATGTTAATGCAGTCAGCTTCAAAACAATACATGCCATTATTTGCAACTCGTGCAAGAGTGAGATTTAAAGACTGAATGCTGCTTTATTAAGGTTTGCTTTTGTACTGGGTTGTATCTTTGAATTGCTTGTGTATTTTTTGGTTTCAGTTATCTAAGCAGCTTTGCCTCATTCTTTACGCCTGACTGTGTTGCACCGTATGCGGACTTAAATTTTTTGTAAATGCATTTATACTGTCATTGCTGTTTTTACTGTCGGTTTTCGCCTTCGCAATCTCGCAATCTCAGGTTCAATCGCCACCTTCGTTCCGCTTCGGGTCAAATTTTAATCAATGAATCACAGATAAATACAGCTGGACAAAGTTTCTGCTAGTCACATTATTCCTCTTGTGTTCACATTGCTTGCCGCACAGAGAAAGAGCACACAATAAAGTTGGTTTGTGTGATCCAGTCTCTTAACGTTACAAGAGTTATTTTCTTTCCATAGCTCGCTACGTTGTCCTCAATGTAAGCTGAACCCTTTTCATTGACCCCCACGTTTTTGCCGCATAGGCGGGTACCGGTAAGATACAGCTGGTATACACTTTTTTTCTTGAGAGAAATTGGTAAACTGCCATTCATGACCTGAGAGTATATGTCAATCGCGCTCCACCTCATTCTTACACTTCTGGTTACTTCTCTCTCATGATCCGTATCTGCGGTAACTACTGCCCCGAAAAATACACTGCTTAAAAAACGGTGAAGGCTCGGGACTTGGCTACTCAAGAATATGAAAAAGGAAACTGCCTGGACAGACCCGAGGCATTGTCTTTTCTCCTTTGCGTTGAGTATGTAACCTACTTGACCATCTGCTTAACAAGCGCTCTACTTGGGAGCGCTGTCAAATATAGGCCTGTCACCAGCTCAAAAGGATTGATGCATTTTATGTAGAAATAACTGTTGTGTGGGAATAAATCCGAAGGGCCGTTGCGCGTCCGGGTCTGTCCGTGGAAGGTCGGAGCCGGGGAAAGATGAGGGGTATGGCTCTTTCCAATACGTTCCTGATACTCTCAGTGGTCACGAGATATAGCTATGGTAAGTCTTTAAAACGTATATATCATTTGGCCCACTATTGCGCAACCGCCCTAGCTAACGAAGAAAGCGAAGGTAAAAATAATGCACCTTTTCATGAAATTGGCTTCCAGAAACTATTCCTGGTAATCTAATGCTTCGACATAAACCGCTTGTCAGTATCGCGGGAGCACAATTTAATGAGCCCAGCTATGAAAGAGCTGTAACTACGGCACAAAGAAACTGGTTGATCTCATATAAAGAAAGCTTCGCGGAATTAGATGTGCGAGACTGTCGCGGTGCTGCTTACTTAAACAACCCTTTCGTTTTTCGATGGAAAAAAATAATTAGGCGTGTACTTCGCACGTGAAGAAAAGGAACGTTAGTATAAATTCAGCAGGCTTCCTATTAACAGCATGTATACGTATAACGTGAGACGCTCATATTCTAGAATACCTGAGGCGCAATTTTCGCCGAAGGCGCTATGACAATGGAGTGTGCTTGGTAGTCTTTTGGGGAGGGGGGTGGGGGAGGGCGCTTACATAGAACATTCAAATTCAGCGTAATGAAAATAAAAAGTCACTAGCGGGTGTCCAAATTGCTCCCAAATGTCGTCCTAGAAGCCAGAGTTTCTTATTACCTAACATGGAATTCATTCTCGAACATGACCCTTCCACACTGCACCCGATCTTATCTAACTTCCCATAATGCGAAACGATTCGTTTTGTGCGACAGCTTTCAATACACCTAACTAAGACAGATACAAGAAAATTTTAGCATAACGGGGACGCACTACAGCGCATGTATACCAGAATAACCTATGCTCGCTGCTCACATGCCATGGCGGGTGCATGGCGAATCTGACAAAGCGTGTGCTAATGCTCGCTCGGAGCAGGCAAACAGTAATCTAGGATACGTCTACGTAAGCACATGACCGCTGTCTGCTAAAACTCTCTATCGTCGAGAAAAAGTGCTAAAATTAGGAATGCCAAGGTTTTTCGCTAAAACATTTATTATAAATAACAGGAATCTAAATTGCTTGTTCACAAAGAGCTAACTACGGTAAAGGTATTGCTGCAGGCTCCTTCGGGCAATGCACGCCGGGACATATTATTTCCTCTTTTCTAGTACACTGTAGCGGCATTCAAATCAGCTAAGCTGAGATCAGAAGAAAGGTTAATTTTGTGCTAAAAACTATTATAGTCCTATCCAGCGTGATTCTTCTAGTTTGCGGACACAATTGTTCGACATGCTTTCGTATCCACGCACGAAACTTGACAGAAAGCAGAAACTGCTTGAACGCCACCTCTAAATGTTCAGCTGTTTTGAGATGTCTTTCCATGCGCAACGCTAGAGAAAATACAAATGAGAAAGCTCCTGTTTACACCTGAGCCTCTTTGTTGCCACGTTGATTTGCAAGAGCACGACTAAACGATGCTATCACAATTTTGCTTGTGGAATTCCCACTTTACTGATTACACACCACCTTGTTTTCAGCCCTCCAGATTCCTCTGCTCCAGCAACAGAAACAAATAGGTGAGTATTGGGTATATGGAGTAACCAGAGGAAGCTTTTCGAGAAGTAAATTTCGCTTCCGCTGGTACCCTTGTATGGCATGTTTCATAACGTTAAATTCAACATAGAGCCGGCCTAATGTGAAGACAATCTAGATTAAATCCGTAATTTCACATTCTGTAACGGGGTACGTGTTCTGTACCACAGAAACAGACTTTCCTTTCTGCGTTTATGAATACCTGCGATCGAGTAAGCAGACTGGAAGTATGACAATGAAATTGTTTTTAGCGTTAGGCAATTTTTAAAGTAATTTTGTGCTGCTTTGTAGTCGGCATTATCGTCGACATCGTGATCATCACCATCAGCCTAACTGCAGCCTTTGCGGGACAAAAGCTTCTTTTTTATACTTATTGTTAACGCTGTTTTGTGCCAACTGCGGCCATTATATCCCAGCAGCTCAGCAGACTTGGCAGCCTCACGTTAATTCCGACCTCCGTTGTGTTCTGTGCCAAAATCACAGACAGACTCAGTTCGATTGAGTCTCTCCCAGTCATTATTTCGACTGAGTTGACAGTGCTTGCCGCGGAGAGAAAAAGCACCAAATGAAGTTTATTTATTCATACTATTCGAAAATGCTGACAGGAGTTGCGGTTGTATAAAAATACAAAGAAACAATAAAAACAATAGACAGCGATCTTTCAGCTATGCACACAACTTTGCGCTTGATTAAGCAGTACAATACTTGCCATTGTTAAAAGAAAGGCGCAATGTGTGTAAACGAAAACATATTTGACCTCAGTCAAAAATAGCAATGAATTAAATTATTTGTTGAATTAACTTAAACATAACGCGTGCGCTAAAAGCTTAAAAAGTGAAAAACCAAGAGAGAAATCAATATGAAACGATAAAAAATTCCAATAAACTACCAATATTTGATGAGAGTTTCTTTAAAAGCCTGAATATCAGGACAGCCTACGATACCTGCTGGTAAGGTGTTGTACTCTTCTGTGCTTAGAACCAAAAATTAGTGCTTTAAAGGTTCGGTTTTAAGATTCAGTTTCTGTATCTGTTTTGAGTGCTTCGTTCTGGTGGTAGCAGGTTTCTGAAATTTGATGTATCTTTTTAGATTTATGCTATAAAGACCGTTCAAACAAGTATAAATATTTGTTCGTATTGAAGTGTACTTTTCGGTTCACCGACAGAAATCACCGTCATCAGTTTTATTATTGTGTTTGGTTACTGACTGGGTTCTTGTATTTGAGTTCAAAGTACACTTCAGGACTTAATTTGTACGCGATCACATCTAGGTAAGTTTTCTTCAGTCTAAGGCTCCCAAATATCACCTTCGTATGACAGCACTAAAGGTACAGTATTTTGTAAACCAATTTTTACATCCAGGATAGAATCGTCAGGTTTTCATTGTAATGACCAAAGCTTACGCGGGGCGGTATTGCAGATTTTTTCGGCAAGCACTGAGTAGTTACGTTTTTGTCTAAGATGAAATCCTGGGTATTTAAACTTTGTAACTTCCGATAATTCCTCGCCGTTGATGCTGTATAAGAAAATAATGGATTTTTTTTGCCAGTCATTAGTATGAACAATGTTTTTGGTGCATTCTTTTCATTTGTTACTCGTGGCACCAGAGGTAATTTTCTTCCAAGTGATCACTAAGTTTCTGTTCATTATTAGAGGAGTTTAATTTTAGCGTGCTCGATGGTGTTACCTGCTTAATGTTTTACATCTACATACGGGGGGGGGTGGACGTGAGCCCATATATCTGATATATTAGATACGCTGCAAGCCAATTAGAAAATGCAATTTTTTATACATATCAAATCAGGCCTGTGTGGGCAATGTTATGTGCACGTTTTATGTAAGCACTTACCGTGATGAAAACAGCAGTCGTGCCCAATTAACACATTATCTTGGATTTAAAATAAGTCAGGTTTCTTTAATTCTTCAATATGACGTGCACCTTGAAGATATTTAGCTCCAACGGTCCAATGCTTGTTCCTGATAGAAAGTACGGTACTGATTTTCGCGAAAACGTGCATGCATTTGAGCAATACCTTTTGCGTTTAGTGACTTCATGCCAATAAATCAGATAGTAGTGAAACAAAAGACGTTTTTGCCTTCTACCTGTTCTTCAGCCTCCAATCACTTTCTTGCAACAGCGCCATCTTTCAGCCAGCTTTCAACTGCAAAGCTCTACACAGCGCCTTCACTCTGAATAGTTTTAGGAAGACCGGCGCGAAATTTGAAAAAAAAAAAACCTTGCATTAACATTTCTTCAAGAGCGAGATCGCAACGCAGACATTTTCAGAAGTGAACGATAAGTAGCAGGAGCAGCGATGTTGAAGGCACGTTCCTCAGTTGCGACAGCCTCTCAAATAAGCTTGGGTGAGGAATAGGCAATTTTTTTTCCTGTATATAAGGGCGTGGGGGTTCATGGTGGTCTAATTGTTTGTTTAAGAGTTCTTGTTAAATGGAAACGCAAACACGTTGAAATGAAAACTCAAATGCAAGAGCGAGATGATGTCGGTTACACTCTGTCAGCAAGTTGATGCTTAATATACAGGGCGTTTCAAGTAACTTCAACCTAGGGTCGAACAAAAATGTCATGCCGGAGCTGTATGATGCCAAATGCATATTTTTCTCGTCATGTGATGCTTCTAAGACTACTTTGTATTCTGACGTAATTAGTTAATTAGCCAAGATTATTTAGTTCAAATTTTAATTTTCACTTCATGACAACTTGCGTTTCGTTAAGTCGTAGAAGGAGGTAAGGAAAAAACCGATCCAATTTTTTGTAGCAACTTCTGTCCTATGCCATTTCTTCCAGGACTTAATTTGAAAAAAAAAAAACTACGTGATTGTGCTCATGCGCTACCAAATCGCAGCGTGCCAAACGGAATCTGAATTAACGAAGCGTGGGAGCTCATCGTCTCGAACTGAGCGGCCGACGCCGCTCTCATTAAAGCCGAAAGGGATACAGGCCATTCCTCCGGAACATGGAAGGCGTGCGCCGTGATAACGATAAATGATAGTCAGGTGAGGGACATCGAATTCAGACGCCCCTCTTTTATATTACTCATTAAAAAAGAAACCCGGCGGCGTTCTGCAAACGAATCGGTCCGAAAGCTCCAATGACGTCACCATGGTCCTAGATTGGCGGCTCAAAAGCAGCGTGGCGGTCTAAGGTTACCAGTTCAGAGAGGCAACAGAGGGAAAAAGAATAAAATTTGTTTTCCAGGAAAGGAAATGGTGCAGTAGCGGTCTCACAAATCTCGGTGGACACCCGAACCGCGCCGTAAAGGAAGCGATAAAAGAGGGACTGAGAGAAGAAAGGAAGAAACAGGTGCCGTAGTGGGGGGCTCCGAATAATTTCGACCACCTGGGAATCTTTAATGTGCACTGAAATCGCACCGCACACGGGCGCCTTTTCGCGTTTCGCCTCCATCGAACCGCAGCCGGCACGGTAGGGTTCGAATCCGGGTACTCCGGCTCAGTAGCCGAGTGCCCTGACCACTGAGCCACCGCGGCGGGTCCAACAGAGGACCCAATGAATGTATAGAGACCAAATTGCTTTTAGTTCAAAGGCCCGAAGGTTGAAGGCCTTGAGGTCAAAGTTGTCTAGGTGAAATGCCCTTAGGGCAACCACCTTTTACATAAAATCCTTCACTGTAAAGGCCTTTCACTTAAAGACCTTTAACCAAAATGAATTCAAACTAAAGACCTTACAAGACCGTGCTATTTGGCTCGCAAGATACGATAGGTTAGGCCCGCAATGCGGAGAGGTCTCGAACCTCTACCACGCAATCTGGGCAAATAGCGATGCAAACTCAGATACTGAGGTGGGGCTGACCAGCTCAGACCGTTTGACCTATAGCTTCAGATGGTGAAGAGGGCCTGGCGGGCAACAACCACCCTTGCACTCCCGGACTTGGCAGAACCAGCCCCTCAATCTGAAGAAATAAAGAAAATGTGTTTTTCTCTGTATATATTTTTGTTATTGTGCAGCCCGTCGAACTTAGGGGCGGCGGCTGAAATTGGCCTGGTCTGCACGCACGTTAGGTTCCTTCAAAACGCAGCTAGTAGCTCTTTAATGTGGTAGAGCATGAGCGTAGTAACGTGTTTTTTTAATACTCGCGAGCTTTCTTTAAACGTTGGAAAAGCTGACGTAGGAGATACGTAGCTAAAAAATTACGCTGAAGCTTACCGACTTAGCGCATTAATCAGCAAAATCTCATTGGCAATGGCAGCCGAGTGGTATCGAGTTGCAGGCCGATTTTGAGGTTTCGCAAGCGACAGCCCTTATGAAAATGGTCTACAGACAGTCTGTAGACAGTCTGTAGACTTCCTATAGGCTCTATTGCATTCCTACAGATATTTATTTTTGTGGTTAGGGCGCTCGACTACTGATCCGGAGTTCCCGGGTTCGAACCCGACCGCGGCGGCTGCGTTTTAATGGAGGAAAAACGCTAAGGCGCCCGTGTGCTGTGCGATAGCAGTGCACGTTAAAGATCCCCAGGTGGTCGAAATTATTCCGGAGCCCTCCACTACGGCACCTCCTTCTTCCTTTCTTCTTTCACTCCCTCCCTTGTCCCGTCCCTTACGGCGCGGTTCAGGTGTCCATCAATATATGAGACAGATACTGCGACATTTCCTCTCCCCAAAAACCAATTATTATTATTCTCATAGTCTATAGACTCTCTGTCGGCAAAAGTCTAATAAGTGTATGGCCATAAATCTAAAGATTGTCTATAGACTGTCTATAAGATTTGTATTGCCTATAGACTGTTCTCTAGGGTTTGTCTATCGACAGTTTATAGGCAGTATAGAGAGAAGTCTACGGACAGTCTGTAGGCTGTCTAAAGAAATTTTTGTACGGGAGCTCGGTATAGCGTACCAAAGGCTCGTTTTGGTGTGTATACTTCATATGCTCACTCGGCCTTCATCCGCTTGCGTTCTTCGGTTCGATCGGGTTTCCGGCACACTTAGCGAACTGCAGGGCCTGCTTGCACGAAGCAAATAATACAGTTACCTGTGCTGCCTTATCCGCAGTCTAAACCCTCCGTTGGTTTAGAGGAAAGCAAAGGTGCATAACTGACTCCCTTGGTCAGTGGACACCTTAATCGTGCTTTTAGGTACGTGGCGGGGGTGGACACTTACGAAAATTCATTACGCATAACAAGAACATGTTACACGGTTTGTGTTGTACACACTAAATTGCTTCTCCTCAATGACTCGTACTACATACCTATTACTGCGTTCACGGCAAAATTGCATCCGTTGTTTTGTAACAACCTCTGTACGACGTAACGAAATGCTCTTGACTCTAAAGTGAATACTTAAAATCTAACATGAATAATCTTAGCTAATTAACTAATATGGCGGAATTTAAATGTACTCAGAGGGCGGCCACGTGACGGGAAACGATGTTTCGTTAGTGTCACCCAGCTCCCGTGCACCGATTATCTTGAATTCCTGGTGCAAGTAATGTGAAACGCCCTTTATGTCTATTGCTTTCATTGTACTTATCACATTTTCTTTAATTCCGTCTTTTAGAGCAAAGGTCAGAACGCCTAGACTTCGGTTGCCCCGAAGGAAATATAGAAGTGATATACAGGATGTGCCACCTAAGAGTTTCCACAAGTTTAAAAAATAGGCTAAGTGAGGAGAGCGCTTTTTCGGCAGAGCGTATTAAGCGTTGTAGTACATCAGGACAAACCTAAGAAGTGCTAAATAGCAGGCTATTTAACTAATGTTAAATAGTTACTTTCTGATTATTGCCGTTAGCCTCCTTGACTATTGAGACCGTATAGCCCACCGTAAGCAATATCCATATTGATTTTTAGAATACCGAAAATGTTGTTACCAACGACTCTGTGGCCCAAAATATTCTGGCTATTTCGACGAGTTATTTGCACTGGACAGGTTCTTTGCCTGCAAAGCTTCTCGAAAGCGCATGCATTTTGGCGCGATGTAGCGAAAAATTTACTGGGGCCTGAGTTCAGAGGTTAACCGCATTATCGGTATCCTAAAAACTGATATGGATATTATGCAATTAAGGAGCCTAACGATGACATTTAAAAATTAAGTATTCAGTATTAGTTAACCAGCCTGCTAGTGAGCCCATCTTCACTGTATTATGATGTTGTACACCGCTGACAATGCTATGCAAAAATGCGTTCTTCTACCTCAAAATGCCTATTTTTTTAAAATTGAGGAAAGTCTTAAGTTAAACACCCTGTTTATGGTATGTACCATTCCAGGTGGCGGCGGCGGTGGTGATGGCGGCGGCTTCGGAGGAGGATTGCTCGGCGGCGGCGATGGCGGCAGCGGTTTGCTAGGCGGAAGCAGTTTTCTAGGAGGTGGCGGTGGCGGTGCGGGGGGTCGCGGTGGAGGCGGTCCTGGAATCGACTTGATCGGCGGCATGGGCAGGCTGTTCGGTGGCAGCGGTGGCGGAGGGGGTTTGATCGGTAGTGGTTTGTATCAGTGCTGAGTGCGCAAAGTGACTTTGCAATATACTAGGAACAAGAACTGTAAGAACTCGGGTTTCAGTGTAAAACGAAGTGAAAAGGTGTTGCTGGAAGCCGCAACTGCAGCAGAAAAGAGTGTCCGAAATCACAGAGGACAGGAAATACTACACACGAGTGCAGGACAGCATAAAACTAATGCTTTTGATCAATTTATGCATTAATGCGCCGCCAGGACGTGTGAGCCAATGCAAAAGTAACGGCTTACTACGGTGCCTTAATGTACCAGAGAACTATAGCATGTACTGGAATCTATGGTAGTAGTGCTAAAATCATAGGTTTAGCTAAAAACTAATATTTCAGAGAATCACTGTTGGTCTTATCACTGGCGATTTGATGTTATAATTAACGAATCTGCGTGCTAAAATATTCGACTTCGAGTTATTTACAACGTACTCGAGGGGTTCCGTAAACCAATGCAATAGAGGCTAGGCGTACTAAATACCTGAATGTACGTTGCAAAGCTCAACCTGTTCCCTGCTTTGAACTGTCCACAATGAAAAATCTGTTCTTGAAGCCTGTTTTAAATACAGTTGTATGAGATACGTGCGCAGGATCTGTCTCTTGTTGATTACTTAGTATGTGGGAATTAACATCCCAAAGCCGCGCATGTGGTATGAGTGGCGCCATAGTGGAGTGCTCAGGATTAACATAGACCGCCTGTAGCAGTTTAACGCGTGCTGACAACGCTCAGCACAAGGGCATATTTTGCATTTCGCCTCCGTCGAAATGGGGCCAACTCGTTGTCGATTCAAATCCCGCGTCCTTAATCTCAGCAACAAATAGCAATGGTCACGAAGCTGCCACGGCAGGTGATTCTGAGTCTGGCTCTACAGTTGGTGGAATCAGTGGACGTGTGGGTGAAGGCGGCGGGGGTGGAGAAATCGGTATCGCTGCTGGAGGTGGAGGAAGCGGCGGCGGAGCAAGAGGAGGCTCAGGTGGAGGTGAAACAGAAGAAGACCGAGGTGTAGGTTTGTATCACTAATAAACTTGACTACTTTCTTAACCTACAGCAGTGTTTTTATCATAATAATTCGCGTATTAAACTGTCACAACCCTCTTTGAAATGCAAGCTTGCTAACTGTAACAAATTTTGCAACACAATCGTTTTCGCGAATCCTGCTAAGAAATCTGATCGAGGGGGCATGAATAAAGGAAGAAAGCTATTTAAACTTCTGATGAATGCCATGAACTCCTTGTTATAGAGATCCTGCCACGGTGTTGGCCACACTGTGTGCAATTCTGGAGTATGTCGGAGAGTGAAAGTGCTCTCCCTAGATATTTTGCCGTGCGCTAATAAGCCCCAAATTGAAGTACACATCTCGAAGTGCGCTAGAGAAACTGCGATATTTTCCTCACCTTAACCGACAGGAGCATTTCTTAGCGCAGCTCTATCTAGAGCGCCCGCTTGTGGCTTGAACGGCGCCTCTCGCCGTCGGCCTCGGCGTAACCGGCAAAGCGAACGAGCGCCGCAGAAGATGAAAGCATGGCGATAGCGAAGAGAGTGCAACAAGGAAAGCGGAGGGGGAAGGTACGACGTCAATTTGCAGATGGGCTTCGCGGCGGCGAGCCGCTAAGAGGTGGTGCCACAGTATCCCATGCCCCCAAGTCCATTCGCTCGAAGACGAGCGCAGCGGCTGCGGGTAGCTGTGTGTGCTGCCCAAGCCGAACCCAGAGCCGCCTCGTTCGGTCAGGTTCGGCACTGCGTGTTCCGAGGCAGTTCCCTAGGGTTCAAGTAGTGCAGCAGCTGCCCTCAAAAATTGGCAGTGGCTTAGCTCGGCTATGCCAGGATATACGTAACGAAAGCTAAGGCATAGCTTGCGTAGCCTTGGGTAATCTTGATTGCAAGTCCATGCTAGTCTGGTTGCCTGGCTAGTTGTTTTCACGTGGTTCATCACGCGTTTGGTCACGTGCCAGTCACGTGGTTGGTCACGTGGTGCAGTGCGACCATCGTGGGAATGCGAGCACGGCGAAACTGCGAAATCATGGTCAATGCAGCTTTCTCTACAAAATCGCATTACCGAGAGGAGCGATCGTCGCCTAGTTGTTCATCGTAAATGAAGTGCACATAATTTCCAGACGGGGAATGCTTGAATGACCGTAAATTAATGTAGGTGGTGACATCAGTGAACTTGAACAATATGAGCACTCTTTTTCAAGGGCGGTGATGGCAATTTGCGCCGTTAATTACGAGGTGGTGCAGACTATATGATTCACGTAATATTACGCCACAGTTCCTGGCCAGTGATAATTTTTCCCCTCACATGTTACTGTGTGAGCGTATGTGTGGGCTACACAATTTTTCTTTCATTTGATTAAACGACAGCGCGCGGAGAATTTTTCATTATTACTTCTTTAATCCCATGCATGGCATTAATTTGACTTTAAGGTCCATTTTTGTTCTCGTATTCCTTGTGCGTTGCAAAGAACTCCAGCCGAGTTCGCCTCACATTATAGCCACACACGCTGTTTCGGTGAAGATTTTCGGTCATACTGAAGGCTCATTTGTATTGACAGCCTTCTCACTAAATACAGCGTGACTACGGTGGGTTCCATCACTGCTTCCTATTCTCTGTAAAGAAATACCCTTATTTGTGAGGCTACTATGACGGAAGCGGAAAGACAAAGGGTTCTTTTTTTTTATTCGAATGTGCACTAGGACATCAAAGATCTCTTTCCCTTCCATTACTCAGGAAGGAGAGGCTCTGGACGCCGTAGAGGCGGAGGGCGAAGAAGACCCAGACCGGACACGGAGGAACGCAGACGTAAGTCCTACGTTACGGTTTACTCATTGGTTGGTTGGTTTTTTGGGGGAAAGGAAATTGCGCAGTATCTGTCTCACAAATCGGCGGACACCTGAACCGCGCCGTAATGGAAGGAATAAAAGAGAGAGTGAACAAAGAAAAGAAGAAAGAGGTGGTTTTCATTTCATTTGGGATCACGCCAGTATCCAGAATATAGTTCACAACAGACAGTAGCACATGTTTATTACTTTGAAGCTCATTGACTGATATCTTGTCAAACCCAGGTGATTTGTTCTTAAGGTTAAACACAACAGACACGAGTTCGTCCAGCGAGAGTAAAGGAAGATATGCTGAATCTAGCTCACTCTTAGTAAAAGTACACGCAGACGGTCGCTGCAGTATTGATCCCGAAATGCTAGAAAAAAAAACTGATTAAATAGGTTTTTCACAGTGATATCATCTGCAGAAAAATACGATGAAAGGCTTTGTTTAGGAGCGGAAACATTGCCCCGTGGAGGACTGTTGATAAGAGACCAAGTTTTCTTAATGTCATGCCGTGCTTCCTGAAATTTTTTTCTAAAATGATTGCGTTAACCAGTCTAATCATTGCATATAGCCTGTTTCTGGCGGATTTATATTTTAGGCGCAAGTCAATGGTTTTTGGCGAGCGCTTGGCCTTAGTCCACAGCAAATCTTTTTCCTTTATAGCAGCTAGGATTTCGCTGGTCATCAACTTCTAGTTAAGATTGTGTTGCCTGATTCCGACAACACGTGTTGCCGCGTGCCTAAAGGAAGCATGGAGAGCTACGAATTCGCGGTACACATTTTCTGGTGACACCGTGAAGAGAAAACTATTGCAATCTGTTTCTTTGACTAGTTTGTCAAAAAGCCTTGGATCAGTTATACTAACTTGTGTAATAGGGTTAAGAGGCTTTGGTAAAAGGATTTTTGCAGTCTGTTCCATTGAACAGCCGACGAAGTACTGGTCAGATACCTTGACCTGTGCAATGGCAGATTTGACTTTCAGGTTATAGGCGCGAACATTTACATGATCAATGCAGGATGCAACAAGGCGATTAGACAAGAATTCTTGAGAAGTTGCCGCATGAAGAGTAGTTTCGATTGCCCATTTTGATAGCGTATCTAGATAATCAGCAACTATTACTACTGTCGGGCGTAGCACATCTGTGTTGATGTCACCTGTGACGAAAATACATTCATCAGTTCCTAGATGAGATAACGCAGAGTCGAGCCCGTCCAGAAAAAGACGCCTCTTGGCACTAGGCGGGCGATATACCGAGAGCAAGGTAAGCGAAAATTGAGGATTAGATAAGCGGAGTGTAATAGTTTCAGCGCGGTCGAAAGGCAAAGTTGCTTCGGAGACTGACCAAGTGCTCTTTATGAAAGCCGCTACGTCCCCCCTTTGCCCACAGGGCGGAAAAGTGAGAATGCCAGATAACCTGGTAGCGTAAAACGAGTGAAAAGAAAAGAGTGCAAAAAAAGAGTGAAGAAATATTTATCTTGGTGAGTACGATGGCGTCAAAAAGCAATGGAACAGAAGAAAGAATGGCAACCAAGTGGTCCCAATGCTTACGAATGCTTCGAATGTTTACATGGAAAACATTGAAAGCATTGTTACGTGGAAAGGAGAATAAACGAGGGACTAAAACAAGGGGAATAAAAGAGTATTAAACACCGTGAAAGAGATACTGCCCATAACTAGACAATTCTGTCAATGTCCAATCTTTTGTTAATTCGAACGAGTGGAGCGCCATCTTCTTCCCTTGCGAAAACCCTTCTATTTTCGGTCCAGACGTACTTGAAGGTTTTTTCTTTTCCTTTAGTGCGAGCCAGCCAGAACAGTTCACTATTAGCCCGTGTGAGGTTGCCATTGAAAAACAGCTGTGGAAAATCATCCTGAACTAGATTAGGCAGTTTTTTGCGTGCTCGAAACCACTGTTCCTAAGCTTGAGTAGAGCACATCTGGACGAGAACAGGGGGCACAGAATTCACCCTACTGGGAAGATGATGAATAGCAGAGACTTGACTTGGTTCAGAGCCAGAGATCTCAAGTTTTTCAGCAAGGTCACCAAGGAATGATTGCAAGCTCTCTTTTGGGCTTGCTGGGGAAACCATGGATTTCGAAATTTATTCTCCTGCTATACTTTTCCATTTCAATCATTTGTTCACTCATTTAGTCAATCAGATCTGATTTGACCTGGACGGTTGAAGACAGCGAGTCGACTTTGGCGCCTAATTCCGCCGCCTCCGTTTGATTGGAAGTGACTGTCTCCAATACCGAGTCATACTTTTCAGAGAGAAATTCGATTGAAGTCTGTACTTCCTGTATCGCATTCTCAATCTTTCCAATCGCTTCCTTGAATGAAAGAAGTTCCGGTACTTTTGTGGTTAGCATTTCTACATTCGATGCAAGGCGGTCAAGTTTATCATTTACTGCAACTAACTGCGGCGCAAATGATTCTTCGTTCAGTGTCTGTGTAGAGTCTCCCTGTGAGCTTTTTTCCTGTCGACATTTTTGGCAAACACTGGTTTCGCGCTTAGCGGTACTCAACTTTGCGTCACTGCTGTCAGTTACTGCAGCGGATCGTTTTCCAAAGTGGTCAGTTTGCTGGAGAACCGAACATGTCAAAAAATTATCACTCAAAGGCTTGGAACAGGCAGCACTATCAGAAAGCATGTCTTAATCAGACCGCAACTATGTGCAGTCAGCGGCTAAAGTGATAAAGTAAAGTCTTGTGTAACTGGGAGAGGGAGAGATAGAGAGATACAACTTTATTGATTTGAGCTCGACGTCTGCTTAGACGCCGTCGATGGGAGTGGTTCCCTCTTCACGGGACCCATATGCTTCCCTAGCCGCCTGGCCCCTGGAGATCAGGACGAGCTGGTCTTCCACGGCGGGGCTGGTTAGCAAGGTCTCCCATCGCTCGGTAAGGGAGGGTGAGGGATGGGGTGGGGTAGTGGGGCAGGTAAGAGGTGGGGGGATTTCCTTGTCGAAGTTGCATACTCCATTGACATGTTGGAGCGTGCCTAACAGCGCCTTGCAGAAATCACATTCCTTCTCGTACCTTTCCGGGTACATCTTGTTTTGAAGGTAAGGGTGCGGGAAGGATCCTGCCTGTATCTGCCTGTAGATCGCTTGCTGTTCTCTGGTAAGCGATTTGTGAGGATCGGGGTAACGTCGCCTCTCCGTCCTGTAATAGTTCGTAATGTCCTTATGACTAATAATGGACTGTGGCTCACCTTCCTCTGCCCGGTATTCCATCTCTCGGGCGAACTGGTGGGCAAGTTCGTTGCCCTCCAGCCCAGAGTGAGCCGGTGTCCATATCAACTCAACATTCCTTTCAGGAACGTCGCGTTTACATTTAAAAATTCCTAGGGCCGCAAGGGACACCCACCCCTTTCTGTAACTGTTATACGCCTTTTGCGAGTCAGTGACAATTCTTCCCACATTGGGCTGCGCGAGTGCTAGCGCTATCGCGGCCTCTTCTGCCACCTCTGGAAAAGACGTCTCAATAGAGGCGCAGGTTACGAGCATATCCCGCGTCGTAACTGCCAGCGTGGCTTTCGATGAAAACTTGGGTAATGAAGCGTCTGTGAAGAGAGTGTCGCCCTGTTCTTCTTCTTCTATTTGATCTAATGTCTCCGTCAAAGCCGCTATACGAGCCGCTCTGCGGCCGTCGTTACTACCCGGCCTCATGTTTCGAGGCAGCGGTTTACTGTAGATTTTATGCGCCCACAACCTGGGTAACGGTCCCGTTTCCTTCCAATCTGCCTCTTGCCAGCCCAACTTGGCAAGAACGCGACGTCCCGCCGAAGTTTGACTGAGCCGGACTCTTTGATTAGACAGATGAGCTTCTATTAACTCTTCAACGTTGTTGTGCTTGGCCATGCCGAGAAGCTTGTCGGTCGAGGAATGCGTCGGTATGCCCAGCGCCATCTTGATTGCCTTGCGTATAATAACATTCAACTGGTCCTGGTCTTTCTTGAGTAACTTCAGGTACGGAGCCACGTAAACGATGCGCGACGTCACGAAGGCCTGGACGAGCGTCAGTGCATCGTCCTCCTTGAATCCTTTTTTTCTGTTCGTTACTCTTCTGATCATGTGCGAAATTTGTTCCGTTGAAACCTTGATCTTCTCTATCGACGCCCCCGCCTTGCCGTTGTTCTGGAAGATGACACCCAGAATACGTGCTTGCGTGGTTGGCGTTATGTTCGCCCCATCGATGGTGATGCGGATGTTCTCTTGGTCTCCTTGCTTTCTTCTGGGCTTGATGACGAGTAACTCCGACTTCTGGGGCGAGCAACTGAGGCCGCACGATTGAGCGAACTCGTGCACGGTCTTTGCCACTCTCTGAAGGGTCTCCTCCATCCAACTCTCCGACCCTGCCCTCGACGTCCACACGGTGATATCGTCTGCGTAAAGAGCGTGATCTGTGTCCTCTATGTCTTGAAGCAAAGTCGGGAAAGGGAGGAGTGCCAGGTTGAAGAGAAGCGGCGAAAGAACCGACCCTTGCGGGGTGCCTCTGTCTCCCAGGGCTATTGGTTTCGACTTCTCTCCAATTTTGATTGTTGCCGTTCTGTTGGTTAAGAAATCCTGCACATACTTGAAGGTGCGCTTCCTGCACCCCGTTTGGCGCAGGTTACGGAGGATACTTTCGTGTGTGACGTTATCGAAGGCCCCCTTTAGGTCGATCGCCAGGATAGCTCTTGGCGTATGAGGCTTCGCTTGCTTGATAACTAGCTTGTGCAGTTGCACCAAGACGTCTTGCGTGCTCAGGTGCCTCCGGAATCCGTACATAGTCGGTGGTAGCTGATCAGTGACGTCCAAATGTCTCTGTAGTCTCTTGAAAACCATACGCTCGACCACCTTCCCCACACACGACGTGAGGGAGATGGGGCGCAGGTTGTCGACGTGGGGTGGTTTCCCCGGCTTGGGAATGAAACGCAGCTCCGCTTCTTTCCATTCTTTTGGTAACGAACCCTTCTCCCAGGACGCGTTGGCGAGGTTTAGCAGTTCAGCTCGGCTTTTGTCGCTCATATTTTTTAGCATCTTGTATGTAATGCCGTCAATGCCCGGCGCGCTGCCTTGATTACTTTCATCGATGGACGCAACCAGCTCCAGCTCGGTGAAGGGTTCGTCCATTTCGACGTTGCTTTCCCCTTCATACTCGTGAGTCGGGTTACCGCTCTTCTCGGTCTTGAGGCATTTACTTGTGAGTTCACTAATGAGCTTCTCCCCGTCCCCGTCGTAACTGTTGATCGTTCTCGTGAGGTCTCGAGCGCATGCGCTCTTGCTTTTTAACGGATCTATGAGGTGCCGCAACCGCTTCCAAGTCTTTTTTGTAGACAGTGTGCCTTGCAGGTCGTCACACATCTTCATCCAATTCTCCCTGCATAGCTGCTCCGCATACTCGGCCGCCTGCTTGTTGAGCGTATGTATACGTCTGCGAAGCTTCTTGTTATGTCTTTGCCTCTTCCACCTTCGAGTAAGACCGTGCCTGGCCGCCCACATGTGGCTAAGCCTGCTGTCTGCGAAGGGAACTTTCGTAGTCGTTGTAATCTTCTGCGTAAATTTCTTTACAAACTCGCGTGGCTTTTTGGCCCACGCCTCATACGTCGTGGTGTCTTGGTCCTCGTCCGCGCCTTCACTAGCTGCGCTTCTACGTAACCGGTCCCAGTCTGTGATGTTGGCTTGACCCAGTTTAGTCTTGATGTCGGTCCCCCCGAGGGTTACACAAATGTGTAACTGGCACAGTTAACTTAGGAGATTTCGGGAGCGGATACGCAGGAAAAAAAATAGAATTCATAATTTGTCAAACTCGTCGAAGCACCACCTTCTGCATGTTTGCATGTTTGTGGACACCAGAGAAAAGCCCAGCGGCGTTGAAAGCCCGCCGCTTAATGGGAAGGCACTGCAAAATCTTTGCCGTTTTGGCAACATAGCGCCGTAGCAGCCATATTTGTTCCCAGCCCGGCGGCTCGCGGAGAGGAAACGCGGTGTGCAATTTATCCAGTGACTCTAGACTGACACAGTATACTCAGTCAAGACACCGGTCCCGTAATAGCGCTCCTTAATATTTTGACGCGCCCACAATAGTGCAAGCATATTCGTTACGCACTATACTATATGTAGAAGAGCTTTAAGGTGCTGCGACAAGTACGTTCTTTTCGCAGCTAAACTACTTGTCGCAACCGTTCATGACTGACGAGGTGATATGAGGAGGGTTAAACCGTTCACACGTTTAGAAACTTCCCACTAAGGGTGCAGATTTTGGTCCATTAAGGCAGCCGTTTTTACAAACGTATCATACGCATGTGTGCCGCTCTACTGAAGCTTTGGTCGAGCAGGTTGAGTGAACTTAACCAGAGCGGGCCGCAGAAATAAGTTGGTGAAAGATTTCTTTTCTTCTTTCTGGACACAACAGGGGAAGCAAGAGAGAAGGCCCGGCTTGCTTTAACTGGGATCAGCGCAGCCATGAACACTATCGGTGCCGTAGGAAACCTGGCGGGAGCGCTTAGAGGCGGTGAGTAGCGTTCACCTGAAGCATGGTCGGAACCTTGCAATTTATTCGCTGCAGTGATCGGTGCAGGGAGATAAACCATGCACGAACGATGATAACACACACTGTTTAAACATAGCAAGTTTTCAGTGGCCCTTGCCACAGAGCAAAAGATTTTCTTATCGGCTAAAACTTACGCAGAACAATAAGGTATATGATACTGTTTCTGCTGCTGATGATGATAACAGCGCACATGGTGGTGACGAATAGCAAAGCCCTTACCTAAGCGTACATCCTTAGACTTTGTGCGCCAGAACAATATGTTTTAATAGCCTTCTGCTTGACGACGCCAAATGAGCGCCCCCGCAGCGGCGACCCTATAGTTTGAGCATCAGCCTCTCATGCAGGAGGTGTGGGGTTCGATCCCTAGTCTCACCGGGTAAGCATCCGTGACACAATGGGTACAAGTTTTCCTCTG
Organism: Amblyomma americanum; assembly: GCA_030143305.2. Lineage (NCBI taxonomy): Eukaryota > Metazoa > Arthropoda > Arachnida > Ixodida > Ixodidae > Amblyomma > Amblyomma americanum. The sequence continues at coordinate 83,377 of JARKHS020029546.1, forward strand.
GTAGGTTGCTCGGCTTATCTGGGTTGAAAAAGTTGGGGAGTCGATCTTTGAGCTCGCCTTGTGTAGGTGAAGAGACCTTCTGCCATGAGGCACTATGGCCAAAGATGCCCTTGCGCCAGAAAAATGTATTGTGAATACCAAAATCAACGATAAGTAAAAGCAGGGAAGTGATGAGACGAAACACCGTGTCCCTTTGCCGTACTGCATATTAAAACTGGCCCTTAAAAAGAGATCTTTGGTGCCTGTAATGAGTAAGCACGACATTGATTGATCTTTATCGCTTCAAGCGCGAAACGTTCGACCTATGGATAATAAAAGAAACTCTCAAGTGTGATCTATGTAACTTCGTTATATTTGTTTGCCAACTCCGAAATCGTAAAGGCACGAATCCGTCCGCATTACACATGGCGTATTTAAAACAAGAAATTTAAATACGGCCCTGGGAATAAGTATCAAGCAATGCAGGTTAGGAGTTGATGTTTTGTGGCGTCGTTAAATTATATTCATATTGCCCAAAAATCTGAAATGAGCAAATGAGTGGGCATTACATATATGGATTCAGAACACAAAATCCGGAGGTACATAAAAAGATAGGCATTTTAACTGCTGACAACCACGCAGTGTCAATGTAAGTAAATAATAAAAAATAAATCAAAAGCAGAAAGAAAGCTTGTTTCCGCTTCAACGTGAGAAACAAATTCGATCAAATTTGCCATATATTATTAACATGCGGACACTATATTATTGCGAACACTAGAGATTATTCGTTGTTAGATTGCTTAAGCTGTACAGGGCGATATGCAGACGGCCGCCAGTTAAGACGACGTTTAACTTGGCGATTGGCAGACGCGAGCTGTTTAAGACGACAACAGCACGATAATAAAAACTAGACCCTGTGAAAGCTACCACACAAACAAAAAAAATTTTAGGCTCTCAATAGGTGTTATTAGGTGATTTTCTGGGAGAGAAGTGAACTTCACATGAAGTTGGATTCTTTCCGGAACTGCTGATCTTAACTCAACCACACATGCTAGTGTGCACACTCAAACAAGAAGGGTTTCTTGAATAGAAGGTTTATCTGAGATAGAGAGCGGCCAAAGAAAGACAATGATTTCTTGTTGTTTACGCTGTGGAGCTTTCTCACAAGACCTCCATAATAAGAAAACATCATAACTACTACTGGGCGCAAAAGACTGTGATAACTAGAGAGCGATTTTTTTTTGCTACGCTCGTCAATCTTACTGCTTGCGGAAGGAGTCGCATTAGATGTGCAGGTGTAACTTGCCGGGGACCATGCCTCAATCAAACCCTTATGAAGAAACGAAGAGAACCCACAAAAACAATTGGATGCTTGTTTATTAAAGATTCCTTACTAAATGGACTTTCTCAAAAAGGAAGACAACACAATCAATGTTTCTGAATACATTTTGTCTATCGCCCTACAGGTGCACCGTGTGTTACACCAGCTAAGCCTCGCACGGTATCGTCGTTAAAGCACCCACATTCTCGCGCTTATGTCAATGCTAATTGTGTTTCGGAAAACGCCTGCGTAACGATGCAATACGAACACGTTGGATTATTGGTTTACGTTTTGTAATTTGAACTGGCGCACTTATCGCGTAGGTGCAAGAGGAGGCGGAGGTCTGCTTGTGCGTCGAGGAGGAGGAGGAGGATGTGTGACCTGCCGCACACGGACCTGTTGCGGGTAGAGACGGCGATAGGTCTCAGGAGAATGCTGAACAACATCCCGGGTACGAAACCCCTTCTTTCTACGTTTTTAATTTATTCTTTCCTTTCGGCATGCCATCACACCCTGTGCCATTGTTGAGGGGAGTGGTTAGCAAAATAAAGGGAACCACAACAAAAGTGGCATAGCTATGTCCTTAAATTATTTTTTCGTTACCTTCAGCGAGCGTAAATGACGAGTTTTATAACGAAGTTTCGGCATGCATTTAGAAGTAACTGAGGTCCTCGCATTTGTATGATTTTATGCCCATATGAAAACCTGCGCGAAAAATTTACCTTGAGGGAGTCAATCAGCACAGCGTGGAGGGTGATCCGTCAACAAACGGGCTCTAGGTTGCAAATCGTGGAATCTAAAACCATGACCTCAAGATGTAAAAGCTTGTGGAATTGCTGAACACAACATTTGTAACTTCTGATCCACTTTGGTAATGTTATCAAAGATCGAAGTTTGTCCCTCAGGTATTACAAGGCTTGCCTTATTCTGCTAAATTATATACTTCACTCTTGTCTATACGCATTGTCAGCAGCGCCCTAAGTTGCAAACAATGTTCCACATTTTGCCTGCGCTTTATGCATATTTTTTCTCCTGATAGTACGACGAGTGCCAGCTTAGGTCCTCGAGTTGCAATGTTGTTACGGCCAGCTTCCTATGACGCTCCGCTACCCGATTAGCAGATCGTGCATGAATGCACTAGCCCATTGCATTTCTTAGCTGATCACGGTAATGCGAATCTCCATCGTTTATACGTAGCACTCGCCCCTAACGCGAATGTGGCGACACCTTGTTTCTTCTTTCGACCCGTTAAGATCCCTGTATGATACAAAACAATGATAGATGGCACAGGACGAAGCCGGGGGGTGGGGGGGGGGGCGCAGAATACGCACCAGCCGTCACAAAGTTCCGCTGGCTCAGATGATGTACTACATAGAGTTCACATGCGCCGCGAAAGTCTACTCATCCTTGTCAATCAACTCACGCCTGGCGCGTCAGTGTGCCATACGCTTCTTGTGAAATACTCCTGTTTACTTAATCAATAGACTTACAAAACTTCTGCTACGCAGTGCTAACGCGACCAGCGCCACTTGCCCTTCGTAACACTGATCAGGAGGGAGGGGCCAGTCGGCTTCCTGTTGCTAGATGATTGCCGTAAAAATTAAGATCAGGAAATGGCGGGAATGGTGGTGGTGGTAGTTATTTTTTTTATTGAAGTAATAGTAAAAAGGAAGGGAAAGATTTTTGCTAGCCCCGGCATCTGCCATCAATACTGAAGCACCTGAGCTGGGGCAGCGGAAATAAAGGATAGCAGGCAGAATGGAGAAATGAAATGAAAGAGCTGAGGGGACAGGAAGAGAGGGCGGAAATGTCACCAAATTGCATTTAAACACATGAACGTCATGTATTCCGCAAAATTTGTTCTCAGTGGCCATTTTATCTCACAGCGTTCAATCTTCAGTACTGAAAACTGCCAGTCGGGATTGCTCCGACGCGGTGCATGCCTCCCGGAGTCTGGAAAGTATCGTCGTAACCACCAACATGTGAGAGCTCTTGTGTACATCTGTAACGTGTGAAAATAAAGTTCTTGAAACTATTATTCAGTGCTTGTTTCTATCAACTTGGCCAGTCACATCACAAAATAATACTGGTAAATAGCGGAGATAAGCTTTACTGAGTCACTTCGCCCATTCCAGAGCTCTACCTCTTGAGTTCGTAGGACGACAACGGTGTACATCTATTTAGCGGATGTGCACAGCTCCAGATCCCTCGCGCATTAATATATGAATCATGCTAGTTGCGTGTTGTGTGCTCACAAGAAACAAAGAGTGAAAGATTAAATTTCATTGGTATAGAATGTTGGCATATAATTCGTGTGACACCTCCTTACGCATTCAAATGTACGCATTCAAAAGCGTCAGAAGATGAACAAGAGTTTTGCTGTACAGCTGAATGTAGGGGAGGAAACTGCACAAGCGTCAAAGTTTTGCTTTCTACTACCTGTTGCTTTCAATGTTTTGGAAGCGAAAGATTTTATTTGATTCATGCAGCTGATAATATGTACATGAATTCGTACGTTTAAGGTTAGGACGTGCGTGCAGTTCCGTCTGAATAAAGAGTTTTAGAATATGGTATACGCATGTTTAACAAGCAAAAATGTTATGCGCGATGCTAAGTTGTACGTGACACCAACCCTTTTAATCCAACATGCGGAAATGTAGACAACAAAAAGTCCAGTCACAATGACGCATTCTGTTCTTTGAAAAGTTAAACACTTTTGTCAATAAACTGATGTCTCTCTTTTGGCAAAGAGGTGTCTAGTTATGAAGCAAAATCAAAAACAGGGCAAATTTTCCGCCCATACATTTTGTTAAATGTGAGATAAGAGGAAGCGAAAGCGCTATGCTCCGTTTATTGCCAGCGTACGCACCAAAGCACACAACAACAGCGAATTCACTTCGGAAACTAGAGGCTCTTCTTCGGAAAACGTCGGCATGATGCCACTATGCAGGATGTTTTACTTAAGACTTTACATAATTTTTGAAAATTGGCTTTTCGAGCTACAAGAGCACTTTTTTTTGGCATAGCGTTGTCATCGCTACAGCACATCAGAATACAGATAATACGTGCCAGCTAGCAGGCTGGTTAACTAAGATCGAGTGATTAACTTTTTAACTGTTACCATTAGGGTTTTTAATCATTGACAGGTGTGTACCCTGCCGTAAATAATATTCATTTCACTTTCTAGAATTTCTAAAACACGTTTAACCTCAGCGCTGTGGTCCAACAAATTCTGACTACATCTCTCCAAAATGCATGCGTGATGACACCACAAGGTCACATGACGTAGGTAGCCCACCTGCATTCTAGGTTGCTCTCTGGACGCCACTTGAAAGAGTCATGCTCGTGATTTTTCTCTCGCATCGCCGATGCCCACAACGCTGACTCCAGATTTTCTGGACAACGGGGCCTTTTTACGCTGTAGCGTTAAAGACGCGTTGCTTCTTGGCACATAAAGCGTACGCGTTTCTTTACAACTGTATGCAAATGAGCAAGTGTGTCATTAGAAAGGAATGGAACCTTTAATGAACCTGCGAACTGAGCGCACGATTAAGCAAAGCTTTCGCATTCAAATCCCCTAAGCAGTCTTAAGTCTCCTCCGTAATTTTTGTTTCTGGTTTTTGTCATTTCGATACAATGAATCTAACATATTTATTTCGATGATGATTATTCAGAAATCTGAAGAAACTGCAACGATATGCCGCCGATGGGATCCGAATGCATGACCTCATCGTGTCGCGTACGGCGCTCTCTAAACTGAGCTACGGTGGTGGCTGTCACCTTCGTGTGCATTTGTGTTGAATCTAGCCTGACTTTTAGTTTATTCACCAGCTTCACCCCCGACCTTAGTAGCGGAAATGAAACGACCTCTAATACCGCAAGCAAGTGCTATGTGTGACATGATCTAACGTGCAGGGTGGCATGTAAAAAAACCCTCTTTTGCAACCTAAAGCCATAACTGCTTTAACCGAGATGTTCTTGTAAGCTATTGAGCAGGTAAGGCAGAGGAAATGAGGGGCTAGTTGTGATGCACACCCGCCGTGAAAAGTACATAGAAAGCGACATTGTTGAAAATTGAATTTCTTTGAAATCGAAGCGTAATGGTTGGTATTTAATGGTTCACTGTGCAATGCGCACAGTAAAAATTGGGCTGCATAATCTATTCAGTGCAGCATGAAATGAGGACGATAAAATTAAACTCTTTCGCTATTACTGCTTTTAATTTACTTTTGACAGCTCCTGTACACAACTGGGAAAGCACGGGTCACTAATACGGCGGGAAAGATTGGAAATTCTTGTCTATTCATCGTTTTTACTTTCTAGTTTTCGTCTGTGTGAAATTGATACCTTAACGAGGGCCGAAGTCCTGGCAGTCTCGATGCCTTAGGCATCATCAGCAGGTTCTGGCAGAACTACCACTTTCGCGTTCGGTCATGTTCCACGTGGCATTTGTTGTAGAATAAGACGTTCTAATTCCGCCGCTATTCACAAGGGTGGCGCTGGTGAATGCTCCCTAACTTATGCTACATTCAACACTAACGCACTCGAAAGTAGAACGTGGGACAGCCGTCGCCGTAGCGCACTTGGTAGAGCACCGTACTTGACATACCATGGTCGTGAGTTCGGACCCCACCAGCGGCATGTGATGGTAATCTGTTGTACTTTATAATTATTATATTTGCGCTAAATATTAGTGCACTCCTAACGTATCAATCATCTGCAAAAAATATATATACCGAGAAAAATGTTTCCCTACGTTTCCCGCGGTTTCAATCACTTTTGGGTCACTTCTTTTCTTTGAGTTCCGTTATGTATAAATATATGATAAGAACAGTGTAACTAGTAGTCGAATCGAGAATACCTTCATGTATCCGCCTCAATCCGGTAACTTTTAATAATAATAATAATTGGTTTTTTGGGGGAAAGGAAATGGCACAGTATCTGTCTCATATATCGTTGGGCACCTGAACCGCGCCGTAAGGGAAGGGTAAAGGAGGGAGTGAAAGAAGAAAGGAAGAGAGAGGTGCCGTAGTGGAGGGCTCCGGAATAATTTCGACCACCTGGAGATCTTTAACGTGCACTGACATCGCACAGCACACGGGCGCCTTAGAGTTTTTCCTCCATAAAAACTCAGCCGCCGCGGTCGGGCTCGAACCCGGGAACTCCGGATCAGTAGTCGAGCGCCCTAACCACTGAGCCACCGCTGCGGGGCAAACACAGCACACCAAATTGCGTTTTCAGAACACACCACTGCCGCTGTCCGCACAGAGTCGTTAATAGACATGTTCATGTCCACAACACGCTCCCTTGTATGATCACATAACACTAACAATAGCAACAACAACAACAAGGTAAATCCCCGTAACTTTTATGCAGAAAGCATTTCTGAAGAAAGAAATCAGTTTGTTTATTGAATATTCCACAACTTACTACGCAAGCAAATAAAATGTGTGGTACGTCTTTGTCATTTAATAACTATAAATGTGCACCAGAGAATAATTAGGGACTGATGCAGCTATGAATGCATTTCTTCTGGAGGCAGGCCTTCGTGTGATCACTGGTGAGCAAGAAACTCACAGTACAAAAATGGAATACACAACCTTTCTACTCCAGGCCTGGCAACAACAGTAGCTTTGAAAAATACAGTGCTTCAAAGACACTGACGACTCAGCTTTCCGTCCCGAAGGAACATGGGAAGACAATGCTTCAGCATTTTCAGGCATTGTCTACTCTTTCTTTGCGTCATGTATGAAAAGGGCGACCCACAACTGGAGGACCTGCGTTACCACCGCTCCGCTTCGCAGCATTGTGAAGAAAGCGTCTGACATTAGCATGACAAGTTTGATGCACTTCGGGTCAGAATATCTATTCTTGCCGTAGAATAAATCTGAGGAGCCGTAGGCATATTCTTGCAAGTCTTTCGAAGGTCGGAGCCGGTGAAAGATGAAGGGACTCGCTCTTTTCAATACCTTCCTGACACTGTCAGTGCTCACAAGGTATAACTATGGCAAGTATCCGGAAAATATTTTCTGTTTACCACATATGTCACAACTGCCAGTATCGAAACGAGATTGCAGAAGTGCTTATAATACTTGCAGTAATGGGAACTGAGGACGTGTGAATATTTATGGTGTTCTAATGCCTTGATATATGCCTTTTTGCAGTGTTGATAGTCGCTATACAATTGTGAGATATGTAGAAGAGCTCCATCTTTGCTGTGAAGGGACTCGCGATTCGCACACACTAAAAAAAAGGTATAGAACGGTTTGGATCGTTTGCTAAGGGAAAAGTAATAGTCCAATAAATTCGCACTCCTCCTAAACCTCGCTGAATTGGAGGAGGTTTCAAGTCTGTTGTATGTACGTAGCGAGAAGGAATACATTTTCTGATTCGTTGGTCTATCGAAACAAAGAAAGCTGACCAGCTACAACGCTTTCATAATGGAATCTACTCGTAGGTGCAGCTCATGTCCAGCTGGAGATTATTTCTGGTTTATTCATCCAGCAGAAAGTGCTTTTCACGGCAATGTGATCAGCAGCATTAAAATTCTTTATGGAACTGGAAAACTTTAAATTCCAACTGAGCGGATTTTCTACCTGGAAATAGGCAGTGTCCAGACCGTAAAAAAAGGCTTTTACAGCTGGAATAGGCGCTGCTTCAAGTTTGTGATCACAGTTACGATAAAGTTACAGTTTTCTTTTGTTTGGGGCTTTTCTCTTTCTTCTGCACGTGAGAAAAAAACAGCAGTCTCTGTCCTGTCCAAATAGGAAGGAAAGCTGGAGTAGTATTTGAGATGTACGTTTGTCGCTACATTGAGGCGGCTGATTCTTCGGCTTGTGCTTGACACCTTGTATCGTTTCGCCTGAATGCTGCAAGAAGCTGGTATGCTGTAAGAAACCAGGTTACCCGCGCTGCACAACAGTTTTCCGTACGTCTCAGGAAGCCAGGTAGCCTTGAGTGAAAGTGCAGTATTAGAAGCGAGCAACATTTCACTCAACATATTTTTTTATTATTTTTTCATACACAGCAATTTCAGATGAGGCTATCGCAAGTCGCACGATGCTCAAAATGCTTTGTGGAGCGAGAGGCGTCTTACGAAAAAGTTACGGTTGCAATTTTCTTTCTTGAAGCATTAGTCTGCACACTGACCGGCATAACGTTTCTTCTTTGTTATGTTTGAGGAACTGCATCGACTCCAGGTCTGGTAAACTAAGATGACAAGAATGGTTACTTTTTCGTAAACAAGGGCTATAGTCAGAGCCGGCGGAAGGCCCAGGCTTGGCGTCACTTCATCTCATCAACATGCAATGCCTCTGAAAGGCACAGCCTAACAGCTACCTTGTAGCAAATTTCTCTGTACGTCGTTTCTGGAGCATCCAGCATTGCTGTGCCGGCATTTTCTTTTCGCGGCGGCACGTACCCCGTATAGAAGAACGCAATGGACCGCTTTTTTATGAGTATTTCTTATGAAAAAATGACCAGAAAAAATTACGGGAGGATCAGACGTCTCACGCGACAATATTGCGAAAGCAGCTGGATTCACCCTCGATGCTTACTTCGACGCTTTCACTCTACTGAATGATTTTACTCTAAGGCAAAACTTCGCATAGACGACAGAATTTTCCTGGAGGGTGATGGTGTGTCCAGGGTAGCGCTGGGCGGGTGCACAGCAGCCTAGCTAGGAGGGTGGGGCGAGGAGATGGCTGGAGGGTTGTGCTTCTACAGGGTGTAGGTGCAGGGTGGATGCTCCTCGCTTGGGCTGGCGATTTCACATCAAGAGACATCGCATTTCCTGGGACGGTATAGTAGCCCTGCCTTCACAGTAAAGCTCCGGTAAATAATGGTATTGCTGTTTATTTTTCTTCCCTTTCCTCTTCTTACGTACAATCTTACTTTCAGCACGGGCGTTTCCTGCCCAGGAGCAAATACAGCAGATTGGTGAGTATGGTTCTGGCCTCAGTCTAGAAAGCTGGAGGAAGTCTTTTCGGATATAATTTTTACTTCCAGTATCACCTTGCATCAGCATGCACTAGGTTCAGTAAAGTGCAGTCAAACATGCAGCCAGTGTTCTGTAAGCGTATTATCTATAAATTAACAATTGTAGGTCTGGCTCCCGTTGCATGTGACATATCGCTGAAAGATTTAATAGTATGTGAGGACATCTAATCGGAGACAACAGATTTTCAAATTTACAATTAGACGTACTCGACGTTACAATACTTTTAACATAATTTTGTTGTCCTTCTTCGCACCAAAATTAAAACAGTGCTTGAACGAGAGATAATGATAGATGCGGTCACAGCAAGGCATGCACATGAAGTTGCTTGTCTTTGCCGTCCTTCACGGGTAATGTAAGAACCCACAATGAAGATGGCATTAGAAGAATTGTCCACTTAATCGAAAATTTATTTCTGCGCAGAAATTCACCCGCGCTAAGGCAAGATGTTCATCATGGTATAAGTAAACAAGTAATGTGAAAAACCTGAGGCCGTCTATCAAAAATACTTCCCATCTTGATTTCAGAAGAATTAGGTTTTATTTAGCCTATCTCAGATTGATTGGGCAAAATAAGCTGCAGTTGCAAGTGGACTGTTTCGTATAAATCGTCCACTGCTGATTTTCACGAGAATGAAAATGTGATTACCGCATTTCGTTGCGCTCCTGTCATGAAGTTAAATGGGAGTGAAATGATCGACTTTTTGCTTTTTTCTCGCTCTTCACCTCAAAAACCCGCCTTTTCGAAACGCGTGATTCTTTTTCCCGCGACCCATTTCTATACAACCGCGCCGCAGTGCCATCTTTCCGTACCATTCAAGGCCAGGTTTCAGCTGTACAGCGGTGCAGCACTGCAGCACCTTCATAGCCTCTATTTACTTGCAGTGAGACGGACAAATTTAAGCGAGAAAATCTGCACTTGCATTGCTTCAAAAGTAGCGCTGCTAGAAAGCTTTCCCGATTTCAGGAATAATTTGTAACAGACTCTCATCTGCCACTTGGTAAAGCCCTTCCAACTTCGTGCCTCTGCAGTGCCCACAAGGGTGCCCACGAGAGCGCTTAGCGTTGCGGCTGGTTCCGATATAATCGCCGGCGGCTGCTTACGGCAATGGCGGCTGACGGCGCTGTCCCAAAACAGCGTCGACCTGGAGGTCATGCATGCTTCGTGTTTTCTTCAGAAGACAAACGCGCTTCCTATGCTGGCGTTCTAGTGCTATGCCGAGCACAGTCGGAATATTTGCAGTAGTTCCATAATTCGCATAGAAAAACTGGTCCGGAAACGGCCTCCCTCTTTAGACGTCCACTTTGTTAGAAAGGCTGCACAGCATGATCCAACCGCTCTAGGAAGTTCGCATCTCTCAAAAACGTATGCGGAGGAGGGGGGGGGGGGTGCCTGAATCGACAATGTGCTTAGGACGGTCTCGGGCATAGTAATGCCTCGTCCTTCTGCTTGCCGTACCGAAGGCTTCGTACGAATGTGGACCGCAGTAAAACGGAGAGCTAGAGAAAGAGACTGCATAGATAACTCTACTCCACCGATCACGCAAGTATAGCGATTTGATTCGAGAGAGGGCAGCTGTTGTACGTTGAAATAGTATTTAGAGCTTCTAGAGGCGGAAGCTAGGTATGGCGGTGCGCTGGAAAATCGCGGAGAAAAATGTCGTTTCGCCTTTTTTTTTTCTGCAGAAGCTTGTCTTATTTACCAGTTTTAAAGGTTCATCTTTCGTTTTCATCAAAACCTTCGTCCGAAAAATTTTGGCTCAACTTGACTTTAAGCTAACTAGTTAAATGAAAACGCTAGTACCTCTCCAAACGGCAGAGAGACATTGAAGGTTTTGTACTATATGGGAATGATATCTTCATCATCGTCACGTACTATACCCACAGACTGAAATGACATTACATTAGAGGTACGATATCAAGCTTAGCAAACGGAACATGAACATCACCCAATGACGAAAAGTTTTTAGGACGTAAATATAAGAAATACAACGAAAATAACAACTAGAACGATCATGGTAAAGTGTTTCTATGCTCATTGTGCATATAACTTCATATTTGCGCGCGTCGGTTGGAGTACAGGTTAAAATTAGTATCTTTTATGTACCTTTTAAAAAATCAGATATGTACAAAAAAGGCTAAAAATGTTCCATGATTGGGCTGCAGGTTCACGCCTCGGCGGGGCTCTTGGTGTCGAAGGTGGTGGCGGCGGCGGCGGCGGCGGCGGCGGCGAGATCTCCAGTGGAGGCTCGCTCGACAGCTTGCTCCTGCGTGGTATGCATCAACGAATAGAGCATGAAGTGACAAAGAATATTAGTAAAGGAATTAGCAGAAGGGTTACCATGCTAAGCGCGGAACACCGTGTAGTAACACTAGTTACGTTGAGCCATAAGGTCCTTACCCGCTGTGAATGCGAAAGCGTCTTTTCGCCTAAAGGCCTTTACATTAAAGGCATTAGACTAAAATGCCTGTAACAAAGAGATATTTCGCCTGAATGCCTTTAGCCTAAATACCTTCTGCTAAAGGCCTTTTCCCGGAAAGCATTTACCATGATGGACTTCACCCTAAACACGTTTACCTAAGGGCCCTGCCCTAAACACCTTTTACCTAAAGGCATTAGACCTAAAGGCGTCTACTGTGAAGCCATAAGCCATAAGCCTTAAGGCCTCTTTCCGGGTTTACCTTTCACCCAGGCCAAGGCCTGCCTGGTGAACACGCCTGGCATGTTGTCCAGAACACAATGGGTCGGTGGGCCCTCAGCCACAAAGCAGGCTTCAGGGACGTGCTATTGGGAACAAAAGTTTCCGGGACGCCAGTTCAAGGAAATACGTTTATTGTAGCTCCACCTCGCTACCCAGTAGCTTGTTACTGTGAACAAAGGAAGGATCATTTAGGCCTTTAATGCCTTCATACGATATCAGGCAACTGGGTGGCGAGGTAGAGCTACCATAAACGTTTTTCAGAGAACGCGCGTCCCGGAAACTTTTGTCCCCAGTAGTATGTAAGTACACCCGAAATCGGAAAATGCGCCTAGTAGTGCGAACCGCTGCGGTTGCTTCAGTGGTTAGAGCACTCGGCTACTGAGCCGGAGTTCCTGGGTTAAAACCTAGATGCTGCAGCCTCGTTTCGGTGGAGTCGAAGCGCAAAGGCTCCCTTTGGCCGTGCGATACATAAAAGATCCCCAGGTGGTCGAAATTATGCCGGAGCCCTCAAATACGGCACGTCTTTCTTCCTTTCGTCTCTCAGTTCCTCCTTTATCCTTTCCTTTACGGCGCGGTTCGGGTGTCCACCGAGATGTGATACAGATACTGCGCCATTTCCTTCCCTCAAAAACCATCTATTTCGTAGTGCTACCGCACTAAAGCTTCCGTTTGAGCCCCGTCGAAACTGACGTGTCTTTGATGGTGCCACAACAAGGCCGCTTCAATACGGGCCACAGCCTGCAGTTCTAAGCAGCATGGAGGTGCAAAGCAGTAGGCGTGACACTGGGTGTTCGAAAATTCCCGCGGCTATGTTGGCCTAAGCCGTCTTCAGAGAAAGTGGTTTGGTAAGAAAAGGCAAATCGACTGGCGCACGTAACTGTTCACCGAGCTAGGTGGTATAACCATCACTGCTCCAGGCTGCGGTGGTAGGGCAGAAGGGGATAAAAGAAGAGTAAAAGGAGGTGAAGATGAGGGAGACGCAGATCATTGCAGCGCGTGTATGACCGGAGAGAAGTGAGGGCTAGATGGAGCGCCCAATAGACACACGGAACGAAAAACAACAAGAAAACCCGCAGTGTCCCAAGCGCAGGGAAGAGGTACTAGAGACCGGGCTATGAGGAAGTGCCAAAGCACAAGATGGACCGAAAAGGGCTAAGATAGTCACAGAATAAATTTATCCAGTGACTCTAAGCGGAGGGGTTGCTCAGCCCCAAGCGGAGCAGGTAGGTACTAGGGCCCAAATATCTGAGGTGACTGAGGCGAGTAGATCCACGTTCGACGTACAGAATGACGTCACCGCGTGAGCACAACGCGAAAAGTCGGGATTGGTCAGCCGGATCCAGCCATTTAGTCACGTGTGCTCGGCCTCGTCACCGCCGCCGCGTGCTACAGCAGTTTTTTTTATGGCACTGCAAGTGAACAGTACGCGTAAGATGTCCGATCACAATTCCGTGTTGACCCCCTTGAATTCCATAGCAGTCCTGTGTGCTCGGCGCGCTGAGCAACTGTGACTGACTTGACTGCTGTCGCAGTTTCGACACATCAATTCGAATGATCGCCCTTCTTTTTTTTATTTGTAATCATTATTTTTCAGTATCGTGGCTGTACCATACTATTTTATAGCTCGTTCACACTGCTCCGGATCCGTACTTAAAATGACTCATAAAGAGGCTTTCACTTTCATGCAAATGTAACCCCTTACTGACTGGAGTTAAGCGTCCTTCAGGTCGCACTCTAAATATTCGGCTTTTTGCTAGAAATTACTCCACCGAAGAATTCATTCCGTCTGGCAGAAATGTTACGATATTGAAGCAGGTTATCCGTTTTGTTTATTTTGAAACTGAAGTGAAGTTAGGTAGGTACGCCAGAAAGAAACAGAGAGGCAGTAGACAAAATGCAAGAAAAGCAAAATTTACTAATAATGCCAAACAGTGCAGCAGGAACTGAGCGACGTTTCATTTAAATTTTCGGTAGCCATATAGGAATTCTCGAGTGATGCCTGCTGGAATTACACGCATTACTCGCCTTTCTAGCTATTGGAAAACCAATTCAACAATCTCCAACTGAAATCAACATATATAGAACGGCGATCAGTATAACCTCAAATGCGGGAGATGACAACCCTGCTCATATCGCTAGGCGGTGTCTAATACAGTTTTAATCCCGACTGATTTTAATCAAGCTGAAAGCGGTTACCAAAGCCCTTCTCGCGCAATCTCTTTGTTTTCAATCGCGACCTTCACCGGGTGCCGCTAAACGCAAAATGCAAAACGTTCGCTACGTAAGAAGCTGACCTGCTGCAGCACTTGTTGAACAGTTTTGCCTACTGCTCTAAGGACATCGCGCAGGATGTAAATACATCTGCTAACTATGGTGACTTAATATTAAAAAACACAAAATCTGTAAGCGTGTTAACAAAGCGGAGCAGGAAAGCGTACTCAGATGTGAAATCATGTTTACATTACAATAAAAACGATATTGGTATTGCTCGCCGATATCAAAGGACTTCTATATAGTAATCTCCCTCTTTTATTATTGAAAAGTAATGGCGCTACAGCGCCTTCAGTCCTCATAGCTAGTTGCAGTCGGTCGGGCTCAAATTTCGGAAGCTGATTGTGGACTTTCATTACTTCAAGAGCAGAACGGCAATATAGACATTATCAATTATCAAGACTAATTTGCAATGGATCTGAATGTAAGCTGATGGCTTTACTTGCTGACTTGCGGTAAGACTTTTGTTTTCATTAACAGCAGCTCTCCCAAGAATCTTTCATCAGGCATAGTGAATTGTTTCTCCTTATTCAACGAGCGCTGAGTTTTAACATATTATATTTTACCTATTAGGCTTCACTATTTACTACTGAAAGCCAATACTTTGCAGAAGTAATTTAACTAAAGTATTGAGCTGGCGTTTGCGGCAACAGGTCGAAATGAAATGTTCATAAACATGTCTCTTACAAGGGCTGAACTCGTTGACTGCCACGTCGTTACTTAACGTCGATCATTAGATATGTTAGCATGTGTAGCTTTTTATGTTTTTATTCATAAAGATGTTATTAAGAAGTTCTAAAATTGTGTTTTGTATGGATTTCAGGCGCACCTCTTGGAGGAAGCGTAGGCAGCGGTGGCGGCTCTAGTGGCGGTTTGTTCAACAGCTTGACCGGCTCTGGTTTGTATCAATGCAAATTGTGTGAAGTGATTGTAGATATATACTACGAAGAGTGTTGAAAACTAGCGCTTCAGTGCCGGAAAAAATGAGGCGGCGTTGCTCACGGCTACAACCACAGACCACTTCACTGCGGGCAAGAGTGGGCTACATCGCACAGCAGAGGATATTCCGCGTTTTGTGTTGTGAACCATAACATGTGGCATTATTAGGCCCTGCCGTACAACACAAAAGTAAGTGGGCTGGCACTTTTGGTCTGCAAGGGAGGCTATAGATGTGGGGACGAAAAATGCAGGAGGGTTCGGTGTACCAGGAACGCTTATCATATATACGGCTACGTACACTGCAGTGTCAAAATTTTGGTTGGAGCTAAAAAGAAATTATAAAAGGAATCAAAACACTGTTAGAATAGTGCTAGGGATCGCATTTTCACCTGGCTTTCAAATAAGAACCGAATTATTCGCTCTTTACTTGGGCGTCTCCACTAATATAAACCTAGTGTTGAGAGAGAGAAAGAAAAACATTTATTGAAATCTCAATGAGATTAGCGGTGGGCCGTCGTCTTCTTTGTTGACGTCTGGCCTCTTCGCAAGGTCGGGCCCCTATTCCAGGGCTCCACTGAGTCTTGCTGCTTCGCATGCGTGCTGCACAAGGGCCCTTTGGGCTGTGAGCTCGCTGCTGGTGAGCAGACCCTCCCATTGCTCCGCACTCGGGGTTTGGAGTCTGTGGAATGCATAATTGCGTTTGCACTCCCATGTAATGTGGTATAGCGTGGGGGTTGCCCCGCACCACGGGCATGTGTCCCTGAATTGTGTAGGGTACATTTTGTGTAGAATGTATAGGTTGAAAAATGTGCCTGTTTGCAGTCTCCGCCAGTTCACTGCTTCTTGTCGTGTTAATGAGTTGTGTGGTGGAAGGTACTTGAGCCTCTGTCCAACCTAGTGTAATACAGATCAGACGTGCAAAGTACCTGGCTTGACCTTGCAGGGTCGACAGCGTTCAGCTTCGAATGAATTATCCACAAAGGCGAACCGGTTCTTGAAGTCATCTTAAACGACGAGCTTTTGGTATCCATTCGCAGGACTCGTTTCGGGCCGTGGAAGTGGTGACATCGAAGGAGGCGGTGCGGGTGGGCCACTTGAAATCTTAACAGGCGGCGGACACGGCGGTGACGATTCGAGCGGCATTGGCAGCTCCGGCCACCAGGGACGTCGCAGACAGAGAGGGGGAGACAGTGGCGAGGAAGGAGAAATCAGCGGTCCCAGTGCAAGGAGGAGAGGACGTGGTACGTACCTAGAACCACGTTTATCATCGTGTCTCGATAGCAGCAGTTTTGAGTAAAAATCAGCGTATTCAGATGTCATGGCAGTCTCTGAAATTAGTCCGGTGTTATGGGGAATCCTCTAAAGTGCAGTAAATTTATAACGCTGTAATTACTCATTAAAGGTCTGCACCTCCTTGAGCCATTTCCCTAAATATTGCATTGCATATTGAATCCATTCGCAGCTTGAAAATCAATTATTTAAATTTATTTTAGTGCTTTTTTGCAAACCCTGTCATCATTGCCTTGGCTTTTCACATTGCAAGCGAAAAATTTCACTAAATTCTAACATTGTTCCTTTCAGTTTACGCCCAGAATATAGGGTACTTTCCTTAATTGTCTGGCAAAACATTTCTTAGCTCTTCTGTAATATAGGGCGTTGATTTTCAGGCTTATATTTGCCCAGTCACTAAACTCGTTTTAACTTTTCGTAAGTTGTGGCGATACCTAGTTGTTGTAGGCAGAGATCGATTACTTTCTGCGTAGAAAGCTGGCTGAGTCTGTTAGCGTCATCCATCACCGCAAAGAATACAAGAATAGACGTCATATCATAACTGTGGTAACGTCAAATCTTGAAGAAAAGGCTGTCCGTCGAACTGACAACAACCGCAGCATGAGCATTTGTCGATGCTTCCGGAGCACAGCGTGTGGCGATGGCTGCTTCGAAGGCTGCTGCTTTAGCACTTAATAGTTGAATTTCGTTGCTAGTTGCTTTTCTTTAGTGCTTCTATTCTACCGGGTAGTGAATAATGTTCTTCGAGTTTAGAAATAGCTTAGAGAGCCTTAGCATGTGCTTGAGCTCGAGCTTTTTACATCGGACCAGGTTCGACCCTAAATCTCCCGAGAGCATCAGCGAAATTTCAAACAATGTGGAGCAAATATCAGACGAAGACGTTGACATTCGCTTGAAGATATTCAGCTTTGGTGGTCACGAAATGGAAAAAAGAGTAACTGCTGCTCTGAGCACAAGTCGTATTATTCAGGTAACTAATCTACAACATCAACCAGCATGCGCGTCAATCCTTGGGGCGATAGCTTGACAAGGAGGATCGTGAAAATGCGGAGAGTCTGAGTGAGCTACATATCGCTTTGACTTGATTTCAAGCTGCTCCTTTTATTGTTATTTATTGTACCATGTGCTAATTCCGAACCAAATTGGCCGCTCGTGATAGCGCCATAGGCTACGTCAGATAAGAAGAGATATCATAGGCCTCAGTCATAATGTTAACATTCGTGCTGAATGTAATTACAACTATGGTCGAATTTATTGATGGTGTATTTTCACTGTAAAGAAATTACCTTCTTTGGAGGGTTGTCGTTCATGCAAACTGGAAGAAAAATGAATCTTTTCGTAAGCTACTTCGGTCAACAGAAGTTACCGTTCTGCCATAACCCGGGTCGCGGATATCGTCCAGGCCGTGGACGGCGACCGGGAGGAGATGAGACTTCAAGCCGAGAGGACCGAAGAGGTAAGTCCTACATATACAGTATTCCAACTCGAAATAGAACTCCCCGTCGAAGAACAAAAGATCACTCGGTTCGTAGCGAGGTGGCCGTAGAAGCCATATAATTTGAAGAGAAGTGTTCCGCGGAATCCGCACAGTGTGATCGAGCCTTTCAGGCAGAAAAGCAATATAAGCACTGAAAAGAACGACCATGCTAGACAGGGAACTCCCGGTAGTCTAACTACTCGACACTTCCGGACGCTAGTTAGCCGCACAACTCTGCAAGCTGTCTATTCGAGATCGTGCCTCCCATTCCGCTGTCATCAAGTTGTGGGTAGGAGTATAGAGACTGCTAAGCGCTGTTCACCCGCCTGGACAACTGCAATATGATTGGTGGGAGCTGTGGACGGTCTAGGTTGATTATTTCTTTGGTTTCCTTCAAGGGACACTGAGGACGACTACATAAAAGTTTTATTCTAAGAGAAAATCGAGTACATGGCTCCTGCATGTTATGTCGATGTTTTTGTGTGTGGAGTAACAAAATACGCATTCATACCTATAGAAGTGGATAACAATTTTTTCTGCCACTATACTTAAACTCATGTCTCTGACTAAGAAGGATCCCCTGATCACCGTTTGCGATTGAATAGCGATGTAGCCCGTGCTAAGGGATCCGCGCGATGAAATCGGTCTTGACACACCACAGTTAGTTGCAGAAAATGGTTGGGGGTGGTACCCGGTTTCATATTTAGAGTTAATAAAAGATCTATATACAACAAAAGCAGCGTATATGGTAATATAAGTGCTTTTTTACCGATACAGGCAAACTTTAATTTCTCTTCATAGTCCTTTTAAGGGTTCTTTCCTTGGGCTTAGGTTGTCGCTTTGGACCACGATTGAAGCAATAGCTTGGTCTATATGCTGGTCTTATCACAGAGTTGGCGCAGCCAGCGTGTAGCACACGTAAGCCTGCAGTGCACTACATTTTAACTCAAAATTAAAGGGGTAGATGTGAGCTTTTTTGTAATTAAAACTCAGTCATTGATGTTTCCATGAAAGAATGAAGATGGTACAATTGTTCGTTCCTTTCCCAATCGCCCTGTAGGGGCGCACTATGTCGTGTTTTAAAGAGATGAGCAAGAGAATACCAGGAGCCGCATTCTATAGGGATACATTATCGACCGAACCACTCGATGATTGGCGATCAGGCTTCACATTGGTTAGCCGGTGTGTGGGGATAGTGGCGAAGGGTATTGCCGACGATGCGACCGACCACCTTGTGATTTCTGTGAGGGGCCCCTTGCTGTTTACATCTGATGCTGCCGTCAGCGTGGTGGCAAACACATAGAAATGCAAAATGGATAATTTATCGTTACGAAGTGCGGGCTCAGAATAGTGGTGAAGCAGAATGGTAAAATTGCAGGAACGCTGATAGGATTAAAAATGACATAGCTTAGAACATAGGCAATAGTTTCAAATTGGGAACAATAAACAGAATATTATTCAGGTTAAGAAAGCCAAGAAAAAAAAGGAGGATAAATAAAACAACCATTTTAGTTTACAAGGCAAAGTGTGCAAGGGCCACTATCCCGATTCAAAGGGGATGCCAATAAGATCTAACTGTATAGGTCGGAGACGGTTAATTGGAGCAGTCTAGATGAGGCCTGGATATACATAGGGTAATGATGGTGATCTATACCTGTCTAAATGAATCGTTTAAAAAATGTATTAAGCTCATATTGGTCTACTACCGCCTTAGATGCGCCTTTTTCAGTAAGCTTTACGAAAGTAGCCCATGTAGCTCAAAGAGCCTTACATTTTTTGTTTTGCCTTGACTCGACAGCACTGAGAAGGCAGAGACTTGGTGCTGCTCTGGGCGGACTCGGAGCAGCCGCGGCTGTGGCAGGCACTATCGCCGGCGCGGCTGGTCTAGCGGCGGCGGGTGCGAGACGAGGTGAGTAGCGGTTGTGTGAAACCTAACCAGGATCACGCATTTAACGCAGTGCAGCGATAAAAAAACGCCATATTTAAAAAACATCATACACCGACGATCATAATACTTCCCAATGCAAAACTTGAGCGAAGTTGCTAAGGTATTTTATTTTTGCGGTATATTGAGGCAAGAATGTCAGAAAGAGAATGTTGACTACGACTTGGTTGGTGCGGACAGTATGTCTCGTGCGGAACGTTTTACAGCAGCCGCCGAAAATTGAGTGGAGTATGCCGCGACTGCCTCGCCAATATAGAGATCACTGAAGGAAGAGCGTTAGCGACGCCTGGAAGTGTTTCAGAGCAGCAGCCAGATCTCCGATCATCCAACGCGCTTCTCGGGCGCCATCTCTGAGAGAGCGGCGGCAGCAACCTTCACTCCTGGAGACATAGTCGCCCCTGCGTAAACTTCACCGTACCCTCATCCTCCCCTTTTATCCCCATGCTTCCGCTCTACCATCTCTCCCCCCCCCCCCCCCCCCCCCTATCTGCGTTCCTCTTCGCTCTGCCTTCGCTATCGACATTCTTCATCCTTCGTTGTGCTCTCCGTTCGCGCGGTTACGTCGAGGCACACCGCTCAACGCAGCAACAGGAGCTTAAGAGCTACTCACGCAAGCGCAACAGTGGCGCATTGTGGGTAAACAGGCTAAATGCTCTCTAACCTTATCTTAAAAAAGGTTCTAAGATTGCTCCCTGTGGTAACAACCCCTGTCGAGGAATAAATATTTTTCTGATGGTACTAATAATGATAACCATGCTTGCATCAATGATATGACTTTAGTGATTTGTTTGAAAAAAAATTCAGTTTGACAGTGAGTAGGTCGAAACTTAAGAGTAACCCGGTTCGTTGCCTCCAATAAAAGTCTCATTTTTACTTCATGTGGCGGGAACTGCATAAATACCTATATATATGGCCTTCGCGAAGCTGTGCATGCATCATGCTCTTATGAAAACACCTAATGCACTCCAAAACGAGCGGAAAATATCACATTTTCTGTACCAACCATTTATGAAAACGCATATTTATTGCATGAACTCAGACCTTACTTGAATATCACCTTACTAGTGTATTATGTCTGGAGCCAGTTAAACCTTGCATTTCTGAAGCATTACGACATCCCTCTTCACTGTCACGGCAAAATTTCCTGTGGTTAGGCAAAATTCCTGCGTAACACTGCAACAATAGAACGACATTGAATTGATTTACAGGAGGAGGAGGACGAAGAATAGCGGGCGTCCCTCTTGGACGTCCACGATGTTCGACCTGCATCAGGCAGACCGGGTGCGGCAGAAGACGGCGATCCGTTTCGCCAAATCTTGACCTCTCCATGTCCAAGGTTTCCGAAATACTAAACACAGTTCCAGGTACGAATGCAACCTCTTTCTACGCTTCTCTCTTTATTTTTTTTTCAAATATTCACAAAACGCCGTAGCGCTGTACAAGGGAGTGGGTAAAAGAAAGTAAAAGGGCAACTAAAGCTAAAAAGCAACATGGCTTAACTACTCTTCCTTCTCGTAATCGATTTTAGTGTGTTAGCCCTAGATGTTTCATATCGCCACTTAGGCATTGTCTCTGATATCCGTCTGCCCTAGGTGGCCTCCCCTGCCCCTAGGTGGTCCCTCCAGGTGGCTGGTGGGCCACCTAGGTCACATCCCCTTGTGACGTCATCACAACCTGCCCTCCTGATTGTGAGCAAAGCGCCCACCGTGGCAGGTGGCAGTTAAATTACTGGTAGGGCGCGAGAAATCTTGGTCTCAAAAGCCACACCGGAGGCCGCACTTGCCTTGCATGGCGTGGGAATCGCTTAACCGCTGCATCACTGCTCCAAGAAGGTTATGAGGACTCCCAGCGATCTATGAATGTAAAGTACCGAATGACCAATTTTGCAGATATGGACCCAATAACGCTATCGCTACAAATCCTTAAGGCGGAGCTTGAGTCCGATTTCACAGAAGTGAAACTGAGGTGAAAATATAAGTTCTAGAGCACCTAATTTGTGCTTTGCCTAACCAGCCTAAATCGTGCGGATTTTCATTGAAAAAATGATGGACAGTTGGGTATGTTGGTATCGATTCATATTGGAAGGTACAGCGCAAAAAGAGACGCACGACGAAACAGAAAGAGAACAAAGACAGGCACTGAAAGAAGTTTGTAATTAGTATTCATAATTAAACTTAGCCATAGACGCGTGATCAACAGAGGATCTAGCGTAGACATCGGCTTTCAAGGCATTGCCGGAAGGCTATGAGATGGTTATGCCTTGAAAGAAAAAAATGGGGTGTAAATTTTTCACAGGCGATTTCTATTTTTTCACTGCTTTGCTATCGGGAACTGGATTTCAGCGCTCCCTTGGATTTGTTGCTCTTAAATTTGCACTGCTCTAAGTCAATAAGCGTCGTCACGAGTTCTATGAAATGCAAGCAATGCTCCATTTTGTGATTACGCTTTACGTAAACCTTTTCTCATGCAGAACCCGATTTCTGCCGCCTTAGGTTGCGGGCTGCCTTGTTTGAACGCCCTGGTTCCTGTGCTCTTCGGCTCCCATTAGCATAGCTTACATGAATGCAACAGATTGCGTTAGTGGCGCATTGCATTTATCTAGTGCATCAGGGAAATGCAATGCGTCAAAATTTACCTTACCGCGTCATTTATAGCTTTACGATGCCAATACTCAGTTTTGGTGTCTAAAGCAATACGATTCCTCCTTAGTACACGGGAACCTTAGACCACGTATGACGTTACGAGAATGAGCGCCTGCCATCCCATAATCCGCCGCTCATGATCCAACGGAAGCGCTAAACATGCACAGTGCAGTTCGAATCATAATTCTTCTCGATCTACTCTCGCCTGGCGCCTTAATATGAGTTGCTTACCTAGTGCATTACTCCTGTTATGCTTATATGCTTAGATATGCTTAGAAAGTTGTGATTGAGTGGTAGCCGCATTTATGAGAACGCGTCTATTGTTATTGGCATTCCTTGACTACGATTGGCTTGTTGGCGCAAGCTGACGCCTAATAGCAAGCGAAAACGTCCGCAATTTAAAAAAAAAAGTGCGGAATTGGAAAAGAAGTTTTGTAGCAAGATTGTAGACCTTTTGGCGCGTAATAGAAAACAATTAAAGTGGTTTCCTTGCGATGTTCAAAAACCCCTTTAGCAGCCCTTTGAAGAAAAGAGCTTAGAGGAACTGAACAAGCGCGCGATAAGCTTGAAACACCATGGAGCTCTAGTTCAACGTTCAGTTGAACACATCCTTAAGAAATATACATGAAGTGACTGCAAATGATATGCATTATGAATGTTTCATTTCCTTCTAGGCTTTAATGACTTTAGGCTGGCACTAATCTTCTTACCCATGGTAATGACACAAGGAAACAAACCAAGAAGAGTTGAAAGCTGGAGCAAAAACTAACTCGCCCGTCGTCGAAATAATGTCGATATGTGAAAAGCAAAATATGTTCATTGTGTGGAATGGGCTGAGCCCGAGCTACGTAGCTTTTACTGGATGCAGCTTCGAATAGCCAGATGTTTTCGAAAAAAGAGTAAGAAAATCACGGATGGTGCGGATAACAGCTACAGAAAAGAAAACTCAGTACGCCACTAGTAAATATTTGAGATGCGGCCAGATTGATCCCCCTGTAGAATTTAGCTGCAGTTTCCCGGGCATTTCGTCTTTGCGTCCTCATGGCTGGACGCAGACAGAAAAACAAATCAGGTTAATTTTTACACAAAATAGGCGGTGAAAAACCCCAACGAAAAGTGAAAACTAGATCACTTGACAAACATTGAGGTCTCCGTTTACATGCCAGACAGCTATGATGACCAGCGGAAAAAGGAATGCGCATAATGCAATTCAATTCTAACTACAACAAGTGCATTGCAGATGTAAGGGTGGATAAAAAAATGCGACTGAAGTTACGCTATAATGCGAACAGCAATGCAACTTATGGCAATTTCAAACAACTGCGACATAATGAGATACAAATCTTGGTATAATGCTAATAACAATGTAAATCACTGCAATTAGCAAGAAATATACAAAATGCAGACAATATGAGGCCTCGTTATTAACCGCATGTTTGCTCTCGATTTTGCACCCTAATGTGTTATAAATGTGAGAAAAAATTCCTTATCGAAGTAAGGCTTTGATTCGTCATGATGGTGATATGAATAACCGTAGGAGAAATTTCACCGCACAGTCCTGCGGTCAATCGGCCATGCGGACCTTACTGCTAAACTTCCTGAAACTGCTTTTCTGCAGTTTAGAAAAAATGTTTTATACGTCCATAACTGTTCCTCTTTCTTAAGCGGGGGATGTGAGTGAATGATATCTGTTTAATTTATTTATGGAGACTTTTACACTAGGAAGAGAAGAAAGTTAAAAAATATTAAACAACGATAGGTTCTAGAAACGGATGACATAGAGCGTGGTAACTAAATACAAAACGGTGAACATAACCTCAGGAGAGTGTGCGAGTGCAAATGAAGAAAACACAGTACTAACATAGCGTATGCCTACAGCGCTAGTATTTACCGCAAGCCATTAATGCGTATAGTATGTACAGGTGGTCCCGCGGTGCCAGGTGCGCGCCAGCAGCGGGCGCACTTGCGGCGCTAGGACAACCCGCACATGCTCATTAAAAGCCCGCGTTATACTGTAAGCGAAAACACTAGTTCAAATAAGCTATAAAAGAGGTTCAGGGTTAAAGGGTTAAAGAGTTTAAGGGTTCTTCGGAGGGCGAAGGACCGAATTACGTCGCAGTTGCATCGAACTTACTCCAAACTTAGGACAAGAATGTGACTAAAATTTGTTTTAACGCATGTACGTTAACAGTTCTACAAAATTTATCTTTTCGTGGCCACTCTCTCCCACAGACTTCAATACGCTGCACTGAAAAAGGATCACCGGGGTGTCCGCCACTCTATGTGTGCCTCTTGGACCAAGTGAAGAGATGACGCAACCGAAAACAAATGCGTGCCCTTGTTGGTGTTTATAATTCATTTAAATAAAGAGCAACAAAGAGATGAAGAGCTTTCAACTTCTAGACAACGCATGCGTTTAATAACATTGAGAATGATACAAAAAAAATTTTGGTCACATATATGGTCTGAACATTGGGGTACGCATACAAGAGGAGTGCGTCCTGTGAACACCCCTTTTAAACAGGCGCCAGTAATACACATATACACATACGTCCTTCCGTTCGTCCGTCCTGCTATAGCAGTAGCACCAGTGGCATAGGGCAGACGACAAGGACACCGAGGAGCATCTTGGTTGGGCTGCCGCCTCATGTTAGTCTGTTCTGGCTGGTTAAGGCAGCGAGTCATTCCCTGCCGCTATACTGCCAAGAAATCGGGCTTTGATTACCCGGCTCCGGCCACGGACTGGTTGTTGCCACAATCTAATGACTTCGGACGTCAGCTAGAGCACCCGCACGCAGCATGGCCACCACCGACGGCAACGCCTCCGGCTCTGCTCAGTGATAGCCCCTCCAGCGATGTCTCTACGCTCTCCCTTCACCGTCCCCCGTCCTGGGCAGACAATCCTCGGCTGTGGTTCGTCCAAGTAAGAAGCCAGTTCACTATTCTCCGCATTACCTCAAAGACGCAGCAGTATCGCTACGTCGCTGCGTCGCTCCCACCCGAGATTGCTGTCGGTGTCCACGACCTTCTCTTGACGCCACCGGCCTCGGCGCCCTTTGACACGTTGCTTGCTGAGCTCATCAAGAGAATAGCAGCGTCAGAGCATTGCCTCCTGTAAGAGGTGATTTCGTCCGAAGACCTGAGAGGCCGAAAACTTACACATTTGCCGCGGTGGCTCCAGCAGCTCCTGGGGGACAGGGCTGCATCTCTCTATACCAAGCCTTCCTGCGTGCGCTCTTCGTTCAGCGCTTGCCATTGTCGGTGCGCATGGTACTCGCTCCAGCGCACACTTTGTACTTGGAGCAGCGTGCCAAGCTTGCGGATTACGTCATGGATATCTCCTGTTGCCCCGTTTCTCTCGGCGCGATATCTGCCGTCGTCTATTTTCTCCCTTTTCGACCTCCAGAGCCTCCGTCGCGAGTCCCACGCCCAAACTATCTGTCTCTCTGACCAGCTCAGCGCAATGTGAGCTGCTCGCGCTCGGTCGCCTTCCTGTCGCCGGATGTCACCTGATCGATGTTGTCCTATCCCGACCGATGAAGCCGGCGAGTGCTGATACCACTGCACCTTCGGGGAAGAGGCATGTCGGTGTGCTTCGTCCTGTCATTTCCAGGGAAACTTACACGTGCGTCACTAGAAGCGGCGATTGGTGCCGGCGCAGAGACCAGCCGCTTATTCTTCATTCGTGACCCGGTCTCTGGCCTCTATTTCATTGTCGGCACACTGTCAAAGGTGAGCCTGCTTTCCGCACCCTTACATCGTCACCCCGTCGCAACTCCGACCCATGACTACAAGCCACCAATCTCACCCCCATCGCTACGTACAGAAAGCCTGCGCTCACACCAAATTTCAGTCTCCGACGTGCATTTCGATGGGTTTTCGTCGTCGCGGTCGTGCGCTATTCGACCTTAGGAGCCGATTTCTTGTGCCACTACTACCTGCTGGTCCACATGCACTACAATAATCTCGGGGCCGCCGCGAAGAAGCTCAGTGTTCAGGGCCTCTCTCTTCGAGCACCGGTTTACATCATACCCAGAACATCCAGTTCCGGATCGCTTTGCTCAAGACCGGTTCCAGATTTCCCGCAACGAGTTCGAGCACATACTTGAGCTCGACATTTTGCGACATTCCTCAAGCTCATCGGTGTCAGCTTAACACGTGGTGCCGAAGAAATCCCGAGGAGACTGGCGGCCCTCTGGTGATAACAGAGCTCTTAACAGCGCTACATTTCCAGGCCGATGTCCCCTACCTCACACCGCGGATTTGAAAGCAACGTTGCATGGGGCACCATTTTCTCTAAAACAGACCTGTTCAAGGTTTACGACCAAGCCCTCATGCAACAATGTGATGAATTCAAAACTTCCATCATTACATCATTCGGCCTCTTCGAATACATCCGCATGCCCTTTGGCCTCTTTAAATCTGGACAAATATTTCAACGCATTTCGGACACCGTGAGTTAGGGCCTACCTCTCTGCACGGCTTACATCGACGACCTCCTCATTTTCAGCGGCGGTGCTTATTTCGGGGAGTCATAATACTTAACAGGTGAATGGTCATGATTCGCTTTTAGTTGTTCAAGGGCAGCTTGGTGTAAGAGTGCCATTAGCCGCTGTACTTAGTCTGCACGAGGTGAAAGCGACAGACTCCTTTTGCAAGAATTTCATCCCAAAACCGACGAGTGTTAGGCCATTGGAAAGGCTATACACATTGAAAAGCTGGTTGCTACTGTAAGTTATTAGCGATAGAATCCCGCTCCTCGCACAAACGTTCCGGATACATAAATGAATAGGCCACAGCTGCAGTCTTTAATAGATCAACTCAAAAGTTTGCAATCGCAGTCCATGGGAATTACAACAGAAAACAGGCCGTACAATAAGTCCTAATGTAGCAATCGTTTTAATATAGCAGAAGTACAAAGACTGACTGCTAAGAGGCCCGGTCTCTCTTAATAGTGGTAGTTCTGTTGAATTATGAAGACGGAAATATTATTTACGCTATCTTTACGATCTGAAGAGTAGGACTGATGCTTGGGCGAGTTGCTACGCTATATTCAAGAAGAACTGTGCGAATTGTACAAGGACTGAAGGAAAACACACACAGACATGTGCCGACTTGCAACTCGGCGCTCGAAAAGCTGGAGAAATTGTGGAAACATGTTAACGCCAAATTTACACCGCAGAAGTGCACGATAAAGCATGAGAATCATTTTGTTGCATGCCAAGAAGGCGTCAACTACTCAATACCATTTATGCAGGGTATGTTGCTGGGCTAGTTGGGAGATGTCGAACATCATAGAATCGCAGCGCTGGGAGACAAGGGCACAGAGAGAACACACAAATACAATAAGCGCAATTGTATGTGCGTGTTCTCTCTGTGTCCTTGTCTGCCAGCGCTGCGATTCCATGATGCTCCATTCCATTTCATGCGGAAGACTGTATGTCGGCAAGATGGGCAGATGCCTACATGAGCGCCTAAGAGAACACAACTACAATGTACACAATACAGTTAAAAGGCATCTCGGCATCCATTGCGGAGATTGTGAAAGCAAAACTTGCAAGCCATACTTCCAACAAACACAAGTGTTCAGTAGACACCCAAACACGCTAACTCGAGAAATTATGGAAGCCCCTGAAATCACCAGGTTAAAGAACGAATGTATCTGCAGTCCCTTCTTAGCGTTGTCAGCGAAGAATTAGAATTTCTATGTGCAGGGAAGTAATCTGAGGTATCATTTTGGTTCTTTTTTCATGTGCGTGGACAAGTGTGTATCATCCCTATGTTTTCTTATTGTTGTTTGGAGCCTGATCTATTTATTTCCACCTTGCATGCAATAAACATATAGTTGCCAGTCAGCGCCTGTCTATGTGAGTCTTCATTCAGTCCTTGTCTAAATCCCGCTGTTCTTGAAAATGCATGCGTAGCAAGCTTCAATAATCAAAAGCTGTCCCTGTGTTGCTAGTTTTGCTTTTATTACACTAAAGTCTAAGCGTCAAAGGCTGTCTCCCGCTGCAGCTTTCGACTTACACACCCAACAGTTCTTTGCAACTGGCGGCGACGATCGGTTGTGCGCTGTCCAGACGTCACACACACTGCATCGGCATCCCGCATACGGCGCTTTAACCCACATGCCAAGCCGTGGCATCTTGTACGCAAGGGATACCGCTGCACTGACAACCTGCTGCGCCGCCACCAGGGCGAAGTGAATGCCGGGCGCCGTGAAGCTTCGTCTGGGTTGAGCCCGTATGTAACAGCTTTCGCTGTAAAGGACGCGCGTCGTAACGAACTCGCCCACCAAAGCGAAACATGTCCAGCTCCTTCCCTCTTTCTTCCTGGTGGGCTTCTAGCTGCTGGGATACCGCAGGCTTCAAAATTTTATCGAGTAAGTTAGAAAGGAATGAAGTGGCATGCCGCACCTACGGCAGGTAAGTGATTCGGTGCATACACCGTTATTAGAGACGTTCCACCGAAAACTTTACACTGACAACTTTGCGAATAACAGCACAAAGTCAAGAATTTGGCCGATGACATACTGTGCTTAGAGTAATTTGAAATTTTGCCGGGCGATGTGAGCTGTCTAGAGGTATGGGATTCCTATAACAGCTGTCGTTAAAACATATAGGCTCTCACATAGCACATCCTCTCGGGCGCAGACCAGCGGAGCTGATGCTAATGGTGCTTGTCAACGTATGGACAAGACGGCTTGTCTTCACCTCGGCAAAGCCTTTCATCATTGGTGGGGTTTTAACAAGGCCTTCATTCCAAATAGGAAGCTCTTGTGTGGAGGGGGAGGATGAGGTGGGGAAAAGGTGTTACGATTTGCAGTCTGCACTTGAAAATATTGTCCAGGCAGGATGGCTGCTAAAGAAGACTAACTGATTGATCAAAAACTATGAGAAATAAATACGCCGGTTGAGCAGAAGGGAATCCCGGTAGGGTGGGAGGGAGGAAAAATAGATAACGTGGGCTTGAATGGCTGTGTCCGCAAATGAGGAGCTGCGACAGGTGGGTGGTATGTCCGGTAAGGCTAAGTGGAAAAACTTGGATAAAAGAACTGAGCAACAGGGCCGAACGAAATACGGAGAAGCGAAAAAAAGAGACAAAGGAAAAAAGGAGAATAAAAAATGGGGTGGGTACGGAGAAACAGCGAAAGAAAAGAATTAGGAGGGGGAAGGGTGGGGAGCGCGAATCCTAAGGGTTCTTTAGAAATGATAGCAAGAAGTGCAGGGAATAAGGTAAACGCAGTACGATCATAACAAAAGCAAAAGAAAAGGGAAGAAAATAAGAAGGCAGCTCGAATTAGGGAGTTCGAAAAAACAAGCGATAGGGTAGCAATATTAAATACCGGGAAGGCCGGTGTAATGTGTGTTTTCTTCTCCTGACCCGCTGCAAGACTTTTTTTAAAGAATTGCGTGAGTACTGGAATATACCTGAGAGATTTTAAATTTTCTTTAAATTATTGAACCCTGCTTGCTGTAAAGTTTTAAGATAATGAAACAGATACTGCTGTTACAAGTGTTTAAAAACCTCTGTAGTAGACAACGCGTGCACCTGGTGGCGTATCGCGTAGGTAGGTAACCTTCTGGATATGATACAGACCAGAATACAATCCCGCACCGGGACCGGTTCGTGCGTACTCCCAGACCCAGGTATAAGGCCGTATGTGCTCTGCGTAGTGTCGACTCGTGTGGCAGCCCGAAAGTTGAGATTTTGTCCGCGTTCAGCAGACGGCGGCGCAGTGCTTTAAAAATGGCGGCAACCAAATTTGTTTCCTGTTCGTGTCTATAGACATGGACACCCAAGTACCATCCCCATGCGGGGTGCATTAAAGTGAACGAAATATGGTCGGCATGAAGGAAAAGGCTGTAGGTTTAAATGCGGCTTTGCAGTTCTATATCTTTGGTAACGGAGCAAGATTTTTAGAACTTTCAGAAGCTATTTATATGCCGAAACGTTGCAGATCAGCTAGAAGAACGAAGGTATGGACTGCATGCGTGTCCGAATTACGGAGGACAGCGGGTGTTGTGTGGCAAATGGCGATGAATTTTTTTCATGTAGAGAGTGTTTTGTCATGGTGGAGTGTTTGGCGGGTTTGGCCAGAATTATTCTATTGTCAGTGCAGGCTGATTCCTGCAAAAACTAGATTTTTCGCATCAGTACCAGTGGCACGTCTCGACGGTGACGGAAGGTCGAAAGAAAGCAGGCACCGCGTAACAAAACGTGGTACCTGCTGCTGTTTTGCGGCCAGCATCGAGCCGTCGAAACTCTACTAGTTCGATGCCCGATTATTTGCTAGGGACTTTGGGGGAAAAAATCATAGTACAACAGTATTGTACATTTCGTATTTTTAACAAACATGTGCACGTGGGGGTGGATCCGTTGAAAGCAGAAATGAAAAAAATTGTCACAGAACTGCTGCAGAGAGAATTATACATGACTGTGCTCTTCGTGTGAAATGGAAAAGCAGAAAGAGAAGCCAAAAACACCCGAGATCTGCCTAATTTCTTCTTGAAGCGGGACATTGCCAAGCAGCAAAAGTAGCACAGTAATGGCTTCTAAAAGAACATTTTTTTTCCGAACTTCGCAAGAGTCAACGAAAAAAGTTTCTCGAATGCTGTCTCTATGTATCTTGAATGACGAAGGTCACAGGAATCGACGTCTTTCAAATTCCCTCTCATTGTGTTCTCCTTGCGAAACGAGCTCGATAACGACAATAGCGAGCCTGTGCATCTGCTTGACCCTGGCTAGCTCTTAGCCCATTGTGGACGTGGACCTTGCCCACTTTCTTGGCATCGACATGACAAGTTTGATGAAACTGCTGGAAGAAGGAAATTTTTCCGGCTCGTCTTAAAGAAACAGTTGGGCAGCGCGTTCGGCTCATGGGGACTTCCAGACGGGAAAGATGACAAGACATGGCCATTTGAATTTTCTTCTCGTTCTTCTGGCATTCGTAAACGTTAGCCATGGTAAGCCTTCTTTGCATGTATCCCTGTAGATTCTTACAGTATGACAGGTGCTCACAAGTAACAAATTCGTAGTACACCATCAGATGCTGTTACTTCTTTATCTATGTCTCACTCTTGAAACCTCGCAGCTGCACATCACCAACGCTGGGACATTTTTGCAGTTGAATGTGCAGTTAATGCGAGCAGATAGGCTTCTACATTGTAAACAGTTTGCTGCAGTATCTATAGTTTACGGCAATATTTGAATCTCACTTAAAGCATTGATAGAAATCAAGAAATAGAATTGCCTCAAACTTGACGCCTCTAGGTAGTTACACTCTTGTCTGGTTTGTTAAACAAATAGCTGCGTGACAGTTTTTGATTTTTACCAGTTAAAAGTTTTTGGTTATGAAACAAAACTTACCGAAGTGGCTCAGTGGCTAAGGAGCGGTAGTGATTGGTATAAGGTCGCGGGCGAAAACCGGCCAATGCGGCCGAATTTCGGTGGAGAATAAACGCAAAAAGGTCCGTGTGCTGTGTGATGTAAATGCCTGGTAAACACCCCCCGGTTATCAAAAATTATTCCGGAGCACGGCGGAAGAGTGTCTCTCATAGTCCCATGCGCAGGTTCGGGTCGTCAAAGCCCGCATACTGTGAAGCAGTGCTTAGAGCATAACTCTTATAAATCCTGCAAGGCTCCAGCAACAAAAAGTTAGAAGTGATAAACCTCTTGTGTTCCGTCACTAGTATTCGCTACATTGTAAAATGGTAAACCAAGGTAGATTTATTCAGAAAAATATAGTTGCTGCATATTTAAAACCTTGTTTTTACTATTTCTGAATGTCGAAGGATGTAATACTTGGCAGAAACAGTCTTGCGGAAGCAGGAAATCATTTGCAAAGGGCAAAACTCTTCCGCCTACTGCCAATGCAGAAACACGATCTGAGAAATGCTTAGCTGTGCTTTCTTTAGTGTCAGGTACTGCATTGAGTTGTCTTCCACCACGCCATCCGCACCCCCGGGGACTAGCGCTTTTAGCTTGCTTCAACAGATATGTAGGAAACGGAGGCTCTGCAGTGATATGAGCAACTGACATACATTTGGAATGCCATTAAGCAACTGTTCAGTTTGTGCAGTCTGTACAGTAAGTGATGAGCCCGGGATCACAAGGTCAATGTCGGTCACCTGGCGTTCATTAAAGTGAAGTCAAATTTCACGGTAGCTTCAATGCCCCTTGGTATAATGGGTACGTCATAAAACTCACTCTAACAAACTTCCGCGGTTCTTAGAGAGTCAGTACTTTTATTATTAGCGTTTAAAAAGTTCCACAGGAGTCAACGCCTGCATCTGGTGGGATACCGCGCAGTTAGGCAGCTCACAGGACATGACGTAAGTAAACGTCACAAAGAACCTTCTTCAAGCCGGACTCACTGGAAATGAATGGATTATGGACGGCGTAGATTGAAAGGCTGGTGGCTCAGATGCGGCTTGGTAGTCTGTGGAAGAGTGTTCCGAATTTTCAGGCGAGATTATCATGCCAAAGCGCTGTGTAATAGCTGTCGAGGACACGAACACGCACGCCCCACACGACGGTTCTCGACGCATGCGTTTCCAAAGTACGGGAACAGCGAACGTTGTGAGGCATATGGCGGTGTCTTTTCTTCCACGTGGCGTTCTGACAGGGTTCATACGTGGATTGGTCAAAATGAATTGAAAACCAACTTTCACTTTCGTGATTTCGGCCCATTAAGAGGGATTTTGCGAATGCTGCACAAAACCGCGGTCTCCTCATTAACTGCTGGAAGCAAGACACTTTGAAGCAAAAGGTGTTATATTCTAGCGTGATTTCGTCCGCAGTGCTGCAAATTCTTGTGATTGGCGTTCGTGTCGCTAACAGTGCACGAATCGAATGGGTTCCCGCTTGCTGTCGTTTCTGTGGAAAGCTGTGAGCTTTTGAAACGCCATTACATGGGGTATAAGTGGATGGTCTGCTTCTACATTTTTCTTGAACTTGGTAATAAAAAAATAGAAAATTGGTTTGTGAGGAAATGAAATGGCACAATAATTGTCTCACATACCTTTGTGGACACCGGAACCGCGCCTTGAAGGAAAGGGTAAAGAACGGAGTGAAAGAAGAAAGAGCGAAAGAGTTGCCGTATGTTGGAAGGCTCCGGAATAAATTCGACCACCTGGAGGTTTGCAGAATCAAAGGTGCACTGAGGTCGCTGCGCGCGTTAAATGCCAACTGCAACGAATATTTTAGTGCCACAAAAAGACTTCTTTATAGTTATATACGAAAAAAAGAATCGCAAAAACGAGGAACGGCATTCCAAACTGAAGTGAATGCGACAGGAATCACTGGCAGAATCGTCGTTTTTGATACCGAAACTCGGAAAAGGGCCGCTTTACTGGCTACTGAGCCGGAGTACCCGGGTTTGAACCCGACCGCTGCGGCGGCGCTTCAATGGAGGCGAAACGCAAAGGCGCCCGTGTTCTGTGCGATGTCAGTGCACGTTAAGGATATCCAGGTGGTCGAAATTATTCCGGAGACACCTCCCCTACGGCACCTTTTTCTTCCTGTATTCTCTCAGTCCGTGCTTTATCCCTTCCCTTACGGTGAGGTTCAGGTGTCCGCCGAGATGTGAGACAGATACTGCGTCATTTCCTTTCCCCAACAGCCAATTTACAATTTACAATATTACATTACCGACCACCTGGTAATGCCGGCCCTCATCCAGCTTTTCGACCAAAACTTGACAGACAACTTTAACAAAGGTAAATAAAAGGCGTATGATATTTGACGCATTGATTACTACCTTAAGCTTCAAAGTCGCCATTGTACGCACCAGTGCTACCAATCTGCTGAAGCCTACTTCTATGAAGCGTGAAAAATAAAGTGTAGCATCACAGCATAACGGGCGAGTTGGTATTGCATCTTGAAAGAACGAAACAGGACAATTAAAACGAAAAACCAGAGAAAAAAAAGACACACGCAAACGGTCCTTCCCGGTCCTTCGTTCTTTCAAGTTGAGAAATCAAATGGGCATAATTTTTTTCACCGGAGACTAGCTATGTAACGTTTGTCGTGCTCGAAAACATCCAGAGTTTTCAGTAATCCCAGCGAGAAAGTGATACTCCTAGCGTTTCTACATTTTATTACAGACAAAACTGTAGTGACATACCACTGAGAGGAAATCATGAAAGATAAACATGATTTACTCCGAAGAGGCCATACACTGTGTGGTGTATTTTAAAGGTAATTCACCTGGTCACCGAGAAAAACTACTAGCGATGTGCCAAAAGCTGTCGTGAGCTCCTGCTTGTTTGGCGTCCACTTCTAATGAACAAGCTGATTTACAGCTAAATTACGTTATAGTTAACAGACAACTCAATGTTAGTGTGGCTCGTGAGACATTGATTCGAATCTAGATAGTCAAGTGTAGCAAGACTCTTCAGATTGGTAAATAGCAATTCGACCGGAAATAAATGATATTATTCCGATGCGCCGCAACGATGAAGCTGCGTGGCATTGAAAGGCTGTTCACAGGTGTCTTGCGGTAACACGTGAACTATGGCGGGTGCCAACGTTTCCAAAGCGGACCCATCAGAGCCGCCTCCACTTACTGCAGTTTTTCTCTCTAAATCACTGTGCAGGTATCTACCAAGGCAGTACTGACGAAAACAGCGATCAGTCGTTGGTCCACGTACGCATCCGTCGTGAAGCAAGCAAGGGCGGTGGTTTCGGTGTAACTGGATACCATGCTATCCAAGTAGCTGATGACAGCGGCGAGGAAGGTGAACCCAACCGTCAAGAACCATGGCGTCCTCCGTCCGGCGGTGGTCGGAGGACTTCAAGAAGGAGAGAAGAGGGCGCTGAAGAATATGGTGGTTATCCGAGTGGTCCGCGACGGCGTATCTCAGAGGAAGGAGCAGGCCGTAGGCGCCCTTCCGCAAGACGGGAAGACGAGAGCGAGAAAGACAGAGGTCGTAGGGGTGGTCGACATCGCGATCACGGGGGTCCTGACGAAGAAGAAGAAGGTGCAACCTCCAGAGGTCGTCACAGAAGCGAAGGAGGCTCAGAACGTGGACGAGGTCATGGACGTGGCCGTGGTCGTGGCCGTGGTCGTGGCCATGGATCTGGTGGCGGCAGACGCCACAGGGAAGAGGAAGAAGATACAGGCAGACAGGCAGATCGCTCAAGGGGTGGCAGGCGCCCTAGTGGCAGTGAGGCACCTGACAAGGCAGGGCCTATCGGTGAGGGCATTACTGTAACTGGTTTTCATGAACTTCATGTGGCTGAAGACAGCGGCGAAGATCGAGGAAACGGTCCGACTGGAGGTGGAAGGGGTCGTGGGGGCGACGAAGGTTCACGCATGCGTCGTCCGAGCTATGGTCCTGGCAGACAGAGGCCGTCCAGGCCAGAGGAGGAAGACGACCGTGGATGGGGAGGCAGAGAACGACCACGCCAAAGCAGAAGGCGCGGCGGTTTTGGAGGCAGCCAAAAGACTAGCCAAGGTTCCGGTGATGGCTCTAACTTTGGCGTCACTGGTTACCACGATATTGTTGTCGCAGATGACGACTAAAAAGACGACGGTGATCGCTCTTCCCACGGGGGGAGTGTGGGAGAAAGATGTGAGTACTGTGCATCAGGTACATTACTGAACTCCGAGGTGCGTGAGCGCTATGCTAGTTTGTCAAGCTGAAATATGTTGAAGACATGGTGCTTTCTTTGCGACAGAAGGTCGAAATACAATTAGGAACCCAAGCATAAAAGGTGTGTGTCAATATTGACATATCTCTACAGCCGTGTTTATTAAGTGGGCAAGCGGGAAGGCAGCCGCGACGTAATTTGCGACGCCGTTCACAAAAAGTAACCGCGTATACAATATACCGTGGTGCTGATCTTTGGGATTAAGGGCAGACTAACAAAAACTATGTTGCTGCTACCACTGTCATCTTCTTGGATAACGAAACGTTTACGATAGATAAAAATGAGCTACTACATGAAATATTCTATGCTATGTTCTGTATAAATGCGTAGCTTTGATTCGGAGAGATTGAATACTTAGGCCGGCTGTAAGGGCACCCTTCCAAGAGTTTGAAATTTTAAAGGTGCCTTCACTATAGCGTAGAACACTTTTTGACCTACGAAAACGAGAAGTTTATGGACGAATAAATAATCAAGCGTTCAGCATCGGTACGTATTGAAGGACAACAAAAACATGCATGCTAGCGCTCTCTTTAAGAAGTTTTGCACTATTTATTCCCCTAATACATATATCCGGGATCTTGCTGATGTGTACTGAAATCATCCGTAAATGCAATTGTGTTTCAACCAGTCTTTTCCTTCAAACAAATGGCTAAGTTAATCACGGTGTAGAAAGCTTCAACTTATCCCGATTGTGAACCGAACTTAAAAAGTGATTTGATCAAGTTTTCTAAACATTTAAAATACGCTTCGAAAGACTGGCAAATCTCAAACTGCGAAAGAAATTGAGTGGTTCTGTTTCCAAATATTTTAAATAATGAATAATTAATTTCATTACAGTTTGAAACAATTACGCACCAGAATCGTAGATATTAAACATTTTAAAGAAGTTTTTGGATGTTAATGTACATCATCTTTCTAGCGCCAGTAGTGTACCGACTCGGCGTAAAATAACGAACATGGTTTTCACCATATATGCGCCTGTTATGCTGGGAACACTGTCATAAATCTGTTGTCCAGGATTACATATAGGCACATAGTGCCTTTTTTCAGTGATTTTCCCATTTTATCTTAGTGAAAAAAATAATTGGTGAATTCAGCGCCCCGTTTTGGTTTGAAACCTGCCTAAATATACATTTTATGCTAGAACGAACTGTTGCTCGTACAATTTATAAATTTATAAACAGTGCCTGCGTTCTTAAAAAAAAACTCAGGAAGCGAATTAAGTGCTGCATTTTTTTTACTTCAACAAGCAAAAAATTATATTCATAAAGTGCGATAAAGGTTTCGGAAACAGTTGACATTAGCTGCTAGGCAACACCCCATTTTTGGCTCATAAAATATTTATTTTCAGTACACTGCACAGCGTCTGGACGTTACAACGAGAATACAGAACTCCTACGAGGCTCTAAATACAAGCGGTCTTGAAAAAGACTACCAGAAAACATTTTTGTGTTTAGCTCTTCACGCTAACAATGGCGGACTTATGACATATATTTTTCTTAGAAGAATGCTCAATAAGGCAACAGTAGCATCTTATTGTAATGAGTCCACGCGTGTCCATAATTCTTTCGTAGCACATTACAATCATTCACTGACCAACATCGGCAGGAATAACGGTAATTTCGTCGACCTCTTTTGGAGGTCGAAATATTTACAGGAAAATATGGGGCGCCCAAAAAATTCGTTGAAATCCTCTTTAATGAAAGTAATCAGCGTATATTTGGAATCTGGAGTTCAAACGGAATTTGACTAAATTCTTTTTGTCACCTTGAGCCTAAAAGCGGACACTGTGAATCTCCCATTATTCTATTTTCGATTTAGTACCAGTGTATGGTTATTATTGTGAAAATGAAAAGAAATGGGAGATCGTTGATTCATTTGTGATGAAACTGGTAAAGGTAATTATTTTCAGACTTCAGACAGCTTTCAAATACCAAGCAGAGAACGCCGATTGAATGTCCCGACTTCTTGCGCAGAGCTTGAGTGATTCTAGAAAAATGTCTTGAGAATCCTAAGCTCTTAGGAAATAATTTATAAAGCTTCTTGCACGCGACATATTCGATCGGTTGAATTTTAAAAATTCAAAACGCATTATCCGCACTTTGTGGCGCAGTCTTCTTTGTGAGCACAGCAACAGTGTTTATTTAGAAGCTAAGCATTATTCCCCTCTATAGATATATCTTTCGATCTAAAAACTTTTTCCCGTAAAAAAAATAAGCATTGTTGGCGCCCCCCTGACCTTCAACGTTAAAAATACCCGGTTGACATGAGCAGGTTTCTCAAAAGTAAAGGTCGGATGAGTTAGTACTCCTAATCTTCCACCCGTGTACATACCTCGTTTGCTTTAGTGTCCTTGCACCCGAGTGGTCATCAACAAGCTGATAAAAAAGTTTTTGGGAAGTGCAACTTTAACACGACAGGGTACGCTGCTAGGCTTTGCAAGACATAATAATAATAATTGTTTTTTGGGAGAAAGGAAATGGCGCAGTATCTGTCTCATATATCATTGGACACCTGAACCGCGCCGTAAGGGAAGGGTAAAGGAGGGAGTGAAAGAAGAAAGAGAGGTGTGCCGTAGTGGAGGGCTCCGGCATAATTTCGACCAACTGGGGATCTTTAACGTGCACTGACATCGCACAGCACACGGGCGCCTTAGCGTTTTTCCTCCATAAAAACGCAGCCGACTGCGGCGGCTGCGTTTTTATGGAGGAAAAACGCTTTGGCGCCCGTGTGCTGTGCGATGTCAGTGCACGTTAAAGATCCCCACATGCAGGAACGTAAACTTGCTGTCAGAAGCAACAAACGGCAGAAGAGACGAACCTGCGTCTATCCTCTTTAACGATAGACGCATGTTGCGTGCAGCGCAAAATTTTTTGTTCGTATTTCTTGACCTCAGAGCAGAATTTTATAATTTGCTACCCAGTTTAGTTACTAATGGCCAGATGTGACACTACAGGAGCGCGCCATTATTCTGAAATTTCGTATGACGCGTCAATTCTCATGCTATTCGAGTCGCTGAAGGAACAAAAAATGGCTTGCACTAAGCTACTTGAAACAAATAGAATAAGTTTTGAATTACTTGAAATGTTTTTATAATTTCTATCAAGAAACGCAGCAATTTTCATCAACGACTTTCGCGAAAACACTGCCCACTCCGACGCTCCGCATCAAGGAAGGCTTAGAACCGCACGGTTCGTTCCTGTGGCAGCGTTCATAGTGCTCATATAGGACTGCACATACGAGCAAGATTCACCCATGTTCAGTAAACCGTGACACACTTCACGACCCGAGAGACAGTCTGAGAGATAACGTCATTAGCAGCAAAAGTGAACTTTCCTTAGTATGTGACGTGGCGGTCAAATAGTTAATGCGCTACCTCTCTGTGGCGTCTTCTAGCCGATGTCAGTGCTGCATCTTTTGGCAGCTATAGCAGTAACTTTACGAGTTAGACCGCAAAATTGAAGCGCCGCCGCTAGTGCTCTAGCACAGGCCAGGTAGAGCCAAATAGTCATAAGAATATTCGATTCATACTTCTTTCGGTTCACTCACTATTAAGTTCCTTTTAGATTCGGCAGCTATACTGCGCTATTCATGTTCGATTCGCTTTGAAAAAGTACTATTGGCACACCGATCGCCTTAAAAGGTGGCTTGCACAAGAAACCATTACATTGAGTGATCATTTTCATTTTTTCCGTTTCCGCACAGGACGTCGGCGTCACCTGGACTAACCCTGGACATCAATGCCTCACCAAACCGGCTGTGAAGAGTTTTTCAGCCCCGCGTGCCAGAATAGACTATCACACATATGCAAGCCCATGCAAGCACCGATTATTCCTTCATTAAAGAAAGGATCCCTGCAGTTTGCGCTCATTGTATCGATGACACAGTCAACAGCACCAGGATTGTCTTTGTACACTCCAGTGCACAGTGATTAGAGCGTGTCCACATAGAAAGCCTTTCTAATAACATTACGTGTACGTTTGAATGACGCGGCTGAATGGAACTGATGAATATCTGGTGACACGTAAGCATTACGGAAACCAATAAATAATGGTTGCATATTACAGCAACCAAATAATACAAGAACGTACCAACAACGTATTGTGCAGCAGCGCAAGCAGACTGCGCGTATGGCTGTAAAATTTGCAGGTTAATCTGGTCCAGTACTTTATCGCTCTACTCCCTGAAATGGAGTAGGGTATTCGATTTCGACAGCGGGAAACCTTTTTACTGCTTTGAGAGCACTTCTATTGCAACAGCCGCCGTAGAAGGCCATGTACAGGGTATCCAAATATCAAAGGGAACACAAGAGCGCGTGACTTCGTGCTTCACGAATCGCTGCCGTGGAAAGTTGGAGGCTGCGGTGGGCTTTGCGCCTTTGAATACGGCGGCAAAGACTCATGCGCAGTGACCTTAGTCGGCTGCTCCTTCCGTACATGAGCCTTCTCGGCGGAAGCACTTCCCAAAGTGCTGCGGCCACCCGCTCACGGGTTCTCTTTCACATTGAGCGACCCTGACTTATCAATGCCAGTACTACTTTCACGTCTTCGAAGCTCACCCCGCAAAAAAAAAAAAAACCTGAAATTTCCTGCGCGGTCTTGTATGTATGTACGTTATACGTAAAAGATCGGCAGCAAAGATGTGGTAGGTAATTATTTTTATCCAGATCACTCCGTGTACATAAGGACACACAGAAATACGCTGGCAAGGAAGAATCACACAATAATAAAATTTGTACGGCGAAGTGGAAATGTGAACGTAACATGCATTTTCACACAATAATTGTGGTGCAAGCAGAGCAGGCCTGTGTTAATCTTTTAGTAGTACCTCTTCATGAGGACAGCGTTTCTTGACATAAATTCTGAGCTTGCAACTGCACATGTTCTGAAATAAGCTTTCCTGTGGCCAGGATATGTATAGCACTGTGATGCAAGACAAGGAAGGCATTAACATAATGTTTATTCTAAAACATTAACAGAGATGAAAATCGGGATGATATGCCTATTTTTGTGAAAAATCTGGAAGGAAAATAAAATTTAGAGGGCCTTTTCGAAAGCAGTGCTGAAGAACAGGTGAGATGCGGGAAACGAATGATTTAAAGGAGGTTCCTATATGAATATTATTATACTGTATGACATACTGAACAAGAAATATCGGCCGTCAGGAGTGTACAAAATATACTCTTGACAATAGCTTTAAGCCGTTTTTAAGCTAACAGGTCAAACCACAAAAGTGCTATTTCTCTTATGATCGTTTGGCTCTTCCAGATACAGCAAAGACGATGCAAAACGACATCCATTTCTATCCTACCATTAGTTCTTGAAGCCTCCACAGCATGTGGATGGACGCGTTTCCACTGAAGAAAAAAAAATTTGCGCTGAAATCGTTTGTACGTTTCTCGTTTTATAAACGACATGGGATGTTTGCAGTTAGTTCCGACCGAAAAGATTTTGAGACAGCTACAGCACTACGTAAAGCTTATGACACAGGCGAGTGCAGGAGTTTGCTCCGAACTGACTGCATGTGCCAGTATAAAAGGCCGCCCACATCGAGAAGTATCCAGGAGAGCAGCGACGCTCAGTCAACGATCATTAACATATGAGAAGGCGGCGTGCTTTAGCATTAACCGATGCGTTACGGCTGTAAGGTTAACTGGCACGCCATCTGTCCATGTGCTCTTCCACGGGGTGCCAATTGTACAGGTGCTCGCTATACGTCAGCTACAGACTCACGCCTGCGCCGCTGCGTCCCCTTGTAAGCTGATCATATTAACGGATCAAGAGTCACCCAGAGCAAAATCTCTTTATTATTAAAGAGCAACGCCATTGAGAGAGTGAAGTTGAAATTTATTTGTTTTCTATTCAGCTTAAACCACGAAGACACGGATATTCACAAGCCTCCGGTTCACAGACGTCCGAAGCAGTCGCTGAAATTCACTTTAAAGGTGGTAACTGTCCTTTCAGATCCTTGTTCATGCTGTTCACCGTAACTTGCGGTGACACGTGACCTCCGAACCAAATGACGTGTGTTGAAGCTGCATATATTAAACAAGTCAGATACTGCTAAACTTCACACAGATTTACTGAGCGATCACGCTGTTGCTAATTGCAACCGTAGCACAGTCTATCAGCACAGAGACGTGGCAGCAGCTTATTGTGGTTATGGCTTCCCTTTTATGTGACAGGAATGCAGTTTGCAGCGAGCACTGATGCCGGATTCTGGCAGGTGGGCCCCTAATAGATTTTCCTGCAAGAAAATTTGATTCATGCTGATAGTGGTATTCGGTATTAAAAACTTCTTAATGGTTCGGTTATCAGGCTTTGTTTCTTTATTAGGTTACGTTTTACCAATTCTCGCAGAAGTTGAGAACTCACGTCTACACTCTGAGCACATTTTCGCTCTTTGGAACGAAAAGATAGTCTTTTCGGGGACAAACGTGGAGTGTAACGAAAAGGGTTCAGCTTAAATTAAAGACAATGAAACGAGCCATGCAAAGAAAAATGATATAGGTGTAACGGTAAGAGACAGGAAGCGGGCAGAATGGATGAGGGAACAAACGCGGGTTAATGACATCCTAGTCGAAATCAAGAGGAAGAAATGGGCTTGGGCATGGACTGCGAACGCAAGATAACCGCTGGTCCTTAAGTGTAACGGAGAGGATTCCAAGAGAAGGCAAGCGTAGCAGGGGCGGCAGAAGGTTAGGTGGGCGGATTAGATTAATAGCCCTGTCACAGGGGCATTTCGAAGGCCGTCGAACCGATGGTCTATCGACTCAAAGGAGATCGAGCGTTGCTACACGGGCAGTTTCAATGGCCATCGAGTCGATAGTCTATCGATTCAACGGAGCAGCGCGGAACTCCATCAAGATTTCAAGGGCCTTCGAGCGCTGCCCAAGGTTGCTAGCGTTGCTTCCAGCGGCGACAAGCGCACTTTTGTACACGATACATTCACGGTACAAATGCAGGATCAAACATTATTCGCCTAAATTAAATACAAGCAGTCTTTACAATGATTTTAAAACTGTATCAGTCTGGTTTTAAGCGCATTAGTTTTTACGTTGCCGTATTTGCGTTGCTTGCGTACGTAGCGTCGACAACATGGCGGCGCCCTGCCCGCCCGCTTCACAGCGATAACAGCTCCGTCGCTAATCCCTCGCATAAAGGTTCAAGAGACAATTAGCTTTTGTTTTTCAGATATAAAGGCGATTTCCCAGGCGTTAAGCCTTACAAAGCAGCGCTCCGACGCATTTCGACTGGCTTGGTTTTGGCTCGTCTTGTATTACAGTGGCTACAGCAGTGTCTGGATCTGTCAGTAGATGGCGCTAGCAACATCGCACGGCGTCCGTAGCGTACGTGCAACTAAAAGGGTTTTGAACGACATGCGCATATGCGTGTATTTCAGCACTCAGTATATATCTATAAAATGTTTTTGTTATTTGCGCAAAATCCAAAGTAGCGATTGTGGCGCCTCACAAGCTTGGCGTAAGACACGAGAACCATTTCAGTGGCTATTAAGATTTTCCGTGTAGCTGCGACACAATCCTTCGAGTCCGATGGTGATTGAAAATGCCGAAGGCCCTCGACTCGATGACCATTGAAACTGGCCGTGTGAAAGGGGTATAAGAAGTTTGCAGGCATAGGGCTGGCGCAGCTGTCAAAGGAATGGGTTAATTGGAGAGACATGGGAGAGGCCTTCGTCCTGAAGTGGGTGTAGTCAGGCTTATGATGATGATGATGATTATGATCATGAGGGCTTATAGTTAATATGTGAGAAGTCCTCCCTCAGGGCAGAAGTATTCATTCAAAGCAAGCAACATGGGAATGCAACCGTTCATTCAAATAGAGCAAAAGCTCAAGGAAACGAAAATTCGTTCTCCCGGTGTGAATCGAACCACTGGCTCGTCGGTTGCAAGCCGGGTGGGCTGTTCACTACACCACCACTACGCTCCTTTTCGTTTCTTTTTTATATATAGCGTCAGGAGCCGCCGAATGGCTCTTTGCCATGCTGATGGTAATGGCAGAGATATTCGCGAGTATTTTGGTGGTTATGCTCGCCAAATAAAAGAGATTTTAAAAAATCAGTCGTGTGTACCTGTGTGCACACCTCAACTGGAGAAAAGAAGAAGCGTGAACCATTTATAGCGAGGCCAGTAATTTGAAAACCGGCTCTCTCTGCTGATTCTTCCAGTCGGTATTTTATGTTGTAGAATATCGGCGACCAGGTAAAACTACACAACTGCAAAAACCTGTCCAGCGTTCCGAATGCATGGGTTATACATAGAGCCTGGACGAATTAATTGTACCTCTGTAGCTATTTATCGAAAGTGTTGATATTATGGTGCAGTGTATGGCTCTTTTATTGCCTGATTCTTATAAAGTAGCTTTGATAAGGCCTAAAACCTAGAAGATGCGCCTATAACGGTCATCTTCAGGCAAAAAATGTGATCGAGCCGTGTGCGTAATAAAGCACAGTGCTTCG
Organism: Amblyomma americanum; assembly: GCA_030143305.2. Classification (NCBI taxonomy): domain Eukaryota; kingdom Metazoa; phylum Arthropoda; class Arachnida; order Ixodida; family Ixodidae; genus Amblyomma; species Amblyomma americanum. Next base: position 128,072 of record JARKHS020029546.1, read on the forward strand.
CGGCTGGCGTCGCCTTGGTCTCAGCAACGTTCACTTGAATCCTTCCGGTGCGGTGTCGGTGCAGACTTCTTTCCTCACGGCCGCCGGGGGTGTACGCTCTCGCCTTTTCAGCGAGCACTGCAGTAGTGCACCTGTCGGCATGGAGCACACGGTGCCGCGACGACAACCGGCCGTTTATCACAACTGTGCATCGCTTCGCTGCGAGACTGATTAAGAACATATATATGCAGGTAACAAAATTAAATTGAGTACTACATTTACCCGCCCATCGTAACATTTCAGTTGGAGCTTTCGGAAAGCGTCGTATACATTGGCCGCGTTCTCACCTGCCGATAGCTCCGATGTCACTAAGCCTTTCTTAAAGCAGCAGTCCAGGCCTCCACTGTGGGCTAAATCTTTGCACCGCGAGATGGCATTGCTCGTTCAGCGAAAACACTGAACCGAGCTTCTCGTAAGCGCACGATGCCGCGTATGCGAATGGAAGCGTCCCGCAAATGCTTATGCTTCCTGATTTCAATGTCTTCGGCGGATAAGTTCCTTGGTGCTTTTTTTTCCTCTTGTGGGAATCCCTTGATAAGAACATTGATTAACACGTCCATGCTTCCTAGTTCTTTCCGTAATTGTGTGCAACTTATAGGCTTGGAGTGCCGTCATGGTGGAATAGAATAACATTTCAAAGACGCCTTTTTTCCTCGGCAGAGAGATGACAACCATGACGCACATGTAGTGACAGCATATCAGTCAGCACTGCAACGGAGACAAAGGAAAAAAAACATGGCGGACGCTGGCGTAAAAGTTATTTTAGACGCGCAAGTCAGTGCTCCAAGCGGCGGCAATCCGAACGACTGAGGAGTAGAACAAACACTGTTGAATAAGGCCGCCCATATAGAGTGATGCTGCACGTTCTTGAGGATCTCAGCTAGGTTACCAGAGAGTCGAGTTGATTTCTATGCAATTCTGCTTGCCCAATGCATAATAATCGCTCGTAATCATTCGGCACATAGCATCAAGAATGTGCACTGCACTTGCATGTACTGTTTAGAGAAAAAAAAAGCTGTGCATTATAGCACTCAAGGTAGGGAGGCAAGACAATAAGGAATTAAGATAGGTTTCCTGTGTTCCCACACTGACATTAAGGAGGATGGCGTAAACTGAGCCATTTGATCCCTCTCTTGATCTGCATAAATATTTTCTTCAATTGAATGCAAATGGCGCAATACTGCTGCAGTCTCCCTCGTAAATTGGACACCATTCAACGCCTCGCCCCCTCTTGCCACCGCAAAAAAATTAAAATATCTACTGAAAAAGCTTTTAAGTCATTGTTGGCACAAGAAAGGAGTCGATAGAGTTCTGCTGACCAGAGTACAGTTCATATTGATCCATCTTTCCTCCTCTAGATGCCATAGAAATGAGCGCTTTGAGTTCTGCTAAAAGACAAATGGCCGTTGGTATCGCGATAATGATCAGCAGAATCGCGAAGAAGGACATGGGGTATCGCAGTGCTGTCTTTTTCTTCTTTCCAGCTAAAAGTAAGGCAAAGACAATAGCTAGCCAGAGCATCTGTTTAGCCATGGGCGGCTTTGCAGTATTATTGTGGAAGGGCTGTCTGCCTGGGCTCCTCGCGTAAGCATGACAAGTTTGGCGAGCGAAGCACAAAGGAGCTGAACCTGTCGCTGCTGTGAAGGGCACTCGGACGCTTTTTCTTGCATGTGGAAGGACGAAGCGGGGGAAAATGAGGGAACAGGTTAAATCGCACAGCTTCCTGCTCTTGTTGATGTTTGCGAAGTTTGGTAATGGTAAGTACTATTTTGTTAATATGTCTTGTTTCAGTTCTCGTTTAACCAATGATGTTACTTAATGAGAATAATTTTAAAAATTAGTTCCACTGTAAAACAGATTTATTAGCTGGTTGCTATCTTGTATGCGGAACCACAGGTTATTGCGATAACGTTCTGCCTAAGCGCAACACTTCCTGGATAATCTTATGATGAGCCATTTATCTACACCTTCATCTCTAAGGACGTGCAGCCTTTTGTTTCGATTGCCTGCTTTCCGCGGTTATATAACAAATGCGGCAACTCCAGGTAATTCTTGGAAGAAGTAAGGGCTGTTGTCGGTCTGAAAACTGTGTGAAGGGAATGTTTATAATTGTTTCACATTGGTGACGTTAAACAACAGATAATCATAAAAACCGTTTTTAGACGTGTAAATTAAAGGGTGGATGTCAATATTTTTTCAACTTTAGAGTGTCTGTATCCCGAACTATAGTCAAGATGAAACGTGCGATCTAACTGTGCTTTAAATCTAGTGAACCAATTCATGCTAACGGTCCACAAAAAGAAAGCCCCGTATACTTGTGGTCGCACACAGGTGTTAATGTTCAAAGTGCAGTACGTTGTCATGCAAATTTGTCTTGAAGTGAAATCCCTTTTTGGTCACTGTCACCGGCGCAATATCTGCCTGCGCAGAATGCGCGTAACTTTACCCGTTTACACAAAGATCTTTTTTTAAATAGTATCAGAGTTTTCATTTATTAACCGTGCTGCCATCTATCGGCAAACCAAAAAAAAATGCCTTGGACGAGCCCTACTCGCCTCCAACCGGACACAGCGCCCGAAAGCACGACAGGCTGAACTCGTAATCAGCCGGACATGACAATCGGCTCATGACGAGTCTGGTTCGTCCTAGTCCGCTAGGCGGTCACTCAGGTGAGCTTTTAGCATCAAGAAACTTTATTCTTCGAAATTTCTTAGGCGGGAAATGTAATACAGCGAATCCTATAAACGAGTGCCAGTGAGATTGGGGTGCTAAGGAACAGAATTGAACATGGCAAGACGTAGCCTGTACGTTGAGGTAACTTCTGCTGTGCCCACCATTCTCTCTCAGCTGCTCGTCATTTAGGCGTGGGTAACACATCTCCACACGTAATAAAGAACCAACTAGCCGTCCTCCATCAGGTACTCAAAGGCGGCGTTCGTTGGCGTTTAGCAAAGTTTTGTTTCTCGCAGTGTTTTCCAGATTATACAGAATGCATTGCAGGCATCTACGAGTTGTCAACTAAAAAAACTGTACTGCCAGACATTTCGGCGGCGCGCCGTTGCCGAATAAAACAGCAGTAGGCTCTCTGCAATTACAACACTGCCCTCACAAGCGGCCAGACTTGGAGTTTTTTTTTCCTGATTCATATGACCATAGATGGCACACTCTCGAGTGCTCTCATTATGTGGCACCCATGTCCCTGTAGAATCAAAGCCACCTGAGCAGCTTCTATAAGGACGTGCCCTGACGCCTACGCGAGCACCATTCCCCGAGGAAGCGTTCCTTTTGCGGCTGTCGAATGAAAAAGAAATGAAATACTGCACCGCTTGTCACATACTAAGCGTAATACTCAACCAAATGGGTTGTACTCTACAAAGTATTAGGTGTAGTACTAAATGTATTGGGTAGTAGTAGTAGCCGTCGTAGTAGAAAAAGTGGCACAAGTGGCAGTAGAAGTAGCATTTGCAGAACGAGTAGAAGTCATAGCTGTATAAGTAGTGCTAGGTGTAGCAGGTGACTCTAGGAGCAGAATTACAGTTGGTCCTCGTTATAACGATGTCCAAGGAGCCCTGATTTCTTCTTTATAGTGGTACGCGACCGTGGTTGCAGCTTTAGTATGTTAACTGGGTTGCTTGCCATCGCGTATATGAGGACAACATAGCTGGCGTGTGGTCTGCCACCTATATGCGTAAGAAAAGCTTTCGGTGCTAGCAACGAGAGTCCACCACGGTGCCGAGTACACGTACAATCTTTGTCGAAAGTATACAGCCCAAGAGGTCTGCTTCTCAGCCCTGCATCATGGCTCCTCTTGCATACTCAAGGAGCCTAATCTCACGAAGGCGGTAGGAAATTGCGTCCCCAACCCTCCCAAGCTTAGAACTGTCAAATCTGCTAATGAGCCCCGCTACACGGTTTGGAAGCAAACCTCTTGGGCTGTGTACTTATGACAAGTACTGCACCCTAATCGAATGTGTCAGCCTTGGTTGCCCGTACGCACTTTTTTCGCGGGCCTTCAACGGCTTCGGCGCCTTGAAAACGGGTCTCGGGAGAATAATGCCTTGCGAAACAGAGAGATGCCTGTTCAATTTATTTAGCTTGGCTTTATAGGTGGTAAAGTTGATGCTGACTTCTGTAAAAGAGGGCGCGCGGTGACACTTTCGTCACGTGCACACGCTTTTGTTGCCTTCGCCGCATAGCTCACCAGCACGTGGGCCACAGATCACCTGATGAGTGGATTGCCTTGCGAAAAATGTGTACGTCAGACCAAAACTTAGCTGATGGCCATCTCCTGGTCAGCGGAAATGGTTTTCCGCTTTTGTTTTCAGCTCCTTGGCCAAGTAAAACCGTCAGGATATCAATACCCTCAAGCACAGCAAGCATACTAACACGCGGTTTTAACAATAAGAAAATCCTCCGAAAACGCCAAGAGAAGCAGAGGTCGGTGGCTTTGAACTGCGTACAGCTAGGAGGTCGGAAAACGAGACAACTTCAATGACCTTCGCAACTCTCTCTAGGCGCAGCACAGCAGCGTAGGACATGCGTACCGTGTAGTGTGGCATCCTTTAGCGGGCCGCGTACTCAATTTTAGTGGTGTATGCGGCAGCGTCGAACCACGCTTACGAATCGCCCAGGCCAAAGCTTCATACAAGCCTCACTTGATGCGGGACAAATTTTTCTGATGCTTTGTAGGTGCTCAACCGAATTGGTTATGGGGGGCGGGGGGGGGGGGGTTCTTGTAGCCACATCAAATTGGCACAGAGAAGTTACGCCCTTACCAATAGAAAAAGTCAGCGCAAACAATGGCTAGTGGAGATCATTGCAAGTGCATTATATTCCCAGTTGTAGCGAAATTTTGCTTCCAAAAAACGCGACGAAAATATCAGCTTTTGTGGAAGCTTCGAGAAGGAATCATTATTCCTTCGATATATTGGTCATTTCGTTATTGCGAGGTTTGACTGCAATAGCAGTATTCGTAAAATAGATTGTAGTATTAACAGTAAAAAGAACTATTGTACACAAACCGCACGTGGAGTTTGAAGAAGTAGGCATTTTTTATTGGTTCGTGTTATCCATGACGCACCAGCTCTGAAGGCAGATGCACCAGGCAGCTCATGTTGGGCGCCGCTGCGAAGAAATCCATTACCCGCACCTCCAGTTAAGAAGGGGTGCGAATGTGTTGTAAAAAGATGCAGGATGCACAGTAGATATCAGGAAATGTACTGTTCACTGAAAACATTTTGGGCAATCCCGTCGGTGAGCCACGAGTCCTTTATCACTGCTGCGCATTAAAACGAATTCATATGGCTGGTGAAGGTGAAAAGACGAAGGTGAACATTCAGTTTTGTTTTACCAATGAGGAAACCAATGGTGATGGCCACAGCTCACACAAGGTGCAAAGAATAAGCGACTTCACCCGCTAAGAAAAGGGCAGGACCTTAAGTTAAACCAAATACACCAGCGATGTGAGAGGACACGAACAGTGCAAAGTTTAAATTGGCTCTACTCGACGAAAAGCATTTATACATCTGTCCCGCTGTAACTGCGAAGTGGTTGCGATCTGTTCTATGAAAAACACGCCGCCCATTGGTAAACGAGTATATGTGAGCACGCCTTCTCTCAAACGGTCTGCTGAAAGTTGTCACTCGTCCCTACCTTTCGTTTGGACCACGTCGTATGTTTGTGTTGTTTTTTTCCCTCAAATCAGAAGCAAAAGGGTCAGCCAGAGGTGCTGCTGACACGCCAAACGTCTACGATTATTCGATAACAGTAAACGATAGTTCCGTAACGCACTGAAATCTGTATAATAATGTGGTCTACAGTGAGAACGATCCCACTATTGAGACTTGTCCCGTTTAACGCTATTTCTTTTGCACAGTTTCGAGTCAGGGATTTGAGTTCCTTGGCTCGGGACAAAGACCCATAGCAAATAAAGATGGAGCTTCTAATGAAGACCTGTCCCTACGTCTGGACGGTGGTCCTTCGATCAGCTCAGGTAAGGATCATTTGAAAAGCCCACAAGTACGCCATTATTGATAACTTTCCGTGTTTATTCTAGTGCGTGCTTTTCTGTTGAAGGTATAAACACCTGACAATTTTCACACAACGCCTTTTTGAAGTTGACTCTGTTCTCTCGCCTACACCATTAAACAAACGTTAGCGCAATGCAAGCCAGATTATTTTGGCAGGAATGTACAGGCGTAAGCCGAATGGTGTGGTTTTTCGTTTCTTTTTGTTAAGGGGCGCCATAGGTGCTAGTGCAGTTATGTATAAGTTCCAAAGTCATTGTTATTTGCGAGGCATGAAATCTGGTGACACAGGCGCGAAAAATATGCGACGCCAGGTACTTTGCTGTAATCAAATTTTAAGATGCAATAGGAAAAGAATCCTCCTCGACCTTCACCGCCCGCAAAAACCTCAATTTTAACAAAGAAACGAATAAAAACCTGCGAGAACACGTGCAGTGTCCTTGGTTAATTTTTAGTACTCCGTTTGTGTTATATACTCACACAAAGATAAAAATCAACCTGACCATCTAGAAGCAGTATGTCGGAAGCAACGTCTTGAAGCATTCTTCAATTGAGTAGTACATCCGCGGCCGGGTATGTTCCGCTCAAAACTTTTCAACGCGCCTGATGACCGGTCTGACCACTTTCTGACTTAGCACCTCTAAGCTTCCGCTTCCGTTTGTATGACTCTGAATTTCTTTAGAAGCTAGTAGCCTCCGCCGGATACAATATTTTCTCTGATAAATATTGATCGAATAGATACTGAAGAAAATTATGAACAATAATAGCACTATAGTGAGTTTTTATACGACCTAACCCCGTATGTGAAACTTCTCAGAATGGAGATAAAAGGGAATAATCCCAGTGAGATTAATTCCAGGCTCACTGGCTCTTTTACCTTACCATTCTGCATGTTTAAAATAATAATTTGCACAATTTTCAACCATGATAATTTGGCCGAACTTAAGCAATGAGCAAAAACAAATAGCTTGGGGGATTTAACCTTAAGAGCAGAGAGGGCTTAATGGCCTGAAAAACTAGTTAAATATAATGATAAATATTAAACGCTTTACTACAGTTCAGATGGCCTGGAACACCAAGGTACGTATAAACTTTGTCTCACTTTTTTGTTCGCATATAAATGGGATGTAAAGCTAGCGTCAGTAAATCAGGTGGCAAGCTTTCAACGTTATTCACTCCTCGTTTACATTAACTCATCACCAGGCACACTCAATATCCTAAGCTGGGTTGTTACGATTGCCGAAGCGACAGCGCATGCCATTCTGAAATGGTTCTTATAAGTACTGGAAAGAAACTTTGGGAGTGCGCCTAGATCTGCTGGCCAGCAAATTGCGAGACAGAACTCAGCGACACTATTTTTGAACGACTGGTTTCAATGAAGGCGCTTCAAACATCACAAATGCGTGATTCTGGATTAATTGGTCTGCTAACTGTAACGCCACAGATGGCTCAATGCAATACGCGTACAAAAAGAAGCGGATGGGACTGACACGAGTACTTAAACAACATAAAAAAAGACGAAAATAAAACGCGATTGAGGAAGAGATATGCCCCAGTAGAAAGTTGTACTTGGCTTTATTTCTGTACAGGTGGCCTTTCTGTCTGTTGTCTCTGTCTCATCATTAACACTGAACTGTTTTATTCTCACTAAGATTTCGTGTGTGCTGTCTTGCGCTAGGCATCATGTAACAATGGCGTCACACATTTTGCCTTATAAAAGGCAGTCTGCTAAGAAGCTTACCTGTGCCTGTTCTGTACTTTGCTTGTGTTGGTGTAGGTGGTGAAGGCATCGGAAGCGACAGAATCGGCTGGACCAGCGGCGTGGGAGAGACCGGCGGCATCGGTGGGACCGGCGAGAGCGGCGGGATCGGCGGGTTCGGCGAGGAAATACAAGGTCTTGGTGTTAACATGAACTCCGGTATGACGCCCGGCGGTTCTTGGGGAAACATCCAAGGTTCGCAACACTAACCAGGCGTACTTTTTGAATCTTATAATGCCCCGATTCAGCGTTTCATGGAGCAAAAGAGGTGTATTCTACATAACCTTAAGTTCGATATGAGAGAAAAATTCGCTGACTCTTCCCGGGAGCAAAGAGGAAGCAAGAAAGCACACACAAAAAACCTAGTGTGTTCAAACGTCTACTAGACAGCTTTCAGCATTGTGGTAGCAGAAAAAAATAGTTAGCATTTCCAGATGGTATTATTTAAAGACTACCTCGACGGTGATTACTGTTCATTTTGTCTTCACAGACTTAATGGAGCCTACAGGAATTAAGTGAAATACGCTCCCATGAGAAAGGTCAAGTCATTTCAGAAACCTAGCCATCATGATGATGTCGTTGTGAAATATATACGAGTGTGAGCAAGTGACTCAGGAAGACGGTGGCAGTAGAGCGAGTTTCTGAAATTTGCAAAAATGTCGAGAAGCATGACCTTTGTTCCATGAGCTGTGGGACCCTCTTGAGATATCGGCAGCCTTCGGTATTTGATATTCCTCCTGATGTATACTGAATACTGTGTTTCTTTCTTTTTTCTGCCCCTTGCAATACACAACTCTGTTTCTATTGCTATGTTGAGATATTGTGTTTCATCTTGCAACAGCTAATAGAAGGTCACATAGTAGAGTGCGACTCTGGGGCTCTCGTCTGTAATAATATTGATGATTTTATAGCGTATTGCGTTTCATATTAACAAACTGAAACTGAGGTAATGCACCTTTCACTCGCGGCCATATTCCTAGGCATCTCCATCAGCTGTCGATAGCCTTTGGGTGGGCAAGCTTGGACACTGGTACACGAACATAGAAAGGCAAACCGCACCACCGAATTTCAACTTTGATGAGGACAGGCGAAATCAAGCGGATTATGTACACAGTGGGCATCAAAAATAATGTAGAACGGAATAGGATCAGGGAAGAAGTGCGGATCAGATAAACTGAATTGATGAAGTTATAAACCACGAAAGAAAAGCAGCGAGAAAGTATAGCCATAAGATAAAAAAAAAGCATCCAAGTGCTCAGGTCCATGTTTCAAGTGCGAAATGTTTTCAAACGAACACTCTATTTATTTCCCTCTCAAGAGAAAATAAGGTGCTCCTGAGCTATGCTTCCCTGGACCCGTGATACTGTGTGACTTAATTTTCGCCACTACAGGTTTTTGTCACAACATGATTAGAATCGATGTTTTATACCTTTTTCCTTTAATTCTTTCCATATACCTATTCAATCTGTTTAGCCGTGTTGCTGTTGGTACTTTTTTGTGCTTAGTGGCATGGCTGAAGCCCTAGCTTTAGCCTCTTATTTTTCATGTTTCCCGTGTGAACCCCTGTGAACCCTGTGCACAGTGCATGCATTACGCTTGGTTTCGCCTGTCTTCATTGACGTTGACAGTCAGCGGCGTTCCCTGTTTCTCTTTCTACGTCCGTGTGCCAGAACTTAAACTGGGCCATTCAAATGCTTTCGCATTAACTAGCCTTGAAACCTGTGATTCAGCTCTCAAACGATAGACAGCTGACAGCCCAGCAACATGCAGCTTAACAAGTGAACTACACCGTGAGCAACGTTGTACTCTGTGTAAGGCTGCGTATGTCATGGAATCCTTTATTACGCGACTGAAAGTGCAGTGCACCAAAAGCGCGATCGGCACGTTTCCGAGTACCCGCCGCGGTAGCTCAGTGGTTAGGGCGCTTGGCTACTGATCCGGAGTTCCCGGTTTCGAACCCGACCGCGGCTGCTGCGTTTTTATGGAGTAAAAACGCTAAGGCGCCCGTGTGCTGTGCGATGTCAGTACACGTTAAAGATCCCCCGGGTGGTCAAAATTATTCCGGAGCCCTCCACTAAGGCACCTCTTTCTTTCTTTCTTTCTTTTTTTCTTTCTTTCATCTTTCACTCCCTCCTTTATTCCTTCTCTTAAGGCGCGGTTCACGTGTCCAACGATATATGAGACAGATACTGCACCATTTTCTTTCCCCAAAACCAATTAAAAAAAATTCCGAATACTTTAGCGTCATTGATATCCAGTCTTCAGGTTCGAGACAAGCCTCTGGTTTTCTATCGGTTGTGCTTTATTGTAACTTCATTAATTGTACTTATTGCACTTTCCTCATGCAGGCATATGTATCCCAGGACCTAAGAGCTAATGTTCAGGAAGCAATATACTACTCCGGTGACAAAGACGAATGTGAAAGGAGCTAAAGAATGGGTCGAAAATAAATCTCTTCAAGATACGAACGAGAAACCAACTGCAAATATTGTCAGGCGAAGGAAGAAAGCAGTGGAGTTCAGCTAGTTATGCATGTAACTATCTTTGTTTATTATCCTGTTTACTTTCTTTTGCGATCTCTGTTAAGGATTAGGCGGCCTATCAGACGGCGGATCAGGAGCAGGATCAATTGGCGGAACAGCTGATGGATCAGGTGGCGGGTTAGGCGGTGGAATTGGTGGCGGACGAGGTGGGCAGGATTTCGGCTGGATCCAGGGAGATGGAGGACCTGGAGGTGCTCGTACACCAGTTATATTTACCAATGGCGGCGAAAGCGGTGGCGCTACAAGCAGTGGCACCAGCACCAGCACGAGCACGAGTGTCACGGGGGGCGGTGGTGGCGGACCAGGCTCTGGTCGCGGAACGTCGACTGAAAACAGCAAAGAGTCGTCGGAGGAAACACCAACTGGTAAGTAGCAGGAATGAATTAGACGCTGTCCAGCTTCTCTAGACACCGAAAAAAATCACTATTCATAGGCCTCTCTCGGCCTTATCTTGTTTCGGGTATGCTACCGGGCCAACAGTTGAGGGCAAGGCCATTCGAGGCATTTTTGGCGGTTCCATAAACCGAAGCGAGAATTTTATATTTCCAGGGGCCCTTCTGAATAATTCAGCTTTCCCCTGCGTCGTTCCTCTGTATTCAAGAGCCAGTAGGTGCTAATACATTTTAACACTTACTAAACCTTAGCAAATTCTCACATTGTAATCTCTTTTCAACGCGATTGTGCTGTCCTGAGTGTAACCAGTGGAAATGAAGTCTAGTTTATGAGAAATTTAGTACAGAGTGCCCGATTGCGTGGAGTACACACGCATACTTGTGTGTATCCATATACGCATACATACACATAGATACATATACGTACACATACATACACATACGCATACATACACGTGTGTGTGTGTATATATGTTCAAAATTACATATTCAGTGAGCAGATATATGAAAATAACTTTGCAAAGGTGCGTCTTTGATCGCTCTTGTGGCTTCATCTAATTAGACTTTTCATTTCAAATTGTCTGTCGTACGATCCTAGCCATGCGAATGCTTAATTCCCTGTCTACGCTTCGGTGACCATTGAATTGCCAATTTATTAAAGGGATAGTGTTAAGCGTCCAGTTCAGCGGAAAACCCGACGTCGGCGTTGTCGGCGCCATGAACGTGAAATTCCCACAGAAATCCCACGAGGTATAGTTGTGACGTAATCACAACCTGCCCATGGTCGCAGTTGTCAACCTGCGCACCAGATAATCAGCAAACTGCATACTGTAGCAGCTGGCAGTTAAATTACTGACTGGTAGCGCGAGGTTGGTCGGAAACAGCAACCTGAGCGCAAGCACAAGCCATACGGGTGGCAGCACCTGCGATTGGAAGGCAGTTGCGTATCACTTAAGCGCTGCACCAGTGGTGGTATGACGGCTCCAAGGGACCTATAAATGTTAAGTAGAGACTGACCAGTTTCACATATATGGCGCTAACACATTAACGCTATCGCGTCATACCTTTAAGACACGGCTTAAGTGGGCCCTTCAGTTTTCATTCGAGAAAGTAATAGTTATTGATCTCATGAAGGAGTTTTGCAGCTAGCCCTGGCACGCTTTGAAAAGCCCGTTTACACTCTGGACTGTCGTAGGTGGCAGAGAAAGTGGCAGGAGAAGAAATTTAATGGTCACTTTGGTGAGACGGAGAGGATCCTCTAGTGGCGGAGGCCTGTTATCCAGCGGAGGTAAGTGGCTTTGTGCGTGTTTTCAACAAGCGGTATGTTTCTTATTTTTGAGCCCCTTAGCATAGCGTGGTGAGTTAAGAGGATATTGAGAATAATTTGAGTTTGAGGGTCGGTAATTTGGGCATTTTCAGTTTCCAGGCATGCAAACATGTATGGACACCGTTATTCTGATGGCATATCGAAAATTCAGGGGTTGTGAATATAATTCGGAAGCATACCATTCCGCTCTTTGTGGAGCCAACTTTAAGTTCGGCACTTGAACGCAATCACTCTGGCCCTTCCGGAATGCGATGCTCTAGCTGAAAAAGACTCACTGTGGTCAGTCCGTACAAGCGTGCGTTGGCCATACTGTCCCTCATCGTGCCTGCCTGCATACCTGTCTCTCCGTCTCGCTGTCTGTCTCTGTCTGTCTCTCGGCCTGTCACTCTGTCGTCTGTCTGCCTGTCTCTCTGTCATCTGCCTGTCATCTGCCGTCTGCCGTCGGTCGTGTGTCAGTCTGAATGTCTGTTGTCTGCCTGTACTGTTCTGCGTATCTGGCTTCGATGCTGCGGAACAGTCGCACTAGTGGCTGCCCCAATAACAGTGTACTGCAACCTGCGGGATTTTTCCTTTCATGTCTTTTCCGCTTTTCACACTAATACATTTTGGGAAAACCGGGGCAGGCCTACTGGGTGGAGCTCTCGGCGCAGCCAGCACTGGGGCGTTACTCGGACCCATACTCGCCGCGCGTCGCGGAGCCTCCAGAATTGGCAGAAGGGGCGGCACCCGTAAGTTTGTTTCGATAAGTAAAGAACAAAAAGGCTTGTGTTGTTCTACAACTTTCTATGCCAGATACTTCTAAGATTACCTGAAGACTACGAAGTACATTCAGTGCTCGAAGATATTCTACAGTAACGGGATTTAAAGTTCGTTTTCGGATAAAAAGAGTAACATTCAGCACATATACTTTAGGAACGGCGAATTATATGTGTTAGCCTTTTCGACCACGATTCTAAACTGCCCACAAGTGAATTCTGGTGCTCACTGTAAGTTTTAGAACACAGTTTTCATGACAAATATTTCAATCGGATCAGGAGTGTGAGAAAGGTTTCGCTTGCAGTAGCCCGAATTATTAAACCCCATTTGACGCTAAAAGTCGGCGCGTCCTCTATAATTCCTGATGTTATAAGGACAATAATAAAGTTAGAGGACGACATGATGTGTCTTTGCAGTTCCTCGCTGCCGTCAATATATTGTTATCTATTTGTTCTTGGTCAAATTATTTCTACCAAGGGCCAGTTGCAGTTTGGTGCTTGTGAACGTGATGAAGTAGTCGCGCAGCACTCTTCGGGCAGATTCCTGCGCCTTTTCTAGTAATTTATAATCCTTCGTGCCTTCTGATCTCTCAGCAGAGCTTCGTTCTGCGACTTGAGGCAAAAAGCATCCCTGTCGCCTTTACCTGCTGGCTCGTTTTCATTGCCCAAAAGAACCGTGGGGTGCGCTAATGAACTCATGTTTCGAACAGAACTTTAAACAGACACAGCGCATATACACACAATCGACGGAAGGTGCCGCGCACTGTATGCGCTTGCGGCGCTTGGCTCTCTGGTGAACACAGCAAAGAAATTCCACTTTCTTGCCTATTAAGCAGGTGAAAAGTGAGCACAACAACAGCGCCACCTTCACAAAATCATCGACAGGCGGCCATTTGCCGCCTAACCATCGCATAACTAAAGGCAGCACTTTGCCGACACCGCCAAAACCTCGGCTTTCATCACCTGTACTTCGTCCTAAACCCAGCTAAATCGCACGATCAACGCAGTCCGATTCCCTTAGCTGCCAACTGCACTGCTCATGTGTGCCTAATTATCAGTTCTCACCTTGACGACACTGTACATGGTCATGAGATATATCATGTAGTTAGTAACGACTCAAAAACGACGGCAACAACTCTTGCCAGAGCACATGAGCCACACGACACTCTGTAAGACTTGACAGGAGAAGAAGGAAAATATGGCGGCGGGTTCGCTTTGTGAGCCCTTATATTTGCACGGTGTGAAGACATTAACTAGCCAAGCTTAGTCCCGTTTTTAATCTAAGGTTCCGAGCACTGTGGCGGTGTTTAGAAAACAGGGAAGAAAAATAAAAAACTTCCTGTCCAACCAGGAGTGTTACAGGCTGTTTTAAGCTTTCCGGCCAAAATGAGCGAAAAAACAGCAAAACATAATTTCTTCACGCTACTGACGCCTTCCTGTCTTCATAGCCAGATGACAGTAATCCTGCCTGCAAAAATAATGCTTTTGTTACGCCTACTCACTTCTTGCGCAGGTGTCATACGCATCATTAGAAGAGGAGGTGGAGGCTGTAGAATTTGCCCACTGCGCCGTTCTGCTAGAAGCCGAAGGTCAATCAAGGATGACCTAAGCCCATCACAATCCAAGATTGCGCACGAGCTTGCTGACAGCGTACCAGGTATGAAAATAGTCTCGAAGTTAGGAGACGTTCTATTCAAGTACATGCCTTTTCATTGTGCAGTATTATAACATTACCCCATTGTTCTAGATAATGACTCAAAGTGTTGTGCCGTCTTTGGTTGCTTCAATGCGAGTCAGAGGGGTGAGGTCGGATATATGGGTCACTCTTGGCGGGGCTCTTCAGGACAGGAGACGTGTTGCACTTCCGCATGAATCTGCGCAGCGCCTTTTATGAAACTTTCTTGAGCTGCGGTCGGTTTTTCAAGGAAAATTGCCCGCTGAGTTATCACGACCCCCTCCTCCTTCCGCCTTTTCATTAAATGTGGTGCTACAGAGGAGGCTCTTTCAGATAAGTAAGTTAATCGAAACCGCGGAACTTGCACTCCCCCCCCCCCCTCAATAAAAAAAAATTACTGATTACAGACACCCAAAAACGCCAGAGGGTCTGAATGTCAATAAGTAAACACTTGAGGCTGGTCTTTTTGGGTATTCAAGTAAAATTTGGCAGCTCCGCGTGAACCCTGTAATTTAGAAATGATTTTTAAAAATCGCTGCTCGCAGTAGCTCGCCATCGACTAGGGCGACACACCTCACCGCGCGTTCCCTACCCCGATGAAGTCAGTGGGCAGATGGGGCGAGCTTGAAGGCTGGCTCTTCAAGCAACCGAGTACGAACCTACCGTGTACAGAGAGGCCTTTGCCCTGCAGTGGGCGTAGTCAGGCTGATGATGATGATACTTGTTAGGCTTAGTGACCTGCAACACGTGACCCTGTTTTCAGAAAATCGACAGAAAACTTCTCAGAAACATTCGCTGCGTACTTGAGGAAGGCTCTATAGTAATTACCGCCGCAAACACTCTAACAGCAAAGGCAAGACAAGCTTACGTCAACCAGGTTTGTTGTGCCATCCAGGCTTTTATGAGCACTATGGAATAAGAGTTCATTCTACACTTTCGTATTTACACATTACGAAGGAAATTAGACGCTCCATGGCAGAATAAATGAAAAAGGCACAATAAGCATGCGTTGTATGCGTACATGAACCTAGGCTCCTGTCGCACTTATTATCTTTATTCCACATAATACATGATACTGGTACATCCACTTGTAAACTGTATTCACTCCTCCGAACAGATCATGTGAAGGTAATTCGCTGCGGTCGGCACGAGATGGCAAATCCTGGTGGAGTCAAGGACCACTTCTGCCACCCGGAGGCTACATGGGCGACCCTTCTGCGCATGCGTCCGGACTGCGTCTGTAAGCCGGGCTACCTGCGCAACTCGTGGGGCGAGTGCATCAGCTTGCCAGAATGCATGCACTGCAGTGACAAGCACCACCTGAACATGGACTACCACCTGTGCGAATCACAGTGCCCCGTCGTATGCAACCAGCCAATCAACAACAACTGTCCCAACACCTGCTACAAGGAGTGCGCATGCCGGCCAGGCTACATCAGGTACAAGAAGACTTAGTGCTCCGTTTTCACACTTTTCTATGTTCTGTAAGCTGCGGTCGAGAACAGAATTTTAATCTGATTCATATTCGCTCTCCAGTGAAACGTTGCATGCAAGAGTAGCATAGAATTAGCACGCCAGAGTGATTGGTTATGATCAATATATTTTAACGCAATGAACAGTAAGAATTCAGAGCTAGGCGCCAAGACATGAACCTCTCCTTGGATGGCTATTGACTTATTGAACCTTGTTTTTCGGCTAGTTGTGCATAACGAATTCGTTTTGCCTCGCCTAATGTATTCGCCACTCAAAGTAATACTGATTCAATCCCGCCATGGTTGATTCTGAGAGGCGTACTCCATTATTTTATCTTGCTATAGCAACCTTAGACCTTGTGCATGGAGAGAACCAACGATCAATAAAACCTAAGCATAGGAGAATGCGTCTAATGTTTTCTTTGAGCTTGTGGTGTTAAAGAATAGGAACATAGTTGTTTAGGCATTTTTTATTCCAGAGATAATTTAGTACAAAGCACCAGAAAAAAACAACTACATGCCGCCAATTTTACCGAAGTGACGCCCTCTGCATGTCGCGTGTGGAAATTTACCAACTGAGCCAGGATGGCGCTGTCCAATTTGCTTTCGCTAGTATTTATATTACATAGAACCCAACACTAAAAGCGTTTACCAACGCCACCCTCTACAATAGAGGCGTACGTAGGAACGTCCTGTTATACCGCAAGTAGTGTGCAGAACGTTATCGAACGGAGAGGGAGGCAGCTGTGCGATAACCCTTTTATGCTTCCAATGGCATGGAGACTGCAAAAAGCGAGGCTCTCGTTACCCATCAGCAAACAAGGATAGCGAACGAAAGGGCTCGTTACGACAAGCATATGTAGAAAGGCGACGTTCTTGGAAACCGAAGAAAGCATGGGGAAATGCTCATGCATTTTAACATCTGCTGTGTTGATGAATGGGTAGTTAGTGCTGTAAGCATTTTTCGCCTGCAGGTCACATGAAGCATAAATACCGGCGAGAGTAGAAAATTCGACAGCCGCCGTCATAGCTCAGTTGCTAGAGCTCCTGACGCGACAAGCGGAGGTCGTGTGTTTGGATGCCAGGGGTGAGATGTGGTTGTTTTTCTGCTTTCTAATCAGGCATCGTTGAGGCGCTTGTGTGCGTGGCGAAGTAGCTGCTGTAGGTCACCGATCTGGGCAAGAACCTTGCAGTCAATATTTAAGTGTCGCTGTGTTGTAGCAATTGCTGGCCGAATAATCGCGAGGATAACACCTCCTGCAGCTTACCACAACGAGTTTCAGTTGAATTCACCTTTTCGAGGCAAAACAATTTTACACTATCTAATTAAGTATTTTCCAGGCAAAGATACCTGCACGGATTTCCGATTGGTGAACACCACATATAAAAAACAAAAATATAAACATTTCCGTAGGCTTCCCGTAGACTGTTCCGTCTACATTCCCGTAGACTGTTGCCTGCATTCATATGCGTGTCGTAATACTCCACCAGCGTTCACTGTCTTGAGCACTATTAGGTTAACGAGGACCTGCCATAGGTTAAAGAGTCTTCATGCCATAATAACCATAAGAGCGTTCTTGTACAGCCACCTCCCTCCTCGTTAGATCCCGTTGTGCATGGCATTTGCGTTACAACAGGACGTTCCTACATCTTCCGCTATGGTCGAGAGTAACATTGGTGAAAACTGTCAGTGTTAGGTTACATACAAAAAAAATACCCTTGGAAGCATAAGACCGGACAGCCGCCGCCGTTCCTTAGTTGGAACAGTACCGCATGGTACCGAATCGGTGGGAGAGCACGCCGAAGTACCTAAATCGATATTAGCCAAATTTCAAGTTTGCGGGGATACGGTGGCCGCAGCTTGCAAAGGACAGCGTTAATTGGAAAGACATGGGAGAGGCCTTTCCCCTGCAGTGGGCGTAGTCAGGCTGATGACGATGGTGATGATGATGATGATGTCATGACGCCCGGTGAATGCTAAAGCAGACGGTGCACCACGAGTTCAAGCGCGCCGTGCGGGCCTTCAAGGAGTGTTATGTCCCGGCGAAGATCGGGTTGCCGACGGCAGTGCGTAGGGCGATGTGCATTCCATCTATTCGATCGCTTCATTACTCGTCAGCCACAAACTCTCATTCTTCGGAAAAAAGTATTCACATACCCGGGGCCTCTGTAAAAATAAGAGTAAGGGTGAAGCAAGCGGGCGGTGCGGAGTGTAGTGGTCAAGCACCCGAGCAGCACAACGCATGATGTCGTTGTGTTTGGCTGCGACAGGACCTCGAAACGCTGTTCTGTTTGAGAGGGGGCACAGCATAATTTACATAATTATGCATAATATACTTCATAATATTTTTCAACCATCACGGGCCAACATTTTTGGCATCGAGGTTGATGATGAAGAAGAAGTCGAGTAGTTATATCTCGGAGCACGCACCAACAGAGACAGCATTTATCACGATTCAAGATGAGTGGAATCCGGAGATAAGTAATGAGGCAGTATCCAAGCGATTCTCACAGTCATTGGCAGTAGCAGTAACTACTAGTTGTATCAGTATGGCCCAGTGCAGGGTGTGGTGTTTCATGGCATGACCTGTTGTAGACCTATCCTAAGCTTGGAGATATCACCACTTATGAAACTTCCTAGAACTTGCCACACCAGGAAAACAAGACATCTAATGCTTACAACGAATCTCGATGATAAAAGTCTGCAAGTTTTACTTTATGGTGGTACTAATATTTAGTGTATTATACTGCGGTTTCTGCAGGGCTTTTCCACATGGGCCCTGCGTCAGCATCAAGAAATGCCTCCCTGGGTGTCCCAGTGCAAATCAAGTCTTTACTCTCTGCGGGTCACTGTGTCCACCTACATGCGCTAACCCTTCTCCGAGAAGATGTGCTAAGGTCTGCGCTGGCGAAGGCTGCGTCTGCAAGCCAGGATACGTCATACGCCAGTACGAGCCGCTGGTGTGCGTTCGACCCGAACAATGCCGGCTACCTCAGAAGAAGTGCCTAGGGCGAAACCAGGTCTACACGACTTGTAAGTCACGCTGCCTGGCCACATGTTGGGATCGAGAGCCACGATTTTGCACAGCGGACTGTGCTGGAAGCGGCTGCGTCTGCAAACCTGGATTCGTCATTAGGCAGAGGAAGCCGCTGGTGTGCGTTCGTCGAAATCAGTGTCCACAGCTGAACTTCGGGCCGTTTCTTCAGACTAGGTCACCGCGACCATTTTCTCCCAGATTTTGAGATCAACAACTTTCAGTTATGACTCCAGCGGCTAAACACCCTGCATGCAACGACTGTTTTGCAACTGAATAAAGGAATTTTTCGTGACAGTTAAAAACCACATCAGAGTAAATAGTTTGAACGCTGCTCCATCGAGAAAAAAGTCGTCAAATAAAGGCTTCTCCAGCGTGGAAGCAGTTCGTATTCAATTAAAACAGAGAAATAAATGTGTCGAGCAGTGTGCTGCCTACTTTTATAAGCGCAACATAAACAGCAAATCTGCAGGTGCTTGAAACATACTGTAAAAGCCATTATTAAAAAAACTTCATACGAATACCCCAGTCTAAATTATAATTCCTTAGTAACAAGAAGGTTGTAAGAATTCATTGCAGTTTGTAGGGAAAATTTGAAAGGGACACTGAGGAGAAAGAAAAATTGGCCTGAATTGATTGTTTACAGCATTTTAATCCCAAAGAGACCACGTCAACCAAAAACTCAGGTTTTATAAGTGTGAAAAGACCAAAAGACAACAAAGTGCAGGTGTCGCCATCACCCGGTCACTTTCGCAGGTAAAATGCGTGCGTCCACAGTTATTTTAATACGGATCCCAGATGCTACGTTACAACGCCATTAATTTGAAATCGGCGGCAGTCATTTCTTTTTGCTAAGGACGTTAGAAGTTTGAATCGACTGGCGGGAAAATTTATAAATCACATTTCTCGCCGAAAAATGCTTTTTTTTTTGGTGCTGGAAAAACCTGAGGACAGCAAGAAAAAGCCAGAAATGAAGTTTTACGGTGAGGAATAATCAGATGACGTCTTCAGTGTTCACTTGAAAGATAAAGCTATGTAGACAAAGCGAAAAAGGCCATACTGTGCTACGACGCGCAATAAGATGACATGCACAGCCCAGAAACTGACTGGTTTTCTAGGAACTGGCCGCAGTGTATCGGCTCTGCCTGTGTCGAAGACATTTCTGTAGAGGGCTCCTTTTAGTACTGAAAGAAATGCTTTTTGCATTTCAGGTATCTCTTCTTGTGTATCTCAAGGCTTCTTAGAATTTGGCTCTAAGCAATAAAACTCCTGCATGCATTAAAGCTGGACGCGTACCAGGAATCCGTTTAGATGCTCACTTCAAGAGGAACTTGCTCAGGAACTGAAAACAATGCTGGTGAAAGTAAGTGGCTCCACATACTGCAAACAGGAGAGATATGCTGAGTAGTTTGAAATCACTGGTCAAATGAAAGCCTGAAAAGAAATTGGTGTAATTTTCAGGGAAGCTTTCTTCTCATGCTAATGGGTTCCTACATTGATGGCACTATATTGAACGACGCACCTTTGCTTTCTGCTATGATACGCAGGATGGTTGATGTAAAACCAGGCACAATTTCGGTTGCATGGAAATTTCGGCTCTCTCTCGCAGCCGCCGCGGTGGCTGAGTGGTCATGGCGCTCGGCTGCTGGCCCGAAAGACGCGGGTTGGATAACGGCAGCGGCGGTCGAATTTCGATGAAGGCGAAATTCTAGAGGTCCGTGTACTGTGCGATGTCAGTGCACGTTAAAGAACCCCAGGTGGCCGAAATTTCCTGAGCCCTTCACTACGGCGTCCCTCATAGCATGAGTCGCTTTGTGACGTTAAACCCCCATAAACCAAACCAAATTTCGGTTCTGTTAATAAAAAGAACCAAAGTAATATTTATTAACCGAAAATAAGCGTTATTCTTCTCGTTATAATAAGGTAACGACCTGAGCGACTTGTGTCTGTATGATTTTCTGTTTCTCTGCATGGTTTTATGGGTAGATACCTAATTTTACCAGCTGGGTTTTGCTGGCACACTGCGAGAGCAAATGTTAAATATTAAACTATCCATTGCAGGAACTTTCATAAAATGTTGCACCTGAATTCTATTCTTGGGAACGTTTCATGTTATGCTACGAAGTGTGCGAAATCAAAATAGGTGTACGGAAGTTTACAACGTAGAGTGCGGTAACGTACATCAACAGCGCTAACATCGAGGCGGACGAAATGAATGAATGAATGAATGAATGAATGAATGAATGAATGAATGAATGAATGAATGAATGAATGAATATGAATGAATGCAAAACTTCTACCGCTCAATAGGCCTTTGCGAGTTTGGTAGGTGCATACCCTATTCCAGGGTGCCCGCGGATGCTGCGGTGATACAGGGCGGGTCGATCAGTCTATATTGATCTTCCCGGTGATCGCTAGAAAGCTCGAACTCCCACTGCTCCGCTGCGGCGCTTTGTACGTGTAAGACTGCCTTTATGCTATTGGCAGCGCCATTATATGTGGTAAAGGGCTGATCGATCCCCGCTGCACGTGGCAGGTGCCTCTCTACTATGTGGGTGAATTTGGTGCAAAATAAAAAGGCTTGGAAATGTGTACGTTTGTAGTTATTCTCTCCAGCGGACCGACTGCTGCCTGTTAAGTTTTGAGCGAAGCGTGCAGTAGCTTTGGCGGGCTTTGATGGGAGTTGCTTTGAAGGGATTGCACCGTTAGTGTGTAAGACCGTAGTGCATTCCCGTTTGCTGTCAGTGGCTTGGTTAATGCTGCCATAAGCTATGGCGTCGGCTGCTTAGTTCCCACTGAGACCGGCGTGTTCAGGAGCCCTTGTGTGAGGGTGTGGTGCTCCTCCGTAATTTAATAACAGACTTTTCCAACTAACACCGGTTTATACTGAGGCAAATCGAGGTGAAAGAAAGACATGGGGCAGAGGTAACCTTCACCTAGCTTTTTTTGCGTACACGCCAACAAATATAAGGAAAATAAAGGCTTCCTCAGGTAAAAATGCGGCAAGCAAAGCACTTTCACACTTTCACACGAACCATTCTCAATACGTAAGTGCATACCTGAATAGCACCACTAATGAACCGCTCACATATTTACTTCCTCTCTATTTCATGGTGTGCTTCCGAACACCTCTGTATTCGGATACAACTCAAGAATGCAGATGCTTTTCCCAGTCTACGGACCTCCTTCCAGCCAATGTTATCGGCCGATTCTCATTGAGCATGTTAGCGTAACAATGCGGGGAGCGGCACCAAATTGCAGGGAGCGGTATATCCCCGACCACAGAGGGAAGGGGCTATTCTTCTTTCATGTACCTCTCCATGCATTTTCACACTAGCAGGCTCATGAGAATCGGCCGACGCCATTGGCTGGAAGAGGTCCTTTGATGGGGCAAAGCGGCTGCGTTCATAAGTTGTATCCGACTATAGCGCTTTTGCGTCAGAGCATCCGCCCAGGATCTTTATCTCGTGTAATTGTCGCTGCACGTTTTACAGTTGATGCAATGCTCAACTGCAATGCTGTGATAAAAGCCTGACAAATAGATGCTGCGAGAACTATTGGTACTAGAAGATCTGTTTCAAGCACTTCCTGCAGGATCTGACGACTTGCTGCTGCGAAGCGTTCCTGGGATGCAAAGTGCGCACCTTTTGCGTGCCGCTCAAGACTTGCAGATGCGTTTCAGCCTCTTGAGGTCGACAACTTGTGCGACCCCTTGTTGAAGAGCTATCCATTCTCTTGAAGTTCTAGCCCAGACGAACGAGCGCGTGGCCTTGTCCAATGACAAAGAATAGCGGCACTTGAAGGATTCCTAGCTACGAAGGACGTTTTGTGGCTAAAACCGTTTCGAAGGCCATTATCCACGCACAAAATTAGGCAAAGAAACTGCACGGAGACAAGCTTGGTAGTGTGAAACATTCGGACTGCTATTGTTCAAATAGCATTATTTCATGCCGGTAGGGCTGCTTAGCGATCCGATTCACCGCACTTGGATACGGTTGGAAACATTTTCTATAAACGTCTGCCGGTTCTTACATAATTCAAAACCATTGTCTGCATGAGTTACATACAATCAGTCTTAGAGAAAACCAGTTGTCAGCGTGTACAGGACGGGAGAGCTCGGATGCTGTAGGCAGACCGCCTATTTCCGGAACGAGCACTTATAATTCAGGCATAAGAGTAGTTCGAAAAGTGTGCACGCTTACAGGAGGCAGCCGACAATGTTCCCAGTGCCTAAGATTGCATTGCTGCTTCTTTTTATCGGCGGAGTCGCCGTAAATGGACAGGCTACAGGTGAGTACTGAGCGCAGTGTTTTCTTGCGCTTGTGCCGGTGGTCTTAGGGAGCAATGATGTTTAAAAGAAAGCTGCTCAGGATGTGTAGCATGTACTTTCATGTTACATTTTTATTAAGAGAATTCACGCATTGAAAGGTTTGGAGTACAAGTTGTCACTTTAATGCAGTATTGAAATTACCGCACCTTTATAACCATGCGCAGAGAGAGCTACGAAAACACACAGAACTCAATCATAGTGAAGAAAGTAAAAAGAAATAGCCCTGCAGTCGACTTTTTCACAAACATAATTAACAAAACGATGTCTTCATCACGAACTAACAGCTAAGAGGCTATTGTATTCTAACCCAGGGTGACATGTCAGCCTTTCCATATAGGAATTCGTTTTTTCCTTACTGTCGGCCCAAGAGAGAGAGATAAGTATGATGATTATACGTCTAAGAGGTCGGTTAGAAAGAGGAATATCTGGCCTACTACTCTGCTGAAAGTTTTTGGGCTAAAGTGCCACAGAAAAAACGAATAATTTTTAGGAAAAATGTTCATTCGTTTCGAAATTGTTCCGAAACCTCGATTTTAAATTTATTACGTACCGGCTAGCTTTGCAGAATTAGTAACTTAAAAACAAAACATTTATCACTTTTGCCTGCTCCATAGCAGAGTACAGAAGCTAATGCCGGAAGTGCATAGCAGCCAGATCTCAAGCTACCTTTTTGTTCAGAAAATTATCCTGTATTATTTCGCTTTGAAACTAGTTTGTAGATATTTGCCTTCTCAGGAGTAGAGATCGAAAGCAGTACAATAATAGTAGTTTACGTTACGCCATCTTTTCATTTGCGTATATCACCCATATTATGGCACCGGAAACGTCCTTTTAGTTAACTGCCAAATTCTGGTTTTAAAACACCAGAATTGATCCTCACACGAAGGTGCCATTATCTAACCTTGACCTGCAATCGCTGAGATCCAGCCTCACGGGATAAGGTTTTGTAATTGCGAGACCATAGCAGTACTTTCAGACTTCCATACATATTGGTACTGTTCTATCTCTGTGTTGTGTCTTCGATTCATTTCTGTCGGTAAAACGTTTAGCGCGTTTCACCATGATGATTATCAATACTCGCAGTAAAACGGCCGATAATAAATTGAAATATCGTTCGACAAAGGCAAACCATCGAGGTTGTGCGTATAGCACTTTTTCGAAAGAGAATCGAATGCGCATATTCGAGCTTCGCCACCGAATCGAATACGAACAGCGTAGTTAAAAACCGAATCGAATACCAATCGAATATTCGCACGCAAAAAAAAAACATTCATGTGGAAGGGCAAAATGCTAGTGTAGGCGTTGTATCCCATGAAGTTAAAGTTGCACATGTCGAAAGCCGCAGCGCTAATTTGCTCGAAGGGCAAGAAACACGAAGCTAATATGTTACCTCCGTGCTAATCATGTCTTTTTAATAGAAAAATTATCTTTTGCTACTGATAACGACGGCCAAACTAGCGCCACATGTCAATTAATAACAGGCACAATCGTGAGTACGAGTCATGGCCTCCCGATGTCGAACACGAAGACAGTGCATGCTAATCCTCGCTGAACTCCGCGCATCCCCCTGTCTTGCTGGCCGCAAGTTTGAACATAATAATTGGTGCCACAGGATTGGACTGCGTCGCGGCACTGAACGCGCAGACCAGCGCGGCAGCACGGTGTTAAGATTTGGAATGAGCCCTATTTTTGAAACAGCCGTCGAATAAAACAACGACGAGCCCGATTAGAACTTCGTGCCCATTATTTAACAACTTTTCAGGAACTTATGATCCTATTAGACAGGTCTCGATTAATATTGAACGAATAATATTTGTGTTTCTAAGCGAATAGGATAGGAGAATATTCAATTCGCTACTCAGAAACTTCCTATATTCGCGCACCCTTAGGAACCATCATGCGTTGTTTACTGAGGGCCCTTAGACACATCCTTAAGAAGAGAGATAATCAACTGCTGCGGTCGTGTTTATCGGGTTTTATTTATTCTTGCTTACGTAGGCGACATTTAGCAACTGCACGATCCATTTCGGGATCATTAAGAAATATCTAGGAAGTCATTTCACTGCTCTGCCATGTTATTATGCACTACTGAAAAACAAACGAGACAAAACAGATGAGCAAACAAAGGTAGTACATTTCCTGCTTATTCTCACCCCATTAATGACATTGCTGGTCCTCCCTTCGAAGACTCGTAAGCGCACTTCGAAACTGACAACTATGTGCTATTAGAAAACCTCAGTTGCCTAAAATCTGAAAATATCCGCTGTGTCATCTGTGTCGACGTGGTTAACAAGACCCTGCTAATAGGATGAACACTATCCAATTTGACTACATGCAAACCTCTGTTTTCTTTGTGATACTTTGCTTATGTCAATGGGCACTCGAGTCTAGTGTGGGTAAAGTGATCTACCTCGCATTTGCTTTCAGAGATGCGGCGCAGGTGTGGCGTCAATGAAGTCTTCTATCCGGGTGGTAGACCGCGACCAGACCAATTCTGCAAGCCTCGGCTGACCCATCGGGCGCTGCTGTTCAAACTCCGCTGGTGTTTGTGCAAGCCAGGTTACGTGCGGAACGCTTGGGAGCAGTGTATAAAGCAGCATGAATGCAGCCAATGCCGCCGCGACGCCAACACCGACTTCAACCCTTGCTCATCGGCGTGCCCAGAAATTTGCGGCAAGCCACGACCGCTTATCTGCACACTGCAGTGCGTCATAGGCTGCGCCTGTCCACCGGGCTTCGTGCGGTAAGTTCCCTCGCATGCTTCCTTATTGCACCACCAGAACAAGGATTCTTAAGGCGCCGTCATCAAGTTGGCGCCGTTTCCATGGAGACGAAACGTGTGCGATGTCAGTGCACTTTAAAGATACCCAGGTGGTAGATATTTTTCCGGAGACCTCCACTACGGCACATCTCATGTTTACTTCTCTTGCTTGGACCTGTTTATTTATACTTTCTGCAAAAATTAGTCTGAAGTTTTTCTAGCGTTCTCACCGCTTTGATTTGCGCTAGACTGAAAAAAAACTACAAGCAACTTTTCTTGGCAATACATCCAACTGTAGAGAGCCGAAACACACCGTCTCTTCCTACGCGGGAGTAGTGAATCATTGGTTACAAGTAATAGTTATCTCTATAAGTATATTTTGGTGGCGGTACTCAATACGGAAGTCATAATTCAAGCGTCACTGCTGATTTAAAACGTCACAGACACATGCAAAAAAACAACATAAAATAGAGCGATGCAGCTGCTCAGCAACTCTTGCGGAGGAGTGAAAATTATAGACTCTTCACCGTGAAATCTTCTATTCATTACCAGGAAAGCCTGTCACCGAGTATAAAATTGGCGCATGGTAGCCTTACTTTTACGCCACTATGCAAAACATCCCTGTTTTCTGTACCTCCTTTTTCTGCCCTACAAAAAAGTTCAACATTTATATACTTAGGCTGTCAACAAACACACCTTTCCTCTTCAATTCTTGCAGAGCTTTCCCAAAGGGCCCTTGCATCAGCCAGCGTATGTGCCAGGGCCGCTGCCCTGGTAGACACCAATTCTTCACGGCCTGCAAGTCTGCGTGCCCCGCGACCTGCAAGAATCCTTACCCGCGATGCCCCAGGATATGCGCAGGCAATGGTTGCGTTTGCCAGCCAGGTTACGTCATGCTGAAGAAGGAACCGCTTACATGCGTCCGCCTCGACCAATGTCCGGGCTTCCAAAAGAGGTGTCCTGGACCGAATCAGGTGTACACCACTTGTCGACCGCGCTGTCCCGCTACTTGCAGTGCCAGTGGGAACAGCGTTTGCACCGCCGACTGTGCAGGTCGAGGGTGCGTCTGCAGACCAGGCTACGTACAGCTAAATGCCATGCCGCTGATATGCGTGCGTCCATCGCAGTGCCCACCTAAGCCTAAGCCAAAGTGCCCGGGCCCCAACCAAGTCTTCTCCACATGCGTATCCCGGTGCCATCGAACTTGCAGGGACCCAACGGAACGCTTTTGCCCTGCTGTCTGCGCTGGACAGGGCTGCGTCTGCAAGCCTGGATATATAATGAAGGACACTTTACCCCTGACATGTGTCCGTCCGGAACAATGTCCTCCGAAACTAGCGGGGGCTGCGCCTCTACCTGTTCGACTTCCGACCACTTCAATTTCTAAATAGAATGTGAAGCTCTAACTGCGAGGAGAGGTCACGCAACTTGAAAACCATGCACAAGATAATAAATATTAGCATGTTGATCTTAGCAAGCTAGAGGTTTTCCAGGAGCAGCTGGGCCAGTTGTGGGTTTCACGCACGTTAACTTTCTTACGTAGGGATAACGCTGCAGAGCACTATGTACATGACGACCTTCTCATCAGAGAATAAAGTCACCAATAAAGCCATGTGAAGATTGCCTTCATTTTCTTCCTCGAGTGGCTTTTTCAAGTACTTACGTTCTTCTCTGCTCTTTAGGTGGGTTACACTTTCAACTATACTCTTTGCGACAACAATATGACGTTCATAATGTACTGCGATGGGAACCGTATGAAGTGAGAATGAAAAATATAGACAATGTTCTTGCCTACGCTTCCTTGAATGTAGTGTCGCTGAAAAGGCTGTAAATTTTGAAGCTTGAAGCGAAGCGTCTGCGATACCCCCGAAGCTCCAAATTTATTGACGTTTAGGAAGACTACCATCCTCTCACTGCATGACCTTTATAAGTTCACACGCACTTTCAAGTATTATACCATGCGACTCAAAGGCAGACCCTGCTGCCTGAATACTATTGGTAAAGACTGCGTGGCACAGGCTTACACCGACTGCGTAACAGAGCCTTAGGTAGGCAAACGTTTCAAAGTGAGCTAGTTCAGATCTTCACTAATACAAACAACGCCGAAATTCGTTGTTGAAAACCTGTGACTGATATTTCTGTAGGGTTGTTGAGCTCAATATGTAACTGCGAAACTTTAACTTCATCAGTGTCAATAGCTAAAAGCTGCCTGAAGTCATTTCATCTTACTTTTGTAAGATGTCCGGTTCTCTTAATGAGGCTAAGGCATCGAGAAAGAAGGGCTATTAGTAATGACATGGATGCTTCCTGAGGAATAAATAAAGCTTTGCAGCACTTAGTATTCCGCACAAAGCGCTGACTTGCATAAGCAACAACTCCTCAGACACTTCCGAGCCATACGCGTCCCGCGCATGCCACGTCCGTGCGCATGCGCGAACCGGTCTGTGACTGCGCCAGACGAGATACGTGAGCAGAAGCAAGCGCTGCGCCCCGATCTATACCTGCCAGCTTCCAGGTACCTGTTTTTTTTTGTTTCGATGGAAATACGTGCCGCACTAGAAATTGGACGAGAGAAACGAGGTATACAGGACCGTGTTTGTCTCGTCCAATTCCAACTACAGCGTGCTATTTTCATGAAGAAAAATGGGCACCAAATAGCTCCCATTTATGTCTTGCTTCCAGGTACCTTCCAGCACTTGGCAGGCACCTGGTAGCACCTACCACGCGTCGTCTTTAGCACGCCGGTATACTCAAACGAAAGTCGTTTGGGCTTCGCGAATTCCCTACGAGTCTTGGAGCTAATTGGTTGTTCTTAGGACGCTTGCGGTAGATGTACCACTAGCCAAAAAGCCGTTACTCGCCATGCTGAACCTCTGAGTATTTCTTTTTATTTATTTTCGACCTGCATCGCCGATAGGCATTACAGCAGGGGAGTCACTTTCACATCCACAAAAACAAGAAATCGTGCACTTTACGCTGAAGAAAACTCCTCATTTTTACAACATTAACAACATGTGGCGGAAAAGCATTCCATTCATGGACTGATCTCGCACAGGACGTATAACGGAGAATGTCACGTTGAAAAGGAAGTTCATAAAGTTTCAAATTGGGGTTCATTCTGCTTGAAAAATAATGGCTGCTTTAGGTAATTTTTGTTGTCTATACCAGTTTTTAAATTAAAAATATTGGGCAAAAATTTCAACCTCAGATTTCTTCTGCGATTTGTAAGGTCTTGCCATTGAAGATTGATTTTGCTTTCTGACATTGTAAGCGGCCGGAGGCAATTTCCGAGAACAAAACGTACTCCACTATTCTGTTTTCGGCCGGTATATGAAAGGACCAAACTTGGTTCCATAGTGTCAGTGTCATTTGCAGAATACATTTTTTGCTGTGCTTAGAAAATACAAATAGCCCAGCAAGCCTTTCCCGTTTACGATACAGTGGTCGATCGAAGGTGTTTTGAGCCACGAGACGAATGAATGCTTCATCTAATCGGGCTTTGTAATATGTAATGACCAGTGAAAAGCATAAGAGTGCTTCTCTTCGACCCCTGGAAAAGAATTTTCAGCCACTTCCAAAAACAACCAGAATGAGTGCGCTTGAAATCGGCGCTGCAGCTAGAGTTAAAAGAATAAAGAAGCACATGCTGAATTTACCGACGTTGTATGAACCATTGTTCTATTATTCGTACAGCCGTAAGAAAACCTGTCTAGAGCGTTCGAGCGACGCCTGCAGAACAAAAAAAAAGTTAATTGTTACTGCAGGTATTAGGTTTCACATGCAGTGCTGCTGCTTCAGCAACAGCACTGCATGAGTGCTTTCACATGCAGTGCTGTTGCTTGAGCAACAGCACTGCACTTTACGTTTGTGAGTCCATACGGCCGCACTTGAGCGCAGCCGTATGGACTCACAAACGTAAAGACGTTAGCAATGAGACATTAACAGAGTATCTGAGTGCATAGTTTATCTTGTCTCAAAGTAAACCGCTGCAGCAATTTAGACAAGGCAGCTTACGTGTGTACATTAAGCATGATTCTTTTTAGGAGAGAGAGAATTTTAGTTCTGCTGATGTGAGTTTTATCTTGATGCAATTCAGCGCACCTGGAATTAGGGGCCATTGTTTACGGGCCATTGTTTTCATGCAGAATTTCGCACAAGCGACGAGAGCTGCAACCTCCTCTGAAATCATTTTGGTTTTTCGTACGCAATCAAAGTTTAGTTTATGAGCATTTAAGACCCCAAAGCGACTCAGAGTGTGAGGGACACCGTAGTGAAGGGCTCCGGAAATTTCGACTACCCGGGGTTCTTTAATGTGCGCTGACTGACATCGCAATAAAATAGTGCAGTTTCCGTTATCATGTTCTTCGCTTGAAGAGTGGAAGGTGTCTTTTTTTTTAGGAGAACTCTCAACAGAAGTTCTGTTAACAATATCCACCAAAAACAAGAAATAGACGATTAAGCGTGGTTAAGCCAGTTGCGAATTAGGTGCGGTATCACTTCGGTTTACATGCTCTCGACTGGGCATTCTATAGCTTGCCTTATTAGATCCCTCGGAGTCCTCATAGCACTACTAGCGCAGCGGTGCAGTAGTTGAGCAATTCTGCACTCCTCTGCTTTGGCCGGTGCAGCCACCGGTTGTGCTTGTATGACCCACGTTGCTACTCCCGAGCAACCTCTCGTGACTAATCATTAACTGAACTTCTACTTATCTCTGTAGAGCAGCAACCAAGGTCGCAGGTGGGCCAGTTAGGTCATGCGACCCTGTGACTTCATCACAGCCTGCCCGCTCAGAGAGACCGCACAGACAAAGGCTAAGTGCCTGAGTGGAAGCTCTAGTGCCAGCGCACCAAAAAAAAAAAAACCTCACGACTTAAGAAACTGCTGGTCATTGTTTTTTCACGCTTTCGAATGCATTATCTGCAGAGCGTTTCAGAACACAAATGTCAGCTTAAGTTGTCTAAACGAAGATAGATGTCGCTTGGTCAAAACGGGATTTAAAAAAAAGCGGACTTCTAGGACCAATTTTTAGCTGCATAAAACGAAGCACTGCAAGGCTAGGAGTTTCATCGTAAGCAGCATTCTGGGTTTAAGATGCACCGCTTGGTAACTGGCCTCCTTTTGGTGGCAATCTTCGCCCTTGAAGAGCAGCGTACTGGTACGTTACTAAATACTTAGACTCAATACTTATTGTTGAAACAACAAGAAAGGTAAAGTCTTTCTGCTGAATATATTTTCGCGTCACTGCTCATGTACAACCTGCTGTGCAAGTTCTCAGGGCTAGGCGACCGTCAATGCACAAATGAGAGTCGACATAGATGCAGTAGCGTTGATAATTCCTCAAAATATCTAATGCTATCAGAAAACCAGGACGCAAATATTTACAGCAAAAGAATTCTTCCTTTACCTCTTTATGTGTTCTGAACAGATACGGTGCTGAGTTTTTGTACTTTATAATCTAGCTCTGGAAAAAATAACCGGTTCTGAATATTTAGCGCTACATTACTCCTGTTCGAAAGGCTGAGGTGGCTTGCGCAGTGCAGCTGAAATAAAGGGTGCTAATGCACTTGCGAGGGCGGGGGTAGAGATTTTTCGAGTGGGGCAAAAAGTGCGTTTACACTTCCACTTATCTCTCTTCCCCACACTCCCCCTCGTTTTCCATCCCCTTTTCCGGGATGACGAGAGCTGAAAACTGATAACATGAGTGTTATTTAATACGTAATAACTTCATTTTTAATCTGCAAAGCAAGAAAGCTCTGGGTAAAAGCACGGCTTGTTGGAGAACCAGGATTTATTGAGTAGATGAAGCGCACAAAAACACAGCACACAGGAAAGAAAGACACGAGACAGGCGCTTTCTATGCGCTGTGTTTCTTTCCTGTGTGGTGTGTTTTTGTGCGCTTCATCTACTCAAGCTGTGAACCAACTTGCCCAAGAACGTGTTCTACGGAACCAGGATTTAATTTCGATCACCTACGGTTTCATTTTTGTACGCTGCATATCCCGTATAAGGACGTTATTTACTTCCTAATGGATCGCAGTTTAACCGCCGCAGTAATTGTAGTGTTCAGTCGCTAAATCTGTGCGACTTAAATTTCTTAATTTTGCTCAGTAGTTAAAAAGTACCTAGTGTTGGGCATTATATAAGGAATGGACGTGTCCGTTAAACAGCAATGGTCTTGAATAAATTCTGAAAATGGATGGCGTTGATGTGATGCACGGTGTCCTGTGGTAGATCATAGCAGTCCTGGGATGACATCAGCGAAAAAAAAATTGTGAATGAGCGGTAGTTCTGAGTGTGGGGACTTGGGTGGCTCTGTGGTGCCTAATACGGCTGGAGTGGGTGGTGAGCTGATGATACGGCTGATGACCTAAAAATAACAATAAAACATATGAAAGAGCTGCAATCGTGAAATTTTCCGCCATTTTTCGAGATTGCGTACGTTAGATCAGATATATAATTTGTGATATATTCGCTGCTTGATGTTCCACTCGCAGTACAAAACAGCACGGTGTGTGTTATACATAATCCTGATCGTTTGGGTGTATTTTAGCGCAGAGCAGTGAATCGTTTCACACACAGTACCAAACATTCAAATATTGCTTAACAGGCTGTGTGGCAGATAACATCTGCAAAACCAATGCTGCCTGGAGAAAACATTTTTTTTCTTATTGCGCTTTCGGCGTGAGCATCCGTAAGGTATTCGTGCATAAGTAAAAATGTGTCCATTGGTGGAAAACGCTAGAAAACACGACAAAGCCTATTAGGGTTGTTTATCGAGGGGCTATGCCCAACAATCTTTCACAAAAATTTTGAATATTGGAATAGTGTAAGGTATCGTTATAGAAATATTAGTGATTCATTCTTCCGATGTGTAGCCAAATCTCTTTTTTAGAGAGTTCCCATCACTTGCATCGAGCAGCTAAGACGGCCATAGAAAAAATACCGGGAGCACTTGACGAGAGCAAAAAAGTTAGTAGTAAAAAAATTCAAGCCTGCCGACCGGAGATCTGCGAATATATTGATTTTAGGAGTGAAGTCTTAACATATATTAAAAGGCACTCAAACTTGTTCCCGTTGAAAAATTCTTTTGTTCAGAACTTTCGGGTACGACGAAGGAGTGAAATGCTAATGAAAGATTGTTTACAAAATGAACTGAATCATTATTTGCATCCGCGCAATCCCATTGTCTTTTAAAACACGAGATCGCATAAGGGACCTGTGTTGCT
Organism: Amblyomma americanum; assembly: GCA_030143305.2. Lineage (NCBI taxonomy): Eukaryota > Metazoa > Arthropoda > Arachnida > Ixodida > Ixodidae > Amblyomma > Amblyomma americanum. The sequence goes on from JARKHS020029546.1 coordinate 161,412, forward strand.
GTCTTTTAATTGTATTCAACGTCATTGCATCCACTCATTCCATGAGGGCAAGTGGTAAGCTTGTCCTTCATGGTGGTCAGGCAGGAGTCCTTTCGCGGGCAGTTATATTAGTCCAGGGTTGATTCTAACAACGATCGGAGACCTCGCTCTTACTACAGTGACATAAATCTCTCCGGACGGCCGCAACCAGCGCAGTTATCTTGAACGGGAAGTGTGGAAGCTTCGTTGAGACCGCTTCTGCAAACCGTATCTGACGCCATCATGGGAGCTGCGCAAGCTTCGTTGGTGTCTCTGCAAGCAGGGACACATCCGCAATGCCTGGGAAGATTGCATTGAAATACAGGAATGCACTAGTTGCAGAAACGTTTGTAGCAAGGATTTCAACCTCTGTTCGTCGGCATGTTCGCTTGTTTGCGATAAACGCCTGCCACAAGTCTGCACAGACCAGTGCGTCGTTGGCTGCGCCTGCGCTCCCGGCTACGTGCTGTGAGTACTGTTGAATAGCACGCGTTGCTCTTCATCCTTTTTTCAGGCGCGTTGACACTAAGGAGTGCACTCGTGTATAGGCGTAACGTTAAGAGACCGGAAGCGGGCAGAGTGGATGAGGGAACAGACGCGAGTTAATGACATCCTAGTGGAAATCAGGAAGAAGAAATGGGCTTGGACAGGGCATGTAATGCGAAGGCAAGATAACCGATGGTCCTTAAGGGTAAAAGACTCGATTCCAGGGGAAGGGTAGCGTAGCAGGGGCCACAGAAAGTTAGGTGGGCAGACGAGTTTAAGGAGTTTGCGGGGATACGGCTGCCGCGGCTGGCAAAGGACAGGGTTATTTGAAGAGATATGCGAGATGTCTTTATCCTGCAGTGGGCGTAGTCAGGCTGCAGCTGCAAAACAGAGAGGAACACATTTAAGCGTGGAAGAAACATAAATTTAAAATGTACTCTCAAAACAACTGGGGCAGAGAATGTCCCATAAAGAGCTTAAGCAGGAACTAAAAAGTGAGACAGGGCATGTCCCACTATCTGTTTAAGCAGGAAATATGGAGTGGAACAGAGTATAACGGTTTTAGCAGAGCACGTAGTGTCATCATCATCATCATCCCTGCGATGGCCACACCAGGACAAGGGCCTCTTTATAACTCCTCTATTTTCCCCTCTTCTGTGCAAGCAGCTGCCACAAAATTCCAGCAAGCTTCTTATTCTAATGCACCGCTAAGCTTTCTTTCTGTTGAGGTCAAGTGCGTTACCCTTAAGAAAATCGGTTATCTTGTCTTTGCATCACATGCCATGCCCAAACCAATTTCATGTCGATTTCGGCTAGGATGTCACTGCCTCTTGTTTGTTCCCTAACCGGCTCTGTTTTCTTGCTGTCTCATAGAAAACACAGTGTGGAACAGGCTATCTCCAAAGGCGCGCCAGATCTAGAGCACGGATAGCCACGTCTTGAGTTGTTAAAATATTTTAACTTTCTGCGCACTTTTCTTAGCTGAACTTGCCACGAAGAAATCGAGACATCTCTTACAGACTCAAACAATTTGTTCGCATTTGGGGACGTTTGTGGGTAGGTCCCAAGCACGTGACGAAGACCGAAACGTGGCGCATAGCTTAGCCAGGAACTTCATACTTCTTTCTGCGGAGCTCAAAGAGGACATGCGGTAACTTATTGCTGTGCGAGCGCTCAGCAGGTAGTGTCACTGGCCGCCGGTCCTTGTTTCTTGTTTTGTTCTACAAAGCGAGGATGCGCCTGCCTTTTTTAAAACTCTGCACATAATAACCTCCCGCCCGACAGCAGACGTTTTTTTAATATAGGAAATAATTTTTCAATAGCTACATTGTTCTAATGTGTGCCTACAATAAAATAGAGTCCGGTGCTACTCCAGCTCCTTACGCCGCATTGAGCACTGGATCGAAGAATGGCTGTCCGCCGGCGTCTTTTCCATGTGTCGTCGTACGCTTAGCGTGACTTCCATTCATAATATTAAACGCGCTGATGGGGAGGCTGTTCGTCGCCATCGCATTCGATACGAACGCCATTAGGAAACTCCGCCATGTATAGCCACCTTCCCAGGAGGCTCTCGTTTTGAAGGGCCCTCGTCATGGTTGTAAGATGCTTCTAAATGTCAATGTGGGGAGCTGCTGATGGTTGGAAATGCAGAAACCCTTTCTTTCGTTATCAAGCGTGCCGCCTGCGGTGTGCTTGAAAAAGAAAAAGAAAGGCCAACTCAGAAACTTTCTTGAGTTTGGCTGCAAATAACAACCGACGCGACCCGTTCATACGCGGAAGGAATTCTTAGGTGTAATAAAGGAATAACTGCCCATTATCATCTACTAACAAAACAATACGGCTGCAAAGAAAGTTGTACAGCTTTCACAATGACTGCGCAGAAGAGAAACAATTCCACTTGGTCCGGGTATCGAACCTGAATATAATAATAATAATAATAATAATTGGTTTTTGGGGGCAAGGAAATGGCGCAGTATCTGTCTCATATATTTTTGGACACCTGAACCGCGCCGTAAGGGAAGGGATAAAGGAGGGAGTGAAAGAAGAAAGGAAGAATAGGTGCCGTAGTGGAGGGCTCCGGAATAATTTCGACCACCTGGGGATCTTTAACGTGCACTGACATCGCACAGCACACGGGCGCCTTAGCGTTTTTCCTCCATAAAAACGCAGCCACCCCCAGCTGATCCATTCGAACTACCACTAAGCCAACCAGGAACGCAAGCACATGGCATGACCAGAACTAATCGGTCAACAACTCGAAATGGGAATGGAGTTAGTCCACTGTTCTTAGAAGAATCTCTCAAACTGTATAAAATTTAATCGAAGTTTACAATTTTACCCACCTTAGGGATTCCCCTAAAAACACTGAGCTAGCTCCCAGGTGTCCTTCAAATTAGCGAATGAAATCTCATAGGCTTCGTTGTTGGTTGGCTACACGGTCTGCGGTTTACATGTGGTTGGACCTGAAGTTTGGAAGGGGGTCAGTTAACGATTGCGGAATTTGAAGCAATCAGACACAGTGACGCCAGAAGTAATGCATCTGTCTATCTTGCAGTAGACCAAGAACTCTGACAGATACTAACCGATGCACTTTTTAGCTCACGTAAACCATTACTGCCTTCTTTTCCATTCAGGGCACATTGCACGAATCACGCTATTACATAATTAGCTTTATCTTCAGGTGCCTCCCTCTGTCTGTCTTTATTCTTGAGCTTCCTGCAAAAAAATATGCTCCTTGACCTCTTCACAGCGCGCATTGCGTACCTAACTTCTTGATCTCGTATTTACGATGCATTCGTACATATTTACTTAAATAATAATAACATTCCGTGCATAAAAAAGTTGTACGGTACAACAACCATATGCAGGCTTTGTCATACAAATGTCATACAATTTGCATGATATTGTACGACATCAGCATCATTTTGCAAAAATTAATGACATTTGAATGATATCTGTAGGGAATTTTTATGATAAACGAATTGAGGTTATTGCGCCATGCAACTTTTTCCATTAGGGTGAGGTGACCTTGCGCGGCCCGCCAGTGTATTAAACGACGTCTTTGCGCTTCCAGCCACCAATGGCAAAAGAACATCGGCGTCCCTGTCATCCAGTACGCTCCCCGATGCCCTCGCTACTCCATTTTCCATGTCTGCCCCAACACGTGCGCTCCTAGGTGCTACGGACCTCGACAGAAGCGCTGCAAAACGCGGTGCCACGGGTGCGTCTGCCTGCCCTGGTTCGCCAAGGCTCTCGTCAAGAGAGATGAGAAGTGTGTTCCTTGGAACCAATGTCCGGCACGGGGAGAAAAAAAAAGACTATTCCCGTCAACCTGTTATTTTACCTCCCCTCCTGGAGCACCTGGCCGTCGTCGGCTAGGTGGAGCATGACGCAACATGTGCAAAGCGCTTGAGCTATAGTCTCGATCAAAGTTATTGTTAATTCTTTCGTTATTTCTCAAGTCTTCCTTGTGTTGCAAATACAATGAGACAATGAGAGTGATTCATTGCACCAACGTTTCTGCTTATTCCAAACAACGCAAAAAATTGTCAGTGGCTTAACTTGGCTAAACGTGGAATTCAGCGAAAAGCAAGGGCGCTTGCTAAGAATATGCCTCTCGCCCATGGCAGCTCCGCCACACGCTCTAGACAGCCACGTGGCTATGACCTGGTATCATATGGTCTTACGACACCCCCGTTGGATGTCATCACGTGGCTGCACATCACCCCATCGGATGTACTTAGGGTCAAAGGTCGTCTAAAGGCTATAGGTTAAGGTCTGGGGGTCAAGAGTTCGACACTGTAACTACCGCATATGGTCATACACGGCAAGGTGGTTCAGTTGAAAGTCGTTCAAGGTTATTCTCCGGCCTACGCTACGACTGCATCACCTAGTGAAATGAAGCTTTTCCCTTAAAAATACCGTCTTTTTTTTCTTCGTTCACTCAGCGCACCCCAGGAAACAGTTAGTTCTTTGTCGTGCGAAACACGAAGGTCAAATTGCCGTTTTTAAGCAGCGAAGTGAGTATGATAACCTTCCTCACTGCAGCCCTGATGGCACTTCGTCCCGGAGGCCTATCTAGGTAGTATGATACCATTGGATCACAGTCTTTCAATCACAAATTAATCTCTAGATGTGCGCACAAAATTGTCTCACATCAGAAAAAGAAAAATTGTTCTTCACTACACTGCATATAAACGCGCGTTGAGAAGGTGGGGTGTTAAGATTAGCAAGTTTTATCCTTTAGAGGAAGAGGCGGCGTCCAGAGAGGCAGCTCTGTTCCCGTGCACTGTTCTGGCTAGAGGAATGCTGATAGTTAAGTGCATAAATATTTCATGTTATGAGCAAACATTTTTTAAAGGTGTTTGCCTTCAGTCAATGGCCTCTTAAATAAAATACTGAATATAGCCAGCAAAGCATTTGCTCATCCCATTTAGGGAGAGCAGACAAGACGAGAGCAGACAAGACGACGACGTAGGAAGCGAACACAGCTCAGCGTGAGATCTGCACGAAGGTAACGGGCAGGTATTCTCCCGTAAAGAACTATTGTTCGTACTGAAGTAGTATAATGTGTTAATCACACTGGACTGCCTTGAGTTCTTTCAAATTTGTTCTTTTGACTGACGTCTTCCGAAAGAAAAAAAAGTAACATCGAGAAAAAGAAAATCTGAGTCTGAAGGTCGTCTGGCTGTTAGATTTGACCTCTAACGGGAGGCGCTCCGCATGTTGTTGTTGTTGTTGTTGTTGTAAGCGTTCGAAAGATGGCACATACCCACACTGGAGGATCAGCCAAGAATGGGGTGGCTATTCACCTGTACTCAGTTAATTAAAATGAAAAATACACGGGAAAGCAACCCCGGAGGATTCTTCCTCATGAACAGAAAAGGAAAAAAGTTGTGATTTCAAAATTAGTAATAATAATAACAATAAGAGAGGGACTGACAAAGAATTATTAAGCAAAAATATAATAACTGACAGAAAAGAAAATTTTGTGACACTTATCATGGCAGTCGGTTAGGTTCTAGCAGGAAATTTGGAACAGCTGTACAAACAGAACTGTAGCTGAACCCAAATTCGGTGGCATCAAGTGAAGTAATAGAAAGAGTGCGCGGCTTAAACTAAGCAACGGGCCTCAAGGGCTCCTCCAGCAAGCTTCTTTTCAAAGAGGTTTATTGGCGACAATAGAGCAAAAAATGCTCAATGGATTCAAGCTCACGGCAAAGTGCCCAAAGGGGTGAGAGCGCCAAACCCGACCTGTGTAAATAGAAATTTAGAGGAGGTACACGGCACCACAGCCTCGTCAGAGATACTTCAATCTGCCGAGATCGACAAACTTGCCGGTTCCAAGAATATCTGAGGTGCTGATAATCCGCCGATGTTACAAGTGGTCTGTCTTGCGTGCTTAAAAACGCACGTCGATGAAACCTAGATGCTGTAATATAGGCTGTAGCCCGGATGATAGCCAACACGGGGCCGCTTAGGGAAGCCTTTGCGAGAGTATGAGCAATCTCATTAACTGTCACACTGCTGTGACTCCTGTGACCGGGAACTCATACTAAATGAACAAGGTTCAAATGCGGGGGAAGCAGGGACAAGAATGTGTTGAAAATGGGGCCGTCAACAAGCACGGTGAGGGACGAACACAGAGACAAAGAATCGGTAATTACTGCCCCTGTGGAAATAGAGGGGTCTAGCTTGCGTAGAGCAAGCACTACTGCCAGAAACTCTGCTTGAAAAATAGGGGTGAAATCTGGAAGGCGCAGTGAAAACGACCAGTCTGAATGCGAACAGTATATTCCCACACCTGCCTTTTCATTGCACTGCGATGCGTCGGTTGCTATTGCAATATTTGAAAGTAGGGTCCTTAGATGATCTTCTAGTGCACCTTTAGATTACAGGAAGACAACAGTTTTGCATTTTGGGGGATAAATATCGTCGAAAACAATGTGGACAACGGGTTCTCTGCAGTGGGCAGGAAGGATGTCATAAATGTTCACATTTAAGGCTCAAGCAATCATTGCACAAACACCACCGGTGGGGTATGAAAACGAGACCACAGGACACTAAAAAATGGGGTCGCCTGGCAACATTAAATGCTTTGTGAACGGTGGAAATTAGATTCGTAGATTCTTAGGTAAGTCTGCAGAGTTAAAAATTGACGTCGAGATAAGAGAGGGGGAATGTGGGCTTCAAGGTACAGCACATTGGTAGCCACAAATTTTGCGAGGGCGAGGAACACCCTAAGTGCTTCCCTCTCCAAAAGAATGAGAGGGCGAAGTCTGTATGCAGCACAGCATGAAAACAACACGTACCCTTCCCAGCTGAGCAGAGAAAGAAAACGCAGGTACTGGCTCAAATAGTTCGCGCTCTCTTCTAGTGCTCTGCGTAGGTGCTACCGCTGCTGATACTCCTCCTCTTCAAACATATACTTTTTAAGCAGTCGCTATGCTATTTTCCAATCACACATCGCTCACACTGTGGGAGAGTGCACCTCAAACCTAATTCAGGCCAAGCAGCCGCAGTGCACTGCGGCGGTGTCGTTATGATTGCGCGCTTGTTGTGTACTAACCTGCACAGATTTTGTATTGTACTCTTTCTCGCCCATTATTTTACTGTGTTGGAAGCTGCGTACAGTCAACATAGCGCAACCCTCCAGCAGTTTGTTGGCACTGAAATGGAAGCGGCCACCGTGGCACCGGCAGAAAGCAGATCGTGACTGCAGGTGGCGCCCGTCACTTCAGCGATCCTTGTAGTCTGTAGCACTGCAGCAAAGGTGTCGGCCAATCACACAACGCTCGAATGCGAAAACAACCCCTCGTACTCGGCCCTCAATCCGGTGGCGCCAGCTGCCGCTCCCACTTGAGGGCCGAAAAGTAGCAAGCACGAATACAGATAGCCACTGCGATTACAAAAGGTGGACGAAAACGAAGAGGACGTGAGCGCTCCATTTCGAGAACCATATTTATTATTATTATTATAATTTTGAAATCAAAACTTTCATCCCTTTTCTGTTCATGAGGAAGAATTCACCGGTGTTGCGTTCCCACGTGTTTTTCCTTTTTATTAACTGCGTTCAGGTGAATAGCCACCCGATTCTTGGCCGATCCCCCAGTGTGGGTATGTGCCATCTTCTGATAGGTTAACAACAACAACATCGAGAACCATCTCCTTGCGGAACCTATGCCGCCCTGAAACCTGAGAACGCAGCATGCCAGCCACGTGACTTCCTGATCGTGTATAAAACACCCGCTGCAAGGGCCGCGCGCCCTTGCAGCGATATATCTGATATATACGATACCTGAATTAATATCTGCCGCGGGTCCTTGGACCCAAGAGATTAAACTTATTTTAGAAATATGGCGGAGTGCTGGGCTCTAAGCACTTTGGCACGGGTCGGCTCGGTATTGTACTGCCTCCGGGATCGGCCCGGGGCGTAATAGCGCGCGCTTTTTGTTCTATATTTGCTCTCCTATACTTTAACTCTCCTACTTTCCGCACGGGGCAGCGAGCGTGGTTCGGCTTGAGCCAGTAGGCAGACCTGTGCGCTTTCCTTTTCTTTCTTGCTATCAGCAACAGCAGTAGCAGTAACCGCGCGAGCTTGCACCGAGCGTGGTTAGGCTTGAGCCAATGCATTTCCTTTTCTTTCTTCCTGTCAGCAACCTTCGTTGCCATTAATTTTATTTTCGTCCAGGAAACATTTACTCGAAAAACACTCTGTGCTCCCCCATTCTTGGCCGTTCCCACTATGTGGGCATATGCCATAGCATGAGGATAAGAAGAAGAAGAAGAAAAAGCCGCAGCAGCTGCGTGGGTATGTGCGATGCTTACTAAGGAGAAGAAGAAGCAGCCGCAGCAGCCGCAGCAGGAAGAAGAAGAAGCGAAGCGGACGTGCTGACGTGTTCTTGCTGGCCGCTGCTGTTTTCTGCATCTTCTGGTGGTTCCGGCTTGTTCATCCTTGGTGAGCCCGTACTACGTTGGGGGGTTTTGGTCAAGGCTTAGTTTAAGACGCAGTTCATGTGAACCTGAGAGCGCGTTTTGCTGAGAGACGTCGTTGACCTCCCCAGGTGGAGGGTCGGCAGCTTGGTTTGCCAGCTTGCCAGCCCAAAGCCTGCCACTTGAGTCCTTCCACAAAAATGGCATTGATGCTGTTCCCGTGGCTATCGTCCCAATCGGTGATTGTGTGATCAAAATGAAAACCCCCAAACTAATTCAACAGGAGCTAAGATCATTGACTGCCCAATACCTGCATATCTCTGAAGTGCGTAAATTTGGCCGTCGAGGAATTGTATGCAAGTCCTCGGACATCGCTTGTGTTGCAGACTTGCTTAAGTGCACAATTTTCAGCTCGCTGCCGGTGAAAGCATTCATTCCCGAAGAGCTTGCATGTGTCAAGGGTATCGTAAGAGGTGTCGACCCAGCGTCATCCCCGCAAGAAATTCTACAGGAATTTCAGAATGCAGGCGTTGGGGTCCTTTCAGTCTACCGCTGCAGTAGAGAGGTAAACGGCTCGCGCGTTGCTACTGAGTCGGTAATAACAACTTTTGCTGGCTCTTCCTGCCCTGCTGAACTAAAAATCTGGCCGATTGTATACCGTGTGGACCCTCTAGAACACCGCCCTCTTCAATGCACCAACTGTTGGCGGTTCATGCATAGCGGCAAAGCATGCAAGTCGGAGACCCGCTGCCGTTTATGTGGACAAGGTCATTCTGCTGATAACTGCACCTCAGAGCAGCCTCATTGTTGCCTCTGCAGCAAGATTCACTCAGCTGATGATGCCAACTGCGCAAAACGTAGTGAAGAGCGTAGCTTGTTGGACATTATCAAAGAGAAGCGGTGCTCAAGAGCCGACGCTTACGCTGTTCTTAACAGGAAAAAGATTCATATGCTAGTCGTGTGCGCGCTTCTGTTGGGGACATTGAGTTCAACTTAACTGCCTCAATTGTGATCCAGAGTAGAAAAAGCTCTTAATAATGTGGTTGAGCGAATGCTAAACACTTTCTCTGAGGCATTGGCTCAGTTTGTTGCAGTTCAGTCTGCGTCATAATCAACACCCGTCCTGGCAGCAACGTCTGCATCTGTTTCAGCTTCTGCAGCTAGTGCTAGCCGCTCTACATCACCTTCTGATGCTCCCCAGGTCCCACCTCACATCTCTGTTCCTAGCAGTGAATGTCGCAGTGACATCTGCACAACTGATGTCGAAATGTCGTGCCCTACGCAGAAGCGACGTGCTTCCTCATCACCATCTAATTCTAGTTCTCCACAGATGAAAGCTAAAAAGGGACCACCCAAACTTCATCCCCATGTAGATATCCTTAAAGAGGCGGTTTCGGCCTCTTCAATTGGTCAATAATCATGGCAGGTATCCAAGTATTACAATGGAATTGCCGTTCCGTCTTGTCTTCTCTTCCAGATCTAGACATACGTATTCACAAGCATAAGCCTGATATTGTACTTTTACAAGAAACGTGGTTGTCACCGTATAAATCATTTTCAATGAGAAACTTTCGAGTTTTCAGGTCAGATCGAAATGCTGGCAGGGGAGGTGGACTGGTAACCATGCTATCTAAAAATTTATGTCATCACGCATCTATCTCTAGGAAAATTCTTCTCCCTGTCTGTGAGCTTTTAGCGATCAAAATTTTATTTCCGCATTGTGCTGATATTACAATTGCTAATGTCTATTTTCCTTTAGGTGTACACAGGACAGACTGTTTAGACAGCTTGGTGACTGGCACAAACAGTGTAGTCAACGCAGAATATTTTAATTCTCACCATAGTGACTGGGGAAGTCGCACTTATTCCTGCGGCCTGCTTTTCTGGTCGTGGCTGTCTGCAAATGCTGTACGCTGCTGCAATTTTTGAGAAATAACCTTTATGCGAGGGGTTGCTCGCTCAGCCATTGACTTAACATTATCAGCAGGTAGGCTAGATGTGACTGTTTGGTCGACAGAGGATTCGGGTACGTCTAGTGATCACTTTCCTATAACTTTCACTGTCCGGTTATCTCCTCTTAAAACTAGTTGTGTAACCCATAAATTTGTCAACCACAAAATTTGTAAAAATCTGATGTCCGCCTCACTTGCTTCTATAGTTAATACAAGCCGGGATGACAGAGCTCAGCAGGCGGTTTCATTTTTGCAAAATGCAATAGACCACTCAATATTCGCTGTGCCCGCAGCAGCCTCTAATAAACAGCCGTCTCCTTGGTGGACAGAAGAATGTGAGAAGGCCTATCGTCGCTGAAAAGCGGCCTGGAAGAGGCTGTCCTGCAACCAGAGTCCAGCTAATTGGTTAAATTACAAATTCTTCTCTGCATCTTTCAAAAGAACAATTGCAAAAGCCAAGGAGGAGTACAACCAAAATTTAAACACATATCTTTCAAATCCTCGTCATCGGAAAGCCCTGTATAGATTCATGGAACGTAACAAGAGTTCTGCCGTCCCTCTTCTCACTAGTTCAACAGTGTTATCACCACAAAAGGCTCAGGAGAGCCTGGAGTGTATTGCTCAGGGATTGGCGTTTCGCTTCCAGACGCAGAGAAACGTCCCTTTGTGCACAATTTCACCCTTTTCGGATTATACCGAGGTTGACGCATCAGAGCTCCTCTCAGTCATGGCAATGTTGCATCCTGCAGCTCCTGGAGCAGATGGTGTCACTTTTGGTGTGATTAAAATTTTAGCCGAGAGTTTACAAGCGCCCTCTTAGATATCGTCAATGCTTCTCTGGAAAATGCATGGATACCGAGCATTTGGAAGGCGGCGAAAATTATTTTATTAATGAAAGATGTAGGAAAAGGATACGTCTTAGATAATATTAGGCCAATTGCGCTGACTTCAAATTTAGTCAAATTATTAGAAAGAATAGTGCACAGTCGCCTCACAAAACATGTTCATGACATCAACGGTCTCAGCTCAGCTCAGATTGGCTTTCGTCGTGGATGCTGTATATGGTCCGCGCATGTGGATCTAGAGAGCAGAATCCGGCTCTCGCTACGCAGAATAGAAGTTTCAGCTTTGGTCACTCTTGATGTAGCAAAGGCCTATGACAGCGTAGAGCATAGTATTTTACTTAACAGACTTGCTCAGTTACATCCTCCAACCTACATTTATGCGTGAATATCTGAATTTCTGAAGGACAGATTCTTTTACTGCGCCGAGGGAACCCTATGTTCTAATACATATTATCAATCAAGAGGTGTGCCGCAAGGATCGGTGCTATCCCCTCTGCTTTTTAATATTTTGGTCAGTGGCATCTCCATTCGTCCTGATATAGCAGTTTTTATGTATGCAGATGACATAGCTTTTTTCGCCTCGGCCAGGGATATCCACTCCCTTTACCACATTCTGCAGGGATATTTGGATGCTCTTGGAGTATGGTTGCAGAGTATTAATTTAGCCCTGAATGTTGGCAAATGCGGAGTTTTGGTATTTCCTCCAGACAGGCCTTTGCATATTTCATTAGTCCATCGCTCTCTCCAGATTCCACAAGTGGAATCCGTAAAATATCTGGGTGTTACTTATCACCCAGCATTAGATTGGAGCACTCATATAAAGAACAATGCGTTTCAAGGAGAACGCGCTCTAGGCCGGTTGACAAGAATTTTCAATAAACAATTTGGGATGCGCCGCGGCACGTTATTGTTACTATACAAAGCCTACGTAAGACCTATACTTGAATTTGGTTGCATTCTGTTCTCTGGTAGCGCAAGCTACAAGATTCAACCCTTAATCTTACTGGAAAGGCGCGCTCTCCGCCTCTGCCATGGTCTCCCAAAATCAGTTTCAAACGCCCTGATTTATCTGGAAGCCCGTATTCCTGATCTAACTTCCCGTTTTCAAATACTCACGGTGCGAACTTTCCTCAGTTCGATGGACCCAGTGTTTGATGTCAGTACTCCTATTTTTGTGTCTCAGCCGGCCTTATTCTTTTCTCATCATTGGCCACGGTATCAAATGCCACAAATTATGTCAACGCAGAACCTTTTAACACCGATTGGTGTTGATCTCAGTTGTTTGCAGTGGATTGATGACACGCCGGCAGCAGTGGAATTCCATTCCGACCACATCTTCCCATCTCATGGGAAACACATGCCCGCAAACATTTTAAACGGTATTCTCTCGGATCACATAGAGGAACACCCCCATCATACGGTGCTTGCTACCGATGCTTCCGTCAACGGCCAAAAAGCTGCAGTTGGCATCTTTTCGCAGGATTTGGCATGGAGCTGTTCTGTCCGCATCCCAGATTATATTACTATATTCTTTGCGGAATTTTTGGCTCTTGGAATGGCGCTTCATAAAATTCCATGCCATGTGTCTCATGTTATTATTCTCGCTGATTGTTTGTAGGTGTTAGTCTCCCTTGGCACTTCACAAGAAGATTTTTTGCGCCGTGTCCTGCGATTCTTTGTCCCATGCACCTTGAAGGTGGTCCGTTTTGTCTGGGTCCCTGGCCATGCTGGTATTCATTCAAATGAGGTGGCTGATTACTTAGCAAGGTTGGCTCTTGATGGGTCGGTGACATATCCCGTCCCGAATTTCAGCCTGCTGGCGATTTGCAGGTTTCAGCGGTTCCTACATATATCAGCCAGGTTACGAGATCCCTTACTAAATACCACTGACTATCAGCACTTAGCATATAATTAGAAAGTCCGTTCGTGTAAATGCAGGCTGTGTGAGGTAACAATGACGCGGTTGCGGTGCAGGATTCCAAGTTTGAATTTATATCTACGCAGGTGTGGGTTGACACCGATGAACCTATGTGACGCATGTGGGAAAGTTGAATCTTTAGACCATTTTCTCCTCTACTGCCCAAAGTTCGCACTTCAGAGAAAGATTTACCTGGAGGTCCCTCTCTCCAGGTTAGTGCTCCCTTTATTTTTGCCAGTATTACTTTCGTTTCGAGCGACCGTCAAGGGATTTGCATTGGGTTCTATTTGAGGGTTTCTCCATGATTACATAATTGCAACTGGTAGTCTGATGTGCTAAATCATTCAAAGTTTACGAGCTCTTCACCAAAATGCTGTCTGTTATTTAACTGTCTATATTGTTCTGTTGTTTTTATTCATTGATTTTTCAAAATTCACGATTGGTGCTACAATTTTGTCATCTTCCATGGAAACTTCTTTGTTTATTCTACTACACCTTGGCCAATCCCCCCGCGTGGTTATGTTCTATTTACCTGGGGTGAGGAAGAAGAAGAAGAAGAAGCGTGGGTATGTGCGATGCTTACTAAGGAGGAGAAGAAGCAGCCGCAGCACCCATGGAAACTTTTTTTTTTCAACTACACCTTGGCCAATCCCCCCGCGTGGGTATGTGCCATATACCTGGTGTGAAGAAGCAGAAGAAAAGAAGCCATGCTTACTAAGCAGAAGAAGAAGATGAAGAAGCAGCAGCCACGCGCCCGCAGTCAACGACGAGCGCGATCTGTAGCTTAGCTTACGCTGAACTTCAGCCGCTGACTCGGACCAGTACAAGGCTCACCCGACCGGTAAGATAACACTTAATTTCGGCATTGTGCCCAATCCGTTTTGATGAGACATGTGTCATGCTTTACTTCAATCAATGAAGGAACTCATGCGCCGTTCTTCGTTTCACTTGCTCAGTGAAATGGCTTGAATGTGCCCACGCCTGCTTTCGCCATTTTTTATGCTAATGTCGGAACGAAAGGGAATATTTGCGCAGCACCTCGACTGCACCTCGGCTAAGAATGGCGTATATAACTACGTATTATACTTGTACAGGCTTTTTCGGTGCTTAATGTTACTGTGCTTCGTGGTTTTGGTATAGCTGCACTGTGCTCCTTTGACTGTTTTCTTCCTTACTGCGCAGTTCTGCCATCGCAAGCCAGGGAGCAGTCGCCAAGACGTCCAAGGCACCGATAGCCAAGTCGCGCTCGTGCCGTGCGGGATTGCAATTCCCGGTGGGACGAATTCACCGGCTGCTGCGCAAGGGAAACTACGCGGAGCGGGGGAGCCGCAGCCCCCGTCCACATGGCCGAGGTGCTCGAGTACCTCACTGCGGAAGTGCTGGAGCTATCCGGCAAAGCGGCGCGAGACAACAAGACTCGGGTCACGCCGCGTCACATCCAGCTAGCCGTGCGCACCTACAAGGAGCTGAGGAAGCTGCTGTCCGGTGTCACCATATCTGAGGGCGGCGTGTTGCCCCACATACCGGCAGAGCTTCTCCCGAAGGAGTCCGGTGGCTCCGGACTACGCGGAGCGGGGGTAGAAGCCGCAGCCCCCGTCTGCATGGCCGCGGTGCTCGAGTACCTCACTGCGGAAGTGCTGGAGCTCGCCGGCAAAGCGGCGCGAGACAACAAGACTCGGGTCACGCCGCGTCACATCCAGCTAGCCGTGCGCACCGACAAGGAGCTGAGGAAGCTGCTCTCCAGTGTCACCATATCTGAGGGCGGCGTGCTGCCCTACATACCGGCAGAGCTTCTCCCGAAGGAGTCCGGTGGCTCCGGACTACGCGGAGCGGGTGGGAGCCGCAGCCGCCGTCTGCATGGCCGCGGTGCTCGAGTACCTCACTGCGGAAGTGCTGGAGCTCGCCGGCAAAGCGGCGCGAGACAACAAGACTCGGGTCACGCCGCGTCACATCCAGCTAGCCGTGCGCACCGACAAGGAGCTGAGGAAGCTGCTCTCCAGTGTCACCATATCTGAGGGCGGCGTGTTGCCCCACATACCGGCAGAGCTTCTCCCGAAGGAGTCCGGTGGCTCCGGACTACGCGGAGCGGGGGTAGAAGCCGCAGCCCCCGTCTGCATGGCCGCGGTGCTCGAGTACCTCACTGCGGAAGTGCTGGAGCTCGCCGGCAAAGCGGCGCGAGACAACAAGACTCGGGTCACGCCGCGTCACATCCAGCTAGCCGTGCGCACCGACAAGGAGCTGAGGAAGCTGCTCTCCAGTGACACCATATCTGAGGGCGGCGTGCTGCCCCACATACCGGCAGAGCTTCTCCCGAAGGAGTCCGGTGGCTCCGGACTACGCGGAGCGGGTGGGAGCCGCAGCCCCCGTCTGCATGGCCGCGGTGCTCGAGTACCTCACTGCGGAAGTGCTGGAGCTCGCCGGCAAAGCGGCGCGAGACAACAAGACTCGGGTCACGCCGCGTCACATCCAGCTAGCCGTGCGCACCGACAAGGAGCTGAGGAAGCTGCTCTCCAGTGTCACCATATCTGAGGGCGGCGTGCTGCCCCACATACCGGCAGAGCTTCTCCCGAAGGAGTCCGGTGGCTCCGGACTACGCGGAGCGGGTGGGAGCCGCTGCCCCCGTCTGCACGGCCGCGGAGCTCGAGTACCTCACTGCGGAAGTGCTGGAGCTCGTAGGCAAAGCGGCGCGAGACAACAACAAGACTCGGGTCACGCCGCGTCACATCCAGCTAGCCGTGCGCACCGACAAGGAGCTGAGGAAGCTGCTCTCCAGTGTCACCATATCTGGGGGCGGCGTGCTGCCCCACATACCGGCAGAGCTTCTCCCGAAGGAGTCCGGTGGCTCCGGACTACGCGGAGCGGGTGGGAGCCGCAGCCCCCGTCTGCATGGCCGCGGTGCTCGAGTACCTCACTGCGGAAGTGCTGGAGCTCGCCGCCAAAGCGGCGCGAGACAACAAGACTCGGGTCACGCCGCGTCACATCCAGCTAGCCGAGCGCACCGACAAGGAGCTGAGGAAGCTGCTCTCCAGTGTCACCATATCTGAGGGCGGCGTGCTGCCCCACATACCGGCAGAGCTTCTCCCGAAGGAGTCCGGTGGCTCCGGACTACGCGGAGCGGGTGGGAGCCGCAGCCCCCGTCTGCGTGGCCGCGGTGCTCGAGTACCTCACTGCGGAAGTGCTGGAGCTCGCCGGCAAAGCGGCGCGAGACAACAAGACTCGGGTCACGCCGCGTCACATCCAGCTAGCCGTGCGCACCGACAAGGAGCTGAGGAATCTGCTCTCCAGTGTCACCATATCTGAGGGCGGCGTGCTGCCCCACATACCGGCAGAGCTTCTCCCGAAGGAGTCCGGTGGCTCCGGACTATGCGGAGCGGGTGGGAGCCGCAGCCGCCGTCTGCATGGCCGCGGTGCTCGAGTACCTCACTGCGGAAGTGCTGGGGCTCGCCGGCAAAGCGGCGCGAGACAACAAGACTCGGGTCACGCCGCGTCACATCCAGCTAGCCGTGCGCACCGACAAGGAGCTGAGGAAGCTGCTCTCCAGTGTCACCATATCTGAGGGCGGCGTGCTGCCCCACATACCGGCAGAGCTTCTCCCGAAGGAGTCCGGTGGCTCCGGTCTACGCGGAGCGGGTGGGAGCCGCAGCCCCCGTCTGCGTGGCCGCGGTGCTCGAGTACCTCACTGCGGAAGTGCTGGAGCTCGCCGGCAAAGCGGCGCGAGACAACAAGACTCGGGTCACGCCGCGTCACATCCAGCTAGCCGTGCGCACCGACAAGGAGCTGAGGAAGCTGCTCTCCAGTGTCACCATATCTGAGGGCGGCGTGCTGCCCCACATACCGGCAGAGCTCCTGAAGGAGTCCGGTGGCTCCGGACTACGCGGAGCGGTGGAGCCGCAGCCCCCGTCTGCATGGCCGCGGTGCTCGAGTACCTCACTGCGGAAGTGCTGGAGCTCGCCGGCAAAGTGGCGCGAGACAACAAGACTCGGGTCACGCCGCGTCACATCCAGCTAGCCGTGCGCACCGACAAGGAGCTGAGGAAGCTGCTCTCCAGTGTCACCATATCTGAGGGCGGCGTGCTGCCCCACATACCGGCAGAGCTTCTCCCGAAGGAGTCCGGTGGCTCCGGACTACGCGGAGCGGTGGAGCCGCAGCCCCCGTCTGCATGGCCGCGGTGCTCGAGTACCTCACTGCGGAAGTGCTGGAGCTCGCCGGCAAAGTGGCGCGAGACAACAACAAGACTCGGGTCACGCCGCGTCACATCCAGCTAGCCGTGCGCACCGACAAGGAGCTGAGGAAGCTGCTCTCCAGTGTCACCATATCTGAGGGCGGCGTGCTGCCCCACATACCGGCAGAGCTTCTCCCGAAGGAGTCCGGTGGCTCCGGACTACGCGGAGCGGGTGGGAGCCGCAGCCCCCGTCTGCATGGCCGCGGTGCTCGAGTACCTCACTGCGGAAGTGCTGGAGCTCGCCGGCAAAGCGGCGCGAGACAACAAGACTCGGGTCACGCCGCGTCACATCCAGCTAGCCGTGCGCACCGACAAGGAGCTGAGGAAGCTGCTCTCCAGTGTCACCATATCTGAGGGCGGCGTGCTGCCCCACATACCGGCAGAGCTTCTCCCGAAGGAGTCCGGTGGTTCCGGACTACGCGGAGCGGGTGGGAGCAGGAGCCCCCGTCGGCATGGCCGCGGTGCTCAAGTACCAGACTGCGGGAGTGCTGGAGTTCGCCGGCAAAGCGGCGCGAGACAACAAGACTCGGGTCACGCCGCGTCACATCCAGCTAGCCGTGCGCACCGACAAGGAGCTGTGGAAGCTGCTCTCCGGTGTCACCATATCTGAGGGCTGCCCCACATACCGGCAGAGCTCCTCCCGAAGAAGTCCGGTGGCTCCGGACTACGCGGAGCGGGAGGGAGCCGCAGCCCCCGTCTGCATGGCCGCGGTGCTCGAGTACCTCACTGCGGAAATGCTGGAGCTCGCCGGCAAAGTGGCGCGAGACAACAACAAGACTCGGGTCACGCCGCGTCACATCCAGCTAGCCGTGCGCACCGACAAGGAGCTGAGGAAGCTGCTCTCCGGTGTCACCATATCTGAGGGCTGCCCCACATACCGGCAGAGCTCCTCCCGAAGAAGTCCGGTGGCTCCGGACTACGCGGAGCGGGAGGGAGCCGCAGCCCCCGTCTGCATGGCCGCGGTGCTCGAGTACCTCACTGCGGAAATGCTGGAGCTCGCCGGCAAAGCGGCGCGAGACAACAACAAGACTCGGGTCACGCCGCGTCACATCCAGCTAGCCGTGCGCACCGACAAGGAGCTGAGGAAGCTGCTCTCCGGTGTCACCATATCTGAGGGCGGCGTGCTGCCCCACATACCGACAGAGCTTCTCCCAAAGAAGCCCGGTGGCTCCGGACTACGCGGAGCGGGTGGGAGCCGCAGCCCCCGTCTGCATGGCCGCGGTGCTCGAGTACCTCACTGCGGAAGTGCTGGAGCTCGCCGGCAAAGTGGCGCGAGACAACAACAAGACTCGGGTCACGCCGCGTCACATCCCGCTAGCCGTGCGCACCGACAAGGAGCTGAGGAAGCTGCTCTCCAGTGTCACCATATCTGAGGGCTGCCCCACATACCGGCAGAGCTCCTCCCGAAGAAGTCCGGTGGCTCCGGACTACGCGGAGCGGGAGGGAGCCGCAGCCCCCGTCTGCATGGCCGCGGTGCTCGACTACCTCACTGCGGAAATGCTGGAGCTCGCCGGCAAAGCGGCGCGAGACAACAACAAGACTCGGGTCACGCCGCGTCACATCCAGCTAGCCGTGCGCACCGACAAGGAGCTGAGGAAGCTGCTCTCCGGTGTCACCATATCTGAGGGAGGCGTGCTGCCCCACATACCGACAGAGCTTTTCCCAAAGAAGCTCGGTGGCTCCGGACTACGCGGAGCGGGTGGGAGCCGCAGCCTCCGTCTGCATGGCCGCGGTGCTCGAGTACCTCACTGCGGAAGTGCTGGAGCTCGCCGGCAAAGTGGCGCGAGACAACAACAAGACTCGGGTCACGCCGCGTCACATCCCGCTAGCCGTCCGCACCGACAAGGAGCTGAGGAAGCTGCTCTCCAGTGTCACCATATCTGAGGGCGGCGTGCTGCCCCACATACCGGCAGAGCTTCTCCCGAAGAAGGCTGGTGGCTCCGGACTACGCGGAGCGGGTGGGAGCCGCAGCCGCCGTCTGCATGGCCGCGGTGTTCGAGTACCTGACTGCGGGAGTGCTGGAGCTCGCCGGCAAAGTGGCGCGAGACAACAAGACTCGGGTCACGCCGCGTCACATCCAGCTAGCCGTGCGCACCGACAAGGAGCTGAGGAAGCTGCTCTCCAGTGTCACCATATCTGAGGGCGGCGTGCTGCCCCACATACCGGCAGAGCTTCTCCCGAAGGAGTCCGGTGGCTCCGGACTACGCGGAGCGGGTGGGAGCCGCAGCCCCCGTCTGCATGGCCGCGGTGCTCGAGTACCTCACTGCGGAAGTGCTGGAGCTCGCCGGCAAAGCGGCGCGAGACAACAAGACTCGGGTCACGCCGCGTCACATCCAGCTAGCCGTGCGCACCGACAAGGAGCTGAGGAAGCTGCTCTCCAGTGTCACCATATCTGAGGGCGGCGTGCTGCCCCACATACCGGCAGAGCTTCTCCCGAAGGAGTCCGGTGGCTCCGGACTACGCGGAGCGGGTGGGAGCCGCAGCCCCCGTCTGCATGGCCGCGGTGCTCGAGTACCTCACTGCGGAAGTGCTGGAGCTCGCCGGCAAAGCGGCGCGAGACAACAAGACTCGGGTCACGCCGCGTCACATCCAGCTAGCCGTGCGCACCGACAAGGAGCTGAGGAAGCTGCTCTCCAGTGTCACCATATCTGAGGGCGGCGTGCTGCCCCACATACCGGCAGAGCTTCTCCCGAAGGAGTCCGGTGGCTCCGGACTACGCGGAGCGGGTGGGAGCCGCAGCCCCCGTCTGCATGGCCGCGGTGCTCGAGTACCTCACTGCGGAAGTGCTGGAGCTCACCGGCAAAGCGGCGCGAGACAACAAGACTAGGGTCACGCCGCGTCACATCCAGCTAGCCGTGCGCACCGACAAGGAGCTGAGGAAGCTGCTCTCCAGTGTCACCATATCTGAGGGCGGCGTGCTGCCCCACATACCGGCAGAGCTTCTCCCGAAGGAGTCCGGTGGCTCCGGACTACGCGGAGCGGGTGGGAGCCGCAGCCCCCGTCTGCATGGCCGCGGTGCTCGAGTACCTCACTGCGGAAGTGCTGGAGCTCGCCGGCAAAGCGGCGCGAGACAACAAGACTCGGGTCACGCCGCGTCACATCCAGCTAGCCGTGCGCACCGACAAGGAGCTGACGAAGCTGCTCTCCAGTGTCACCATATCTGAGGGCGGCGTGCTGCCCCACATACCGGCAGAGCTTCTCCCGAAGGAGTCCGGTGGCTCCGGACTACGCGGAGCGGGTGGGAGCCGCAGCCCCCGTCTGCATGGCCGCGGTGCTCGAGTACCTCACTGCGGAAGTGCTGGAGCTCGCCGGCAAAGTGGCGCGAGACAACAACAAGACTCGGGTCACGCCGCGTCACATCCAGCTAGCCGTGCGCACCGACAAGGTGCTGAGGAAGCTGCTCTCCAGTGTCACCATATCTGAGGGCGGCGTGCTGCCCCACATACCGGCAGAGCTTCTCCCGAAGGAGTCCGGTGGCTCCGGACTACGCGGAGCGGGTGGGAGCCGCTGCCCCCGTCTGCATGGCCGCGGTGCTCAAGTACCTGACTGCGGAAGTGCTGGAGCTCGCCGGCAAAGCGGCGCGAGACAACAAGACTCGGGTCACGCCGCGTCACATCCAGCTAGCCGTGCGCACCGACAAGGAGCTGAGGAAGCTGCTCTCCAGTGTCACCATATCTGAGGGCGGCGTGCTGCCCCACATACCGGCAGAGCTTCTCCCGAAGGAGTCCGGTGGCTCCGGACTACGCGGAGCGGGTGGGAGCCGCAGCCCCCGTCTGCATGGCCGCGGTGCTCGAGTACCTCACTGCGGAAGTGCTGGAGCTCGCCGGCAAAGTGGCGCGAGACAACAACAAGACTCGGGTCACGCCGCGTCACATCCAGCTAGCCGTGCGCACCGACAAGGTGCTGAGGAAGCTGCTCTCCAGTGTCACCATATCTGAGGGCGGCGTGCTGCCCCACATACCGGCAGAGCTTCTCCCGAAGGAGTCCGGTGGCTCCGGACTACGCGGAGCGGGTGGGAGCCGCAGCCCCCGTCTGCATGGCCGCGGTGCTCGAGTACCTCACTGCGGAAGTGCTGGAGCTCGCCGGCAAAGCGGCGCGAGACAACAAGACTCGGGTCACGCCGCGTCACATCCAGCTAGCCGTGCGCACCGACAAGGAGCTGAGGAAGCTGCTCTCCAGTGTCACCATATCTGAGGGCGGCGTGCTGCCCCACATACCGGCAGAGCTTCTCCCGAAGGAGTCCGGTGGCTCCGGACTACGCGGAGCGGGTGGGAGCAGGAGCCCCCGTCGGCATGGCCGCGGTGCTCAAGTACCTGACTGCGGGAGTGCTGGAGTTCGCCGGCAAAGCGGCGCGAGACAACAAGACTCGGGTCACGCCGCGTCACATCCAGCTAGCCGTGCGCACCGACAAGGAGCTGTGGAAGCTGCTCTCCGGTGTCACCATATCTGAGGGCTGCCCCACATACCGGCAGAGCTCCTCCCGAAGACGTCCGGTGGCTCCGGACTACGCGGAGCGGGAGGGAGCCGCAGCCCCCGTCTGCATGGCCGCGGTGCTCGAGTACCTCGCTGCGGAAATGCTGGAGCTCACCGGCAAAGCGGCGCGAGACAACAACAAGACTCTTGTCACGCCGCGTCACATCCAGCTAGCCGTGCGCACCGACAAGGAGCTCAGGAAGCTGCTCTCCGGTGTCACCATATCTGAGGGCGGCGTGCTGCCCCACATACCGACAGAGCTTCTCCCAAAGAAGCCCGGTGGCTCCGGACTACGCGGAGCGGGTGGGAGCCGCAGCCCCCGTCTCCATGGCCGCGGTGCTCGAGTACCTCACTGCGGAAGTGCTGGAGCTCGCCGGCAAAGTGGCGCGAGACAACAACAAGACTCTGGTCACGCCGCGTCACATCCCGCTAGCCGTGCGCACCGACAAGGAGCTGAGGAAGCTGCTCTCCAGTGTCACCATATCTGAGGGCGGCGTGCTGCCCCACATACCGGCAGAGCTTCTCCCGAAGAAGGCTGGTGGCTCCGGACTACGCGGAGCGGGTGGGAGCCGCAGCCGCCGTCTGCATGGCCGCGGTGCTCGAGTACCTGACTGCGGGAGTGCTGGAGCTCGCCGGCAAAGCGGCGCGAGACAACAACAAGACTCGGGTCACGCCGCGTCACATCCAGCTAGCCGTGCGCACCGACAAGGAGCTGAGGAAGCTGCTGTCCGGTGTCACCATAGCTGAGGGCGGCGTGCTGCCCTACATACCGGCAGAGCTTCTCCCGAAGGAGCCCGGTGGCTCCGGACTACGCGGAGCGGGTGGGAGCCGCTGCCCCCGTCTGCACGGCCGCGGAGCTCGAGTACCTCACTGCGGAAGTGCTGGAGCTCGTAGGCAAAGCGGCGCGAGACAACAACAAGTCTCGGGTCACGCCGCGTCACATCCAGCTAGCCGTGCGCACCGACAAGGAGCTGTGGAAGCTGCTCTCCGGTGTCACCATATCTGAGGGCGGCGTGCTGCCCCACATACCGGCAGAGCTTCTCCCGAAGGAGTCCGGTGGCTCCGGACTACGCGGAGCTGGTGGGAGCAGGAGCCCCCGTCTGCATGGCCGCGGTGCTCGAGTACCTCACTGCGGAAGTGCTGGAGCTCGCCGGCAAAGCGGCGCGAGACAACAAGACTCGGGTCACGCCGCGTCACATCCAGCTAGCCGTGCGCACCGACAAGGAGCTGAGGAAGCTGCTATGCGGTGTCACTATATCTGAGGGCGGCGTGCTGCCCCACATACCGGCAGAGCTTCTCCCGAAGAAGTCAGGTGGCTCTGAACCCTCGCAGGGTGGCCGCGAAGGTGAACCAAGAGCCGGGAGCCAAGACTACCGATTTATTTGAGCACATTTTCCAGTCTAACGGCTCTCAATAAAGTAACTTGGTTGTTGTCACATATAATAGGGAGTCTGGAATAAAACTATGAAGGAAATAGGTTTTAAGAAGACAAAGAGGATAGGGATAAGGCTGACGTGGATTAACCGGAGACTAAAAAAGATGAAGAGGAAGCATTCGGTGAGGTGGAGAGTTGATTGGTGGAGAAGAGAAGAACAAGAGGAAAACGACAAGGCTTACGTGGACTAGCGTCAATGCTATTAAAAGGGCGAGGGTGAGCGAGGCACGGGGAACAACAGAGAAGCGGATTCTCCGGTGGGTCAGGGCCGCTTCGGCTGGAAGAGAGCGATGCCGGCTACTGCTCAAGTGAGCTCGCGTTCTACGGCTTCGCAGTGTGGACTACGTATTAATGGAGGCAAAACGCTAAGGCGCCCCTTGTGCTGTGCGATGTCAGTGGAGGTTAAAGATCCCCAGGTGGTCGAAATTATTCGGGATCCCTCCACTGCGGCACCTCTTTCTTGCTTTCTTCTTTCACTCCCTCCTTTATCCCTTCCCTTACTGCGCGGTTCAGGTGTGAGCCGACGTGTGAGACAGATACTGCGCCATTTCTTTTCCCCAAAACACCAATTAATATTATTAGGCTATCATTTATCATCATCATTTATCATCACCGGTTTAACCGTAGGATTTATAACCCGACGGTTTAAATATTTCGAACCCGTTGCGATACCAGGTTTCGGTTATCATAACAACGTCTAAATTTGATCCGAGAGATTTTAGGAACACATAGATTTCATTATCTTTATTTTGAGCCGATTGTGCGTTATTCTGTACTAATGAAACAGAAGTTTTTTTTGTTTAATAAAGCTGCAAATTCATGGGGCGATAAGGAACAGTTTTTTATCCTGCTTTTAGGCCACGCACCGGTTTTGTGGCCGTGTATGCTACTGCATCTTAGCAAAGTCACTTGGTCCTCGAACGTGAAGTGCCCCCATGATTCGTCCTTTTTCGCAAATGTCTTTCCATCTCTGACTGAAGCGAACTTCCACTTCATCTCACGTTTTTTGGCGATTGTTGTACCGAGCAGTCTTTTCGTGCTGGACAAATGATGCTCATTTATATATATCGGCTGAGGATCTTCGTGGCCTAGGTCAGCAATGAAAACACGTTTCTTTCGAGCCTTTTCAAGAAGGGCGTTGCGCTTTGAGCGACTTTAGAATTGAACAACAATGTTGTAGCATTAATTATCTGTTGTGGCAACCGTGTGGCAGATTTCCACTTCATTTTGGCAAGCTGGCTCACTTACGGCTTCTCCTATTGTAGCAAGAATCTGTGGTAGGCTTTCGCCCGGCAAACTTGGAATCCCTTTGATTTCAACATTTCGGTTTTTTGAACACTCTTCGAGCATTGTGATTCTTTGCTCATTTTCGCAAGCCTGCTTCTTTAGCAGCGCGCATTCTGGCGAGAGAGAGTTGTTTGTTTCCTTCACCTCAGCAGTTTCTTCCTCTACTTGCTTGAAACTAGAAGTCATCTCTACAAAAATCTTGTTGAAGAAATCAAGAGTTCTTTCCATTTCGCGGTGCTCTTTACGAAGCTCTCTCTCAAGAGAATGGCGTATCTCGGCTAAGTCTTGCCGTAAACCCCTTGTCAACGTTTCCACATCGGTACGAGAAATAAACATTGTAAATTGCCTCTGGTGAACTAACAATGAAATAACGATAGCAGCATGAAAACAGCGGGAACATGAAACAACAAATGTGGCAACAGCAGCATTGTAAAATGTTGCTAAGAATTTCTCTAAAGTAATGCAGATGTGAAAGCAAACCTGCAAGTAGTAGACAGGTAGGCGCTAGCCGTGAGTTCGCCTGCCGGTGCTGCTTCCAAGGGGTCACCGCAGTGGTGAACGGCCTTTTCAAGCGTTGTTCCTGGTGGGGAGTGTTTTTCCTTGAGGTGACGTCACCATGAAGTGCCGGTACGCAGTCGATGAGCCGTATCAGTGACGCAGCTTGAAAGTAGGCGCGCATGTACACAGTCGGTGTGATCTGCAAGTAGTAGACAGGTAGGCGTTAGCCGTGCGTTCGCCTGCCGCTGCTGCTGCCAAATCAACTATGTTTACCTCGTGTACTGTATGATGTCAGTGCACGTTAAAGAACCCACGTGGTGAAAATTTCCGAAGCCCTTCACTACAGCCTCCCTCATAGCCTGTGTCGCTTTGGCACGTTAAACCCCGTAATACCAAACCACACCAATCAACTACTTTTACACATTCGTGCTCTAGTGACCGGCAGGTATAGTCCTTGTCAAAAATATACAGCACAAGTGGTTTGCTTCCAAGCCGTGTCGCGGAGATCTGTAGCACATTTGACAGTGCTAATTTAGGGAGGGTTGAGGACGCAAGGTCCTCCTGTCTTCATGAGATTTTGGTCCCTGACTCTGTAAGAGAAGCCACGTTGCAGGGCTCAGAGGCAGACCCCTTGGGCTGCATGCTTTTGGCAAAGGCTGTGAATCACTTCTGTTGCAATATTTTCTTTAAATAGAAGGCTTCTCTCAATCATCGATGCTGTTTAGGCGTTTGGGTGTTTAGGGATCGTTAGGGTATGGTAGTGCGAGAGCGAACATCGAGACCATACGGTAAGCGGAGAGAGTACGTCCGTCATCAGCGGCGCCACTGATGCCACGCTCCCCAGTTTCCTGGCTTTTCCACCTCACTGCATACAATCGAAGTGGGAGCCGCTGTAATTTACCCAGCTAGATTTTGGTTCTACTTCAGGTCCTGCAAACTGCGAGAGACAGGTGGTGCCCCGATTTTGGTGTTTTTGTAGCGATAGCTACATTACGATAGCATTACGAGCCTTCGGCGTGGCGGCGCCTTAGCGGTGGCGGCGCCGCCACGCTGTCACGTGGTTGGTCACGTGGTGCGGAGCAGCTGCCGGCGGCGCGGCGCCGTGGCTGATCACGGGTTTCGTAACGTGGTTGGTCACGTGACCAAGTTCCATTTAGCCAGTCGTACCTATCGCGTCACTCCAGGTTTAACCAGAGCTAAACCACCGCCAATTTTGTGCTTCTACGCCTTATCATGCCCGTGCCTGATTGACAGAGCCGCTGAGAAATTGATTTGCGTAGCGAAATTGCTTTTTAAATCACGAAAAAAGTCGCACTCCTATTGACTGGTGGGCATGGAAATTTTTATGAGGCGTTTGAAATATAATTAAGGAGGACAGGACTGGAAAATAACCTTCGTGACGACGTAAGTTACGATGTGATAACACGAAAGCAGTGAAGGTACGCTAGCCATCTTATTCTACATGTTTCTTTGTGACTTCTCGCCGGTTTCTACGCGGTGCAGTGTACGGGAACCAGTGATCCTTATCTTCCGCTAGCGAAGATAAGCGCACACCTACAATCGATTGCAAGACAACTACGTTAGCTTGTCCATTGCTCTACCTGTACGCTAACTATTAAGTGGAAAAACAAATTAAATATATCATTAAAGTCTTCAATTGTAAATCTCTGCCCTTCCCAACCCGCAGTGGAACTCTACATACAAGAAAACATGAGCCATCGGCGGAACTTGATATGTGTCTGTGAGGCCAGAATGTTTGACATGTGCAGCGCATCAAACATTCGGCGCCATGTTAAGGTCTCTGTTTGTACCCTTCCCCTTAAAATCATTTTTAGCGCAGTCACACTATGTAAATCTTTCCTTTCGGTCAAAAAACTCAAAATCACTACCTGCTTGTTACGGTTTTGTTTTTTGTCGGTTCAGTCTAAATTTGCTACTCTATTACAGGGGGAGTTACTCGTAATATTTGTGCGACAGTGAATCTATTGCCTGCAGCACCCAACACAAAGCACAGCTGCTGAGGCTTGCCGTCTACCTAAACTGCTATTCTCAGCTGGCACGGGGTCTGTTTAAATGACCATTTAGCTAGCCCTTCCTCAGTGGTGAACTTCTATTGACAGGTCTATTCTACTGAATAGTCGAAATTGCCGGAGCCCTTCACTGCAGCGTCCTTCATAGCCTCAGTCGCTTTGTTATGTTAAAGCCCATAAACTAAAAATTATTACCCAAAGAAATTAAAAATGAAGACTGAAAACAGTGGGGTTCAAAGGGGTCAAAATGTTCAGAATGAAAAGCCAATGATTGATGATGCTAACGAAGAAATTAAAAATCGGTAATTGATCGATTAGTTTTTTGAAGCAATTCAAAAAATGAAAAATGCGTTCAAAGGTGTTAAACTGCTCCGAATGCAAAGCCTAACCCAGCAAGCTTTCGCGTCTTAAATGTCCTCTCCAATTTTTTTTTGTCCTTTCATTTCTCTCTCCTCGGCGGACCCCCTCAATTTCCTTCCACTTTATTCTTTCTTTCTTCGCCGTTTAGATCGATGACACAAAGCTGCAACCAGCTTCATTTACACGACTAGGTACGGCGGTCTCCCCAATCGAGACCAACAACCGAGCGTCCTTGCTTTTCATATACCCGTGTATGACAAGAACGTTCAGGTATAATGGTTTTTTATGCTCACGTACGGTGCAGTGGCGTGAGCGCAATCTGCTTCGAATGCAGACGCACTGCTTCGGCCAGCCACTGTCCACAACGAAGTAATCCATAATCGGCTGACATGTTTTTCAACACCATCTAAGAACGAAATGCTTTGTCTTGGCGCACCTGCGGTACATGCATCGCAAGTCCTCCTCACAGACATGGTTAAAAAAAAAGTCACGAAGTACGCTTCGGAAACTACGAAGATAATGTTGAATCTCGACTTTCAGTGCGATATCTATCTTGCAACGGTGTCGAAAATCGGTTGAAAGGAACACAGTATCCCCGCTGCACCTGAGTCCAGAACAATACCTCTTCCCTTTTGCATAAATAGTAGAAAGGCAGCGAAAACCAGCTCAGCCCTTCTGCGAGTTCAGAAGCAGCCTCAGGGCAACGCACTGTCTTGACGATGCGCAACCACGCTTTCATCGTAGTATTCTTCGTTATTGTGGCTGCGGCCCCATACGTAGCTGGTAAGTACCGCTAATATACCGAGTGTTTCAGCTAAGATGCCCTGCAGCTTTTAAAAACTAGCTGTTTAAGCTATAAGAGTGCTTTTTTCGGCAAAGCATTGTCAGTGGTGTAAACGGTCAGAATGCAGCTAAGACGTTCTAACTTTTGGAAGGTTAGGTAACATTGAAGTTTTAACTTTTTAATAATTGTAGTCAGTTTTCTTATTTATATATAGGCGTGTGGAGCACCGTCATTAATATCGATATCGGAGTTTAGAATTTTGAAAACGAAGATACCCTCGGCGGTGTCGCCCAACAAATTTTAGCTATTTCGACGAGTTTTGGGGCACTGGAGGAATTGGTTTGCCTGCAAGCTTTTTTAAAGCCCATCTATTTTGGCGCGATGTAGCCAGAATTTGTTGGGCCCCAGCAATGAGGAACTGAGCTCTCGAAATTCTTGATTGTACTAAACTTGCGCTACACGCCTCTCAGTAACTAAGGGGGTTAACAGAAATAGTTTGAATCTTACTTACGCAGTCTACTAGTTAGCACATCTTAGAAATATTCTGACGCGCTACACAGCTGACAGTAATATGCCGAAAAAAGCTCTCTTCTGACTCGAAAATACCTTTTTCAAAAATTGCAGATCTTACTGGAGACACCCGGTATATCTGGCCTCTTTTTAAATTTTCCAGTCTGAATATTCCATAAATGTTTAATGAAAGCCAATTCGTTTACCAAGGTGAAGCACGAAGCGTTAATTCCCTTTGTGGAAACGGAAAAATTTTATAAAAATCAATACAAGCTTTCTTTACCGCAGCATTGAAGCACGACAATCTTTCAAAACAGGACTCTAGAAACCGCAGTCACATATATTCTTTGTATAAAGTGTACGTGGAGTTACTAAGCGAGAGCGAAGTGATATTAGTCATGGTGACAAAATTTTTCTTCGTAGCTACGTCGAAGTTCATGAAGTTAGGTATATTACTTTGTGGAATTATATTTTAAGGGTTCGCTAGCTAGCATAAAAAGCAATCGATCCTAGTTCCAATATTATGAATATGAAAATTTTCTGAAACAAACAAAATGCATATGACTTTTGCACACTCTTAATAAAAGTTCGTATTTGCCATGCGCATAATTTTCTCCATGAAGTCTGAAAGTGTCATGTGCAAATGAAGTAGAGGTTTCCAGCTGGAAACAAGTTCTATTCAAGAAGCTAATTTCTTCCTTGAATCTCTTACTCCCGAAAGGTAATCTGTAGGGGTCCCGGAACGTTTTCGTGAGACTGCTAAGCTACGATTTCCTTACATGTTTCTTTGCAGGAAGGCGCCCGACCTGTCATGACAACGAGGTTATGGTCAAAGGCGGAAGGTTAAGCTACGACCAATTCTGTAAGCCCTGGATGACACTTCTGTGGCATCTCCACAAGCCTCGCATGTGTCTTTGCAAACAAGGATTTGTACGGAACGCTTGGGGAGAATGCATTAGGAAAGAAGACTGCCTCAAGTGTCTGCGTCATCAGAATGCCGACTACAACCCTTGCTCTTCGGCCTGCCCTGTGACTTGCGGCAAGCCAGTCCCACAGGTCTGCACGTTACAGTGTGCAGTGGGCTGTGCATGCGCTCCAGGTTTCGTGCGGTGAGTGTATGCAGTGCACTATCCTTAATTAAAACTCGCTTAACTCGAACTTCCGGCTTATACGAATAGACTCTACAGTCGTGTGGACATGCATTTTATTCAAAATGCTCTCGTAAACTGTCTTCGGCTTCCTCCGAGAATTGAACATTGAAACTCGACTTACTAGCCCCGCCGCGGTGGCTCAGTGGTTAGGGTGCTCGGCTACTGATCCGGAGTTCCCGGGTTCGAACCCGACCGCAGCGGCTGCGTTTTTATGGAGGCAAAACGCTAAGGCGCCCGAGTGCTGTGCGATGTCAGTGCACGTTAAAGATCCCCAGGTGGCCGAAATTATTACGGAGCCCTCCACTACGGCACCTCTCTCTTCCTTTACTCTTTTACTCCCTCCTTTATCCCTTCCCTTACGGTGCGGTTAAGATGTCCAATGATATATGAGACAGATACTGCGCCAATTCCTTTCCCCAAAAACCAATTATAATTATATAAACTCGACTTACTGATATACCAGTTGCATGGACACTTTCAGCTGTTCGTGACTTGTATGCGTGAACAGAAAGTCCGTCAGCATCGATTAAACCGGACTTTGCATGAAGCTGAGTTGCCTCTCAATCACACATAGTCGAATCCAAAAACTGAATGGATCTATAGTTATATTTTCTATGGTTCAATTTTAAGCGGACATTTCATGTTAAATCGATATCATTAGATGCCCCATGAGGCCAAAATGCAGCGTCTGCCATAAATTTGATCTATTGGCTGGAGGGAATATGATGTCACCATACAGAGCACTCCCAATGACTGCAGAGCAGTGACGTCACCCGGCCGGAAGTCACGCCCTTTCCGGTGAAGGCATCAACAGCAGCTAATGCTATCGCAGTGCCCACACAATGAAATTTGGCGTCTCTGCGAGCTTTATTTTTACTGAATTGCAAGCTGGACACTGCACAGGGTCAAGGTACTCTGGCAAGGCTTAGCCATGAATTCTCCAGTGGCGAACCGCGTATTTGAGCATCTACGTGCATTCGTTAAGTGCAGCTAGTAACACTGGTTGATAATAGCCAAGAGAACAATCTTTCACACGATTTCGTAACGTTTAAAAACGAAACAACTTGCTAAACGTGAACACAGAGATCAGCACATTCTCAAGTCACCTGTCGACCTGGAACCGCCGACTCAGTTTAACTGAAATCCCTATAGGAGTCCATGAAGAGCTTCAAATGGGCCTAGTTGGTTTGTAATCTTCGACATTGTTATTGCGCTACTCAAGTTATTTCGCCCTGTCTTTAGGTGTCGTTCTTGTCTGTGTAAATCTCGACTAGCGCAATAACAATGTCGAAGGTTCCTATAGGAGGTAACCGGCATTTGTCACTGTCATTGACTAACCAATAGTAACCGTTGGTCTCAACAGTTGTTGAAGTAAAGCGCCGCCTAAAACACGAGTGTAACCGAAAGGTTACTAGCACGCCATGCCTAAGCTAGAGCTATGGCACTATGGCAATTTCATAACATTCGGCATTAGCACATGCCTTGAAAACCCCATACATGAAAGTCCCTCTTGGCGGGCTTTTATAAAGACAGGTGCATAAAAAAGGCTTATTCCTGAGAGTTTCGTGTTTTTGACCAGTAACCAGAACCTGTTTGGTGTCATGGCACCAGGTTTCATCACGTGGACAATGAAAATCGATTTCCGTCCCGCAAATCAACGGTTCCTGTGTGACGTAATAACAACGCGTAATGGCGTCATATGGCCAATGTACAGCAAAGCAACAACTGCCGTTACTTTATGAGCAATTAAATTGTTTTGCATCTGCGCTACCGTACAGTACGGCTACAATTTCGCAAAATCTTTTCAAATCCTCTACGCGAGACTCCCGCCATGGTATTTGTTAGAAGCGCCCAAGAAAGTGCGCGAAAACTAAAGTTAGAAGCCGAGACAATCGAGACAAACAAACAAATAAACGAGAAAAGTGAAACAAAAGGCTTCTATAATACAACGCGGTTATCAAAAGCATTGAGACCAATGCAACGAGTGATCAGCGATTTTAATAGCGATAAGCGAATGCGGCTTAGCTAAGGCTATACAGCGAGTTTCACCTATGACGTTACACAATCTGTAAAAATTGGCTTTTTAGTTATAAGAGCGCTTTCCTCGGCATAGCATTGCAAGCGGTGTAGTACAACTTTGTACGTCAAAATACAGCTAAGATGTGCTACCTAGCAGGCTGCTTAACTAATATCAAATAGTTAACTTTTTAACTATTACTGTTAGGAGCATTAATTATGGATAGGCGTGTAGCCCACCGTAAGTAATATCCAGATCTGTTTTTAACTTTTCTAAAACGCGGTTACCGTCGGCGCTGTGGCTCAGCAAATTTTGGCTACATCCGGCCAAAATACACGCGCTTTCGAGAAGCTCCCAACCAAAGCAACTTCTCTAGTGCACGTAACTCGTCGAGATATTCAAATTTTTTTTGCACCACAGTGCCGAGAGTAATCGCGTTTTCTAAATTCTGCACGTAACTCGTCGATATAGAAAAAATTTGTTGGGCCACAACGGTGAGGGCAACCGCGTTATCAAAATTCTAAAAACGAATATGGATATAAATTTCGGTGGGCTACACGCCTGTCAGTTATTAACGAGCCTAACAGTAATAGTTTGAAATGTTAACTATTCAATAATAGTTAACCAGCCTGCTAGTTAGCACGTATTAGCTCTATTCTGATGTACTACACCGCTGACATGCTATTCCGAGAAAAGCACTGTTCTAACCCAATGAGGGTGTATTTTAAAATATTGTTGTAAAATCTTAGTTGAAACACCCTGCAAATAGCAGCCTATGATGTGCTTTATTGCCATCATCTTCTTCTTAATATAGGTTCGGCCATGGCAGGAAAAATGATTCTTTCCTCCGTTAACATGTCACTACCGCCCCCTGATTCGTATCGCCTCTCCTTGGGTCATCTCGGTTGCCATGTGTTTTATGCCCTTTTTTCAGTTACGTTAGAGGCTTGTTGTACTAGATTAGTTACTTGTTTTGGTTCTGCTTTACTCTTGCTATTTGTTGTTTTTCATTTAAAATGCTCACCAACTAAATGTATCTTTTTCAGTTATTTCTAGTGACCTTGTAATGCCCTATTGCAACAATCCCAGATGAAATTAGCACCATGCATAAATAAGTAAATAAGCAGATAAGCAGACTAGATAGTTTTGGGCTTTATACGCTGCTTGCACACGATCAGCCCATTTTCTGCTTTCGGTTTGAGCTTAAGTAAGATCGACTCATTTTTCTTCAATAATCCACTTTGCTCTTTATTCCTTTCGTTTTCTTTTACTCAAAGAACTTTCCTCTCCACAAGTCTAAATATTTAATTTAGTGCAAGATTCTGTGTTTTCCTCAGCCTCCAGCTTTGAGCCCGGACGAACATCCCTTATCTGCATCAGCGCACTTGAAACGCTCCCCCATACAGCATCCCCTCTTCAGCACCTTTAGGTTTCGTGGCCAGCCCCAAGGGGAAAAAAAAGAGAGTAGATCAAAAATTCTATCTGCTTTTCGAAGAAAAGAAGTTGTGTATTTAAAATCGTGTCCTTTATTCAGAGAAGAACGTTATTTTATGATCTTCGTACTATTTGTCAGTGTAGGTAGGCAACACGCAAAGTATGATATGGTCAATCGTGACTCATCTCTCTTCCTTTCCCCTCATTAAATTCTCTCTCTCTCTCTCTCTCTCTCTCTCTCTCTCTCTCTCTCTGTGACTCTCGCTATTCTTTCAGCAATCCATACAGCCGCAAGCTGTCGTGCATCCCTGCCAGCTACTGTGCCCCGCGGTGCCCCCGCTACTCAAGCTTCAGAGTGTGTACCTCCAGCTGTAATCCGGAATGCCACAAGCGGAGGCCCAGCCACTGCGAGACGCGCTGCTCAAACGGAGAGTGCGTGTGCTGGCCCGGATTCGCTAAGACATTCTACAAAGGCAATGAATATTGCATACCGATTAATCAATGCCCAAGGAGAGCGGAATGAACCTGAAATAAATATTATTTTCATCGTGCTTAACCTTTTCGTCGCCGAAACAAAACAGCTTCATTACACTGACACCTGTGCTTGCTGAAGTAAAAGCTTCGGATTTGAAGGTAATGTATGGAGTAGAATTGAAGTAATGCAACCAAGTTGTCTCTAAATGCGATTTTACAAATCATCGAAGCTCTACGTTGCCAATGCTTAGGGCTCAATTCGGCAAGTTTTGGAATGACACGAAAAACTCCTCAGTTTGTGGCTGTTCGCCCAAATGGGCAGAACCCCAGGGGATTACTATAGTTCCCTTCCCGGCGTCGACAGAATGAAGGACGATAAATCTATAGCTGCCTGTGACGTGCACTGCACGGGGTGACATAACAACGGCTATTATCTCTAACTCCCTCCCTACGGAGTGACCCGGTCTTGGCCTAATATCAACATTCAACAATTAGAGGTTGAAACATCCGCGGTCCGCTTTGTCGCACGAAACGAGACGTTTATACAAGACGCAGTTAGAAAAATCTGCAGTAACTCCTATAAAGTGACAACGAAAAAGCCTGATAAAGTCACTAAGCTGCGCACCATCAATGACTCTGGGATAAGGTGCGGCTGCAATCTCCACAGCAGTCGTCGGGACAAATGTGCGAGGCGCCCAAATTGGAAATTGGAGAACTAGTACTGCAAGGGCGCTTGCCTCAGTAGGAAAAAGTTCAGCAATGTCGCTCTCCCGGAGAGGAGAATGGTTTGACATAAAGCCCATGTTCATTTTAAGAAAGAGAGAAACTTCACTTTGTTAACGAAAACAGATTAACTCTTAAAAATAACCGCTGCTTGGAACCCCAAGACTAGATGGCCTGCTGGTTCAGCTAACGATTACTAGAAACTCCAGAGGGTAGGCAGGAGATTTCACAATAAAGGGGCGGTACCGTCATGCACTGTAACAGTTTACGGGTTGGTGCAGAGTCACTAGAGGTGCGGCATAGCTGGAGGAAGAATTAGATTTAATCAGTGTAAAGATACACAGGTATGTCACCAGTTTAGGTCTGGGGTAGAGGAATACTGGCTCGTGATGAAGATGGCAAGCCGTCTGACCGGCGACCAAGAGCAGCCGCATCTACCCAAGAAGCACAGGTAATTAGCCCAATATTGGAAAATGATGGTGTCACATTGGTTCATTGTAGGACCAACATTTCCCAATTAATTTGCAATGTTGGGCTGATTATCTGCGCTGCTTGGGTAGTGATCGCTGCCCCAACTTCAAGATTTCGTTGTGTGCCTTGTACTGTCTCAGCGCACATTTTAAAGTTTTTACGAGGATTCTATTAGGTCACCTACATCGGCAACAGCTGTGTAACGAGGCACATATCCCTAATGCACGTGTACGGAATTTTGGTTTCAGAGGCCAAGCTGTCAATGTTTCATTTTTCAGCAAACGGGAAAAATTAATTTAGATGCCTTAATATTATGGCGGTTTCTCATAAAGTACACCCCAGTTCAATCGCAACAATAAATTATGCAGGTAGATATCTTCCTCCGGCCTGCGTGAACAGGTCGTCGAAATCTAATGGCTTACCGTTTCTAAGGTGGTCCGCATTTTGTCATGCTTGAGGAATTTATGCTAAACGCTTGTCAATACCTTCCAAAGCCTCCTCAAAGCAAATTTTAAAATGTTCGCTTTGTGAAGTGGCGGAACCAACGCCTGTCAAGCGGGAAGCGTTGGCATTTTTTAAAACGGTATTTATTGCCTCAGGGCGTAAAAGGGGATCATCATATGAATGAAATTGATTTTCGGGCCTTAAGGAGTTCAAAGGAGACCGATGAGTACGGCCCCAGCGCCTAAACAGCATTGGACGGAGTACTGTACGGATGGACGCGCGCTTAGACAAGTTATGTTTTCTCGTCGGTCTCGACGCAGGGCGACTCACAGCAGGTGGTGACAGAGATAGAGTGAAACAGAAGAAACTAAAAGCGGCGAGGTTAACTATGCGACACAAATTATGTTACCTATACGTGGTGATAGGTACAAACGGAGAGAAAGCAAGGGAAACAGAAAATTTATCAGTTTGTACGTGGCCACAGGCCATTGCTATGAGTGTACACATGGCGCAGGCTGAAAGTTTACAGCCTTGAACTCAACCCTTGAGTGCTTTAAGAATTTCAGTAGCGCCTTCACAGCCTCCCTCTGAGAAGAAAGTTTAACCCAAGGCACTAGAATCGGGACTTGGGTACGGGGACGAGTGGACAAGCGGTGGAGTGTTGCAGCCAGCAGGACACGTTCACGCTCACACCAAGGGCAGTCACTAAGCAGATGCCCCCAGTCATCTCATCGCACCCGCCATTCTCACGCCCTTGACAGTCTGCCATTGGGATTAGGTGGCACTAGAAACTTAGTAAACGCCAGACCCAACCGCAGGAGAGACAACAGTGCAGCATCGCACCGGGAAAGACCGGAGAGTATAGTCAACTGGCGGTGAATGTTGGCTGGGACTTTCAGAATAGGTACACATGACACAAGGAGCGGAGAAACAAGTGCCGTAAAGGAGGCCAGTGCCGAATGAAGCCCAGAGTGAGGGCAACTACGAACCAGGTGCTCTGAACGGCAGCATCCTCTGAAAAAGGTAAGACCTTAGGAAAGGGATGCGGCACACTTAGGCACTAGAGCAAGTTTGTGATACCGCACACTGGCGGCCATGTGCACTGCGAAGCCTGCTGTAACCGCTACGTCTGGAGGACGGTAACAGTGTTGCGTACCACGAAGCGTTCGAAGATTTTGCTGAGAACTGCTCTCACCACGCATTGATATGCGTTTTATTAAGTCGCGTTCGATCTGCGTGCCTTAGCAGTGAGATCGTTTATTGTTGAATGTGCCTGTGAAGAAACAGCACGCCGTGAAGCTGCCTGCTCCATAACGACGACAACAAAGTGACCTCATAGCAATAAGGCCTATTCTGTTTTTATTGCGACTGTATGCCTGCTGGCATAAAGTATTACTGGCAGATGTAGATACACACTGGACTCTCGAATGAAGTCTAGTAACATCCAGTGGTGTGGCCCAAAAATCTATTCTACATCCGGTGGACGACCTGGGCGCGGTTCGCACAAGAGCAACTGTTTCTGCCGGATAGCACGCAAAGAGGGGCCAGTACAAAACAAGCGGTTAGTGTTCGCCTCGCAGACAGGAGCGGGACAGAAGGGGCAGGAGTCCCCGAAAGAGGCGTGATACTGTGCCAGCCATGACCAAGTTACCGCTGCGGTGAAGGCGACACGGAGGCGTAACCTTCGAAGCAAGACCTCTTCCCAGCACGCAAGGACGCCAGGGAGGTCCGTACTATATGGTGGGAGAAGTGCTCGCGTGGTGCGCTGGAGGTTTCCTTTTTCTCGAAGGAGCATTGTCTCCGGGGAGGTTGGCCGGGCCGCTTGAAGGGGCCGTGGAGGAGCTGATTCGTCACTTACTCCATCCACCAAAGCTTGTGTGGGGTGGGCATCTCCACGAATCCCCCGTAAACAAACCGTGGGGGAGAAGTTTTCAATTATATCTTGAATTAGCTGTGCCAATAAGCCAGTGCTTAGAACACGTCTTAGACTACGAATGGCGCCTGAGAAGCGTCTGAGGATGTCAAGGTTGCTTCTAGACGGCGAGAGTGGACAGAAGATGATAAATGCGTCCTGATTGGCCAACAGCTCTGCCTGTATCTATGACCAGGCAAGGCAGCAAGCGTATGACCTTGTTGCAAGTTGTGGTAGTAATTCAGGGGAAGAGACAGCCGTGGTCAAGTCATCTGCACTCACACTAGCGTGGATATACACCACGTGTCGCCATAGTCAGGTTTCAATTGTATACGAGACGCTATCCGTCTCTATACTAGACTCACCCTGGTGGCCAACGAATCGTGAGTGTAGGCGAGTCATAGGCCGATTATCTGTAACTTGCTGGCAAACCTACGGTGGTGATGACAGGTTGGAAACGAAAGGCAACACGGAGCCGTCATTCGTATCCTTTGCGAGAGCTGCGGTTTCAGGGATATGGCGGCTTTTTGTGCACCGTGCTTGGCGAGAACGGTGAATCAGTTCTTCAAGAGTGTTTATTTGCGCCTCGGCCCAGAGAGTGTGAATTTGACTAATTTGTGGGAGGCCCGTGATAACATGCATTGCTGCTCGATTGATAGATTCCAAACGATCCCACTCGATCTGCACGTGTCATGTGCTGGAATTGGGCTTGGTAAATCAATCTTGCGTGTAGCACGAATGGCTGATGGGATTGAATAAGGTGACGACTAGAATTCTATTTCTGTTCAGATAAAGGCTGATAGGGGGTGGGGCTGTTAAACGCATGGCGGCCACGTGCGTTCGCGATGGGAAGCCGAGCAGTCTTTTGGGCCGTCAACATGAGTCCTGCAAAAGAACAACGCCACTGATCTGTAATTGTCAGTGCAAGTTGTATACATGTGGCCTGAGTTTGGAGACATGGATGAATGGACCAGACTGTAATGTCATCCGCAGAAATGAGTGCATGTAGATCAGCAATGTCGCTCAAGCGTCATGCCAAGGGTTGCAGACAAATGTTGAAAATTAATAATGTGGGGAAGTCAATGATCTGTGAAGATGTGGAAAAGAGTGTAGCCTACGGAAGTAGAACAAACATTTGCTCAATGAGCTGGCTCTAACCTAGAATGGCAGCTACAAATGGCAGAAATCAAGCCTCACGTGACAGAGACGCTCAAAAAGCATTCGCACACACTCATACACATGCGTAATCAATAAGATTTACACAAGATCGCTGACATCAGCTTCAAGAAGCAACGTAAGAAATACCTTCGTCGCCTGCGATCTAAAGCTGGAACTCTTCAAAGAACCGAGGACATTGGTGAAATCAAGGCATGAATCGTTCCACAATTTGGGCGTAACCTTCTATGTCTCCTGTGTTGTATAAAATGGGGAATAGGCCACCTAACATAATATGTAAAAAATTTTGACTTTGGCCGATATTACACAATGTCGTGCTGCCCAGCCAAAATGAGGTTAGCGCTTCACGCGTCATTCTGCAGTGAATGTTATAACTGAACGCCGAGCTTGCATATGTTTTCTATGCGTCTGGGCGCTCCGAAAGAGAGGCTCGGCCGTCTGCGGCTGCACTCGGCTGCACGCTATTGTTGAAGCAATCGGTCGTTGTGTAACAAAGAGCTGTTCCAAGGAAGCCTACCGTCTGTTGGTTCGTTGTAAGCCGCCGGTCCCCATTGTTCCCGAATGTGACTCAGAATACATTTGAAATCTTCGAAAAAACTAATCCTGTCTTCAGTGCTAGGAAACAACTCTTTCGTGCTGAGCAGAAAAAAAAAGAATTAATGTTTTTTGCCTGATTTGGCTAACCGCAGGATTTCTTTTGATGTCTGCAATTTCAGATCAAGTCGAAAGTTTTTTGACAGAATTGAAGCCGGTGGGATGCGCTGCAGTGTGCTAGCTCTCGCTGTCATCTGCGTTGCCATCGTGAGCGCCAAAAGAACACGTAAGTGCAGACCGTTTCCACCTTTCTTTAAAATTCATTGTTTCAGGATGTCGTAATAATTTTCAATTTCTTAGTAAGATTCGCTTCATCTCTCAAGTGACTGCACCTAAAAAGAGAAGCACGACATCAGTGGAAACATTAAAGAAACACAAATTCGACCTGCTGTCCTCTGCGGGTAGCCAATGAAAACGAGAACGTTTCGGTATTTGCTGCGGAACGGGAAGGAAGTGAATGTCACAGTGCCACGACTATGGGGCTCCAGAATTTAATTTGCATATTAAAAAAATAGATACGTCAAGTTCAGTCTTGGAAGTGCGTGGCTAATACTCTAATTAAAAAAAAAAGAGATAAGAGCGGCGGTAGCCATGTGGTCAAAGAGCTTTAGATAATTTATAAGGTGAATGCGCGGGGAACTCTTCTGGAAGTATCAGTCGCTAATTATTGTTTAGTTATCTTGAGCCATGGTTGAAAAACTCCGGGCTCTGTCACTGTCTCTTAACCACCTTGTAATCAAGCTGAGGCTACACACATTTGAAAAAGCATTTCGTGCAGATTGTAAGGCTCGTTAAAATTATTATGGAGTGAGAAGGTGACGTTTTTTTATGTGAAAGAACGTCTAAAAAACATCCGAGTACTTGTGGGGGCAAGACATCCACTGAACTCGCGAGTGGATGATTTACGCAAGCATTTTGAGAACTCCTGGTGATCAGGGTTTGGCGGACAATATTATATGGCGATTTCATTTTGATTCTATATCATTTTTCTTTTCATCGCACTCCGTGATTGTCTGAAGGAAAACCACGTCCTGCGCGTCTCCTTTGTGATTGGCTTAAGCCCTCCAATAGCGCTGCATGATGATGCTGGAATAAACCATAGAGAGCGAAGCAAAAAAAAAAAAAGAGAAAGCACTCGAAACAGGTTTGTTGTTTTGAGTGTCCCATTGAAGACTTTAAAAAATTATAAAATAACGCAGGCTGCAAAAAGAAAATCTTTTCACAAGCTACGAAATTGAAAATATTAATTAATCCTCTAACTAGCACATCGTCGTGGTTACAGCCAATTGAAAGTTTGAAGCCGCAGACAGGGCGATGCCATATCAAATTATGCAACAAAGCAAATTCATGCACTTTTCAGTTCCTTCGTTGGTTTTAGAAAAACGGTCCCTCAGTCGGTCGCGACGATTCTTTTCCTTGAAGTGAATGAAGTGATGAATAGAAAAAAAGAAGTGAATGTGACGTTCATTAACGCTGGTAGTTTGAAATGGACGTTGTGAGCACTGTAAACACGTAGCCATCAGACGTTGCGTTTGCGCCGAACCACAACAGGACTCAGGGGCCCAGTGTACGTTTTGCGAGAAAAAAAAAACACCGGCTGTGGGGCTTTAGAGAATGATTTTCTTCCTCATCTGAAACTGACCTGGCATCGGCTTGTCTTTCACTACGGACTCGGCATTGGCACTAACCACGAAATGTTTAAATAAACGCTTCTTGATGGGTGCCCCATCATTCCCCTAGAAAAACACAGGCGCACGAATATGCATCAAAAACACTTCCCGATACAAGCCGCCGAGGTGGCTCAGTGGTTATGGCGCTCGGCTGCTGACCTGAAAGACGCGGGATCGATGCCGGCCGCGGTGGTCGCATTTCGAAGGAGACGAAATGCTAGAGGCCCGTGTACTACGTGCGATATCAATGCACGTTAAAGAACCCCAGGTGTTCGAAATTTCCGGAGACCTTAACTACTGCGTCTCTCATAGCCTGAGTCGCTTTGGGACGTTAAAACGCACATAAACTAAACTAAACTTCCCGATACAAATGTAAAGTGTGTATTAGGATGCTGCTCATACAACTACAAGGTAATCTGTTCGAATGATTGTATAGTTCAAGTTTTGAATTTTCCAAATAGATTGGCGTTGACTTTAACCCTGTGTTCCGGTGTTCCTGTGTAAAAACAGCAAGCTGGGCTAGCCGGTACGGTTCCATGACCTAAGAAATACACAGCACTGCAAAGAACGAAGTTCTGCGGATGTCGATGTCCAGACTGCGCTGTCTAGGTCACATCTACTTCCTTCGTTCTATTTTGGGTGGTTTATTTGTTTTTATATTTATGCTGTTTTCTGCCATTGTTGCTTTTAGCGCCATAAATAATTTAAACCGGCGAAACTTCACTTCTTTCTCACAATGAAACTTGGGAATCAAGCCATGCAGTTCGCAGTTTGTAGTCGTATTTGCTGTTGGCTGCACCGATACTCGCAGTTATGAAAAACTTGTGCTCGGTATCCAAAAGCAACTTTCATGTGGGAAGATAAGATCACTTAGCTTACCGATCGTAATACGTGAATTTCGCCACATTGGTCAATTTCGCATGATGAGATAATTTATATATGACACGTACAACACCTCATTACCCTGACTTACAAGGCGCAGCCAAAAGCAATGAAACCGATTTTTATTGCCGCTTTATCCTGTGCAATAAAAGCACTCAGGAACCGTCCAGCCATGCTTACAACCTGTTGTTCTCGCCAAATGAAGAAAAAGAGAAAAAGCTTGCTTCGCTGCTCTGGCTTTTCATGATCTGCCCGAGGAAGATATTTTCGCTAAAATTGCATAATTTCACCTGTATTAGCCGAACGACAATTAGAGAAATCATCGAAGAGTAGTTCTGCGGGTTTCTGCGATGCTCACCACTCCTTTAAGCATGCGCCTTCCCGATAGTCATCAGCGCACTGCCGCTCTACAGGGCATTGAAGCTTGATATGCCACTTATTGTGAAGACGATGCCTGAAAACTCCAATAAACGCTTTAGTAGGAACACTCTTGATCTATCAGATGCTGAAACCTTCGATGGGAAGGATATTGCTTAAGGAAACATTAGTGAACGTGGTGATTTCCTGCAATCGCGGACAGGTCATAGCCGCGAGTGTCTGAAAATAAAACAGTTTTGGCTTCAAAATTAACATTGTTGGCAGCATATATGAGAGTATACTCAGCGTTATCACATATAAAATGAGGGTAATACAAAATTATGGCTATTTCGTGCGTGATAGTGAAATTGGCGGATTGGGTTATACGTATACGTTCGTCTGATGAGCACAGAAATGATCCAGGATGGCCAGACAAGCGACCCATGCTGTTGGTTGAGCTGACTGATTGTATTAAATTAAGTATAATTGAGAATATAACCTTAATTGCTTGTAAAAGAAATTAATTCGTGACGTAACAAGAATAACTAAAAGCCGAGAAAATAAAAGTGCCGTCATTGCGTAAGTATTTATCCTTTATTATGCCTTTGGTCCACTATAGGCGTGTGTTTACGAAGCCTTCCGCTCGGTCGCAGGTAAGCCCGTAAGCTGTGGTCTCTGGGAAGAAGCCGTGAGGGGGAAACCCACGAAGGACCGTTTCTGCAAGCCACATCTCACACGGCCATCGCTGGTGAAGCAGCTCCGGCGATGCGTTTGCAAGCCTGGCTTTGTTCGCAACGCCTGGAATGGGTGCATCTTGCAGAGGGACTGCGACAGGTGCAAGCGTCACCGACACATGGACTACACTGCGTGCAAGTCTGCCTGCCCTCTGACATGCGACAAACCAGTCGCGACGTTTTGCACTGCGCAGTGCGTCAGCAGGTGCGCCTGCCCTCCTGGATACGTGGCGTGAGTAGAACCTACTTAAAAAGTGGTTGTAAAACTGGTTGGTACATTGCTTGAGAGGAGTCAGAGAAAAACACATGAAGGACGAGCACAACGCTGACGCTATAAACAACTTTATTGACGGGAAAGACAACATATATAGGGACGACATTACAATTTATTTGTGTTCTTATTTTGATCTTCATTCTTATCGTACATAATTTAGTGCTCTTAGAACCTATAGCCTCACCTACATCAACCCGAAAGCGGCAGGTCGAGTCAGGGGATCAAGTTGAGCAAGATCAGAACACGGCCGACGACTGCGTGTTTATATGAACTCGATTTTAACGAGTCGAGACCGGTTCAACTGCAGCGACACCAAGCGTCGAGCAGGTAACGGGAGATGGCAGTGGCAGCCCCAGGATCTCGGAACGACACCGCTGTCTCCTGAAAAGGAGGTTCGCATTTATCATCCCCCTTCTTACTAACCCTACTCTTCGACTCGATCCGGTTTACATGCTGTCTGCTGTTGGGGTAGATCGAGTAAACGTCGGCCTGCAGCGGAGTTAACTGGACCCGCTCCCTCGACTCCCGGACCCGACTCTGCGGTGTTTACATGAACCCAGTAACCAGTTTTGAACTCCTAAACTCAACCCCGTCATGTACCTGCGGTTTTTCCGGTAGTGAATTTTTTTCTCGACAGCAGAACTTGTAGATGTGGAAGTCCGTAACACAAGGCTATGCATGTAAGGCACAAGTCGCGGGTTCTTAGGAATATGACATGGTATGATTTATGGCTTATGGGGGTTTAACGTCCCAAAGCGACTCACACCATGATGGACGCCGTAGTGAAGGGCTCTGGAAATTTCGACCACCTGCGGTTGTTTAACGTGCACTGACATCGCACAGTACACGGGCCTGTAGAATTTCGTCTCCATCGAAATTCGACAACCGCGGCCGAGATCGAACCCGCGTCTGTCGGGTCAGCAGCCGAGTGCCATAACCACTGATCCACCGCGGCGGCTTTATGACATGGTATGATAACATGTATGGTACGGTACGATACGGTACGGAACGTGAGATTTAACGACTTTCCAAGGTGACACATGGATTCCTATCAAGAGGGAAGGCTCTGAATTTTACTGCTGTCGTAAGGCGGCCGTAGCTGCCGGGATACATTCCAGCAACCTTTTGGGATCAACTCAAGGAATACGGTTCAAAAGCAAGTTACTGTTAACGTTCACTTCCGAGCGACATCTCTTACAGTAAAACCTCTGCGTAGTTATG
Organism: Amblyomma americanum; assembly: GCA_030143305.2. NCBI lineage: Eukaryota > Metazoa > Arthropoda > Arachnida > Ixodida > Ixodidae > Amblyomma > Amblyomma americanum. The sequence continues at coordinate 205,696 of JARKHS020029546.1, forward strand.
ATGTGGCATTAACAGCGCTATACAATGCGGTGACCTAGCATTACTTCGTTCATCCGACAGTGAAATAAGTATCTCCTTGGTCCGGGGGGACATAAATGCTATGCGGAATGATGAGATGCTGGTCTTGTGGAGGTAAAGCCTGTGGTCACTGTACCAGAGTACCAAAGTGACCTAAGTGACCTCGGTAAAAGACAAGATCGCGTGCCATGCGGTACAATTGTTCGCACCTCTCCCTGGCTCGGATACGTGCAAAAACTTACCAAGGATTTTGGTACAGAACAGAGAAGCCGTAGTTGAAGCACACCTGTTTTACAAACTTCACAACCTTCCTTGAAATGAAGTAATGGGCTACCAGAAACTACCGGCGTGAATAGATCATTATATGCGCATAATGACGTATTCACTATCCTGCACTTGGGAGCCCACCAAGCAGCATGCGAGTGATTGCAGACGTTTATAACTGGCTGGTGTTCCCTGTGCCTGCAACTCGGATAAAACAAGCGTTCATTTTGTGTGCTCTGCACAAAATTGGTGCCGGAAAACTGGACTTCGAAGTGACAAAATTTCGAATGACGGACTGCAGTTTTTCCGCCGCGTTGCCTTGTGATGCCCAGTGAGCGCTATGGTAGAAATAAAGTGCGCCACTAGCTCACAAGTTGCTCTTAAGAGCGAGATGGTAGAACTCAACCTGTGCCTGATTTCCTGACACTGCAGTTGTAGCTTACGCTTGGGTTTTAGGCGATTGTGAGGCATCGCCAGTCCTGCCGCACATTACGCAAGATATCGCGGAACCTAGAAAGATTAGTTTCCGCTATTCGCTTGTATATTCCTATCCTGCATTGTCCGTCCTCACATAACGACAAAGGGTTGGTAACCTACAGAAAGGCTTGATGATAAGTTGCGGACAACACAGCGACCTAGAGAAAGGAATATGTTAAACGAAGGGTGAACAGAATGAACGAGAGCAGGTTGCATTAGGAAACAAACGCGAGTCAATAAAAAAAGTTTGCAGTGGCTTAGCTCCGCTATGCCAGGATGTACGTAGCGGGAGGTACGTTTTCCTGGCTGAGCTTGTTGTTGGCACTGTATGTTTAGCAATGAGAGACATATCCGCTTGAAATGTCCGGGACACAGATGCACTTTCGGAAACTTGAATGGTCTGATCAGTCACACGAAGGGCCTTCACATCCTCTTCCGTTGGTTGCCGTTGACTGACGCCTTCCATAGACTCATCTCGGCGGCTATGTGGCGTCTATTACGCTCGGCAGTCTGGCGTCTTCGTTTGGCAAGGCGCTCCTCTTTCTGTTCGGGCGTCTCCATTGCCCCCTTCGCTTTCTGATGCTCATTCTCTCTTTGTTGAGTAGCCAACTGCCAGGCGACAACCTCAGGATCGGAAGAGTTAATGTTATCTTGCCTATACCGCTGTTTAGCAGCGGCTGGACTCTCATTCTGTGCATCCATATCAAGCGTTGCGATACAGCCGCCAATTACATCTCCGCTTTTTATACGCAATGCTGCGTATGCGACGACGCGCGGTTCGGGTGATGAACGCGGTGTGACGTCATACCAAAGGGCGGCAGCGGCGAGCCGTGCGGTGTGACATCTTGCTAGATGGCGCCGCGAGCGCACAAAGCACAGTAACCGTCTCACATATCTCGGTGGACACCCGAACCGCGCCGTAAAGGAAAGGATAAAGAAGGGAGGGAAACGACAAATCGCGCGGCGCACCCACTCCTCCTCCCCGGTTGCCATGGTAGCGGCGTATGCGCCCAACTCATGGTAGCGCATGCGCACAACTGGCGTCTCGGCTGTACCGCGGAATGCTAGTAGCCTAGCGTAGCTCCCGCTACAAAATCGCAGGAGAAATGAAGGTCAAGTTATGGTGAGAAAAGATAACCAGCCATGGTTCCTTAGAGCAACGGAGTGGATTCCAAGGAAACGCTAATGTTGCTAGAGGTGCCAGAGTATCAGACAGGCAGATAATATTAGGAAATGGGTGAGATAAGGTACAATAAGAAATGGTGGCCGGAAATCTCTGAATTGTCCATACCCAACAATTCTGGACTAAAGCATTTTTGAGCAGGGAATAGTTAACGCAATTTGTCCTGCATTGCAGGATTTCACTATAAAAATCATTAGAGGCCCGTGTACTGTGCGATGTCAGTGCACGTTAAAGAGCCCCAGGTGGTCGGAATTTCCGGAGCCCTTCACTACGGCGTCCCTCATAGCCTGAGTCGCTTTGGGACGTTAAACCAACATAAACCTATAAAAATCATTATATTCGCAGACATCCCATCGGCAGGCTTACACTTTGTTGTTATTAACGTTTTTCCTATGGTCAAAAGTGTTCCCCTCTGGTTTTATATGGCATTCTTAAGTGCACGATGCGAGAGATTGAAAAACTTCAAAGGAAAGATCTTGCTACGCATCGGAAGAATGCACCATTACCTTCAATATTTCGGTAAAGGTACCTCACAATTTCCCCATATTCAAAATTTCTGTCCAAGAACGATCGACATGTGCGTGCTCGCGGTCGTGGGTGTGAAGATTTTTCTGGGGCTCACAAACACTCTTTATATTCATTTTCATTGCAGCCATCCAAAGCGGAAGAACACGTGCGTAGCAGCCCGCAAGTGTCCTCCCAAGTGTCCTCGCCACTCCCGCTTTCAGCTCTGTGTCTCCAACTGTCAGCACTGGTGCGGGATGCCCCGGCCGAAAAAGTGTTCCACAGAGTGCCACAGTGGGGACTGCGTCTGCAACCGTAAATACGCCAAGACGATGCAGAACGGCGAAGTTGTGTGTGTTCCTAAGAAGAAATGTCCCAAGCCGACTCAAGTGACGCAGAAGAAACAATAAAGATGTCCTCGAGGCACTCCCTCAACTGGCTTTACTTAAAATGCGTTTTAAAACCTCTTCGTTCTCCGCGAATTTCGTTGTGCCATGAAGACCTTTTCCCCGTCCCTCAAAAGGATCACCATAGTACCCCATATAAAAATGCTCTATAGACAGTCTATAGACTTGTTATGGACTCAATTGCCTTCTTATAAATATTTCTTTTTGACTACTCCACAGACTATTTATATACAAAAGTCTACTAAATGTGTATGGCACTAAATCTATAGATTGTCTATAGACTGTTTATAAAATTTGTATTGCCGATAGAATATTCATGGTCCGTAGACAAGAGTCTACTAAAGTGTATGGCTACAAATCTTTACATTGTCTATAGACTGTCTATAGAATTTGTACTGCCTATAGACTGCTCACTAGGGTTTGTCTGTAGAGAGTCTATAGACTTTATAGACCGAAGTTTATGTGCAGCATATGGGCTGTAATATTAATTGGGTTCTGGTGGAAACAAATTTTTGTAAGGGCCGGTTCGCTGGTTTGTGAGTTCTACGAAATGGGTGGATATATATTCGAACGTGCTTGGAATAGGTGACGCGTGATTATGAAGAAAAAAATTAAAACAAATATCGTGTGTACCCGTATTGTTCCGCGCATTTTTCACCATCCACACTCTGAACAGAAAGGAGTAGATTGGGAGTAAGCTGTCCTCTAGCGCAGACCCTTTCATAAAAGCGTGCGTGCTAGCTGACAGCCTACTCCCTTATTACTCACATACAGGCGTGTTTCTATGCCTCACTAACTAAGCGTCATAAACGCTACAATTTCCAGGTACTAAGCAAGAAAAAAAACCTTTCGAACCGTTGACTAGAAGTACATATAAGTGTTTATTTGTGTTCGTAACAGTCTCATTCAAACATGACTTTTGATGTGCGTTAAAATAATGACGTGCTGGTTGTGCTCTAGGAAATGTGCGATCTGCTTTTGTTGCAATAGCCTTTGACCATTTAACGATTCTCTTCGGTCACACAGAGTTTATGTATTCTACAACTTCTATTTCGAACTATATAAACAGAGTTTGAAATAAGGAACACATGACAAGATGAGTCACAACATTCGCACATGGTTGGCCGAGAATCATTCATTCATTTTGACCTGGAATCAAGGGCCGTACTGAGTGGTTTTCTTTTTTGTTTTGTGCCCCTATTCTTCCAGCCAGCCTCATATCCCCAGTTCATTCTCCGTACGTGGTAGGCAGCCTTTTCGGACTGCATCAGGGGAATGAAATGTGGGAGAGCGGCCTCCAGAAACGTTGCGAGTTTGATGAAACGACTATAATTTTCTTCTACTTATCATCAAACTGCCTACAATTTAAATCTCCATGTTATTATTTTCCTGCTCTAATGAAGAACTGGCATCCTTTGTCCGTTTTCTCCTGTAATGATTCTGGGCTACTTGCGTGTGTACTTGTCTGCAAAACTCCTTTCCTTGGCAATTGTTTCTTTGAATTCGCACAATTCACCACCAGGAGCACTCGAGGACGTATACCAAAAAGTATCAAAATGAACCAAGTACATATGCACCAAACTTTCTGTAGCTATAGGCAAACACAAGCAGTTCCTTCAATGCCAGGGACTCGAGCGACATAAATTTGTTAAAGGCCCGAACTGCTCACAGGTGTACATTGCTTTATTCGCTAAGGCTTTTCATGGGTATGCGCGATCGCCCAGTTCAGACCTTCCGGAATCCTTACCGCAGGAAGATATGCATCGGACTGTCTGATAGAATCCAACTCAGGGGGCTTGTCAGATGACGGCAATACGCGCGCGCCGCTTTTCCTACTCACTCGCCGGCCTCCCCCACAAGTTGGAGTGGGATCGCCCACGCGGCAAGTCGCTGTCATGAAGCCACCTTATATGCATGCGTTATCTATCAGCGCAAAGCCTGCGCCTCGCTCGGGAACGGCGTGAAAACGTCATCTCTTTGGGACCATCTCCTGAAACTGTTGCAGGCCTACATTATCAGCCGCTAATGCTATGCCACTCTATATCTGAACATGAGAACAGATGAAAAACAGATGAAGAACGCAGAAGACAGATGAAGAACGTAGAAGTGGGCGCTGGGGCTTCACATTACGGTCTCGACGGACTGCCTCCTCGAAATGGGGGTGCATAATAATTGGACTGAACTGGCGGAAGCCGTGCGTATGGCGCAGCTAGAAAGATTGAGCCAAACTGACACGGGCAGAACCATTCTGGGTTGGGTGGGGCTGCAATCAGACAGGAGCGCGAGCGACAAAACATATTCAACAAAAATGTCGCGAAAACATACTCGTCACCCTCTTCCTAAAAACATCCTACCGACCTATAACATGGAACGGAGACAAAAAGAAAAGGGCAGAAGCACTTACGAAGGGCATGGAAACAGAAACCTAAAGAAGTCGCCTATGTAGACGCGGCTAGTGCTAAGGCGGGGGCGGCAGTATCCACAGTGGTCCACGGCCGTGACGTACCAGTCGCAGTCGTATCCATTAGAAGCCCAAACGTTGATACAGCTGAGCAAGTTGCAATAGCGCTCCCTTGCGTTGGTATGAAAGCAAACATCATAACTTGTGATGGCAAAACGGCTGTCTGGCGCTTTGGCAAAGGAAGGGTCTCAAAAGAGGGAAAAAATTTTATGAAGTCCTGAATTGAACCGTACAATTACGATAATCTGGACGCCGCACGCGAATCAGTCACAGGCAATGAGGCGGCGCACGAGTTAGCTCGACCGCTCTACTTCCGGGTAACCCCAGAGCTCCCGACTGTTGAGGACGGGACGAGCGCGCGCAAACCTACACAGAAATCATCGAACACTATACACTTGAAAGAAGACCTCTGTCACCGCTGGACCGAATATTAAGCAACAGAGAGGCTGTCGCTTTGCGACAACTGCAAGCTGAGAATTTCCCAAATCCAGTCTGGCTGTTCCTCACGAGAATAGAAGATACACCTCATGATAAATGTAAAATCTTTGTGGAGAAAGGAGTACTCTTTGGCAATATCCTAACTCCCCAGGCGTCAGGAAGAAGATTAAAAGTAGATTTGCCTGGGAAGCCTTGCTGAGAAGCTAGCCCCCTGCCGAACAGCAACAAGCCATTCGCCTCGCAACGGAAGCCGCGAAGAGGTACGTGTAACTTCGCCTGTCTTCAGTCGCGGAGGCCCCGGCCCCCGTCCCTTGAACTTGCGTGCCAAGGGCGAGGAGTAGAGGCCTGCTATAACATATATATATATATATATATATATATATATATATATATATATATATATATATATATATATATATATATATATATATATATATATATATATAGCAGACAAGGTAAAGGAAATGAGGGGCCCGTTTGACAAACTTATGAAGGGAGCCAACAGTCACCGAAACCAAGGTGCATAGGGGAACGTTATTTTTTTTTATGTTTTGTGCTTATCAGTGTGATAATATTAATTAGAATATTAAATCGCTTAAAGAAAATTACTTATAAAGCAGCAGAAAAAACAACCATGCCGCTGGTAGGATCCGAACCGAGGTCCGGATCCGAGGTCGTGGGTGACTTCTTGAGTGGACTGTGTTGATTGATTGTGTGCATAGATGCTGACTGTGGGAGAGAATGTGTGCTATTACAAGAGACTGTGCGCATAGCGGGGTTGATGCGACAGGCTTTAGGACATTGCTAATATAGAAGGGACGCTACGGTGGAGCAACTGCCGGCAGATAAACCAAGGCTAACCCCACCTGTAGCATTCAACACCACAACAACTCAACTAGGGGCCTCCCAAATCGGTGGAAAATTAACTTATTTTTCTTCTTCCCCTGAGTCGGAGCCAAGATGGGATCACCCGGGCGGAAGGCACTCTCTCAGCCAGGCCTCATCTATTCAGCGCGTGGCAGCGCGCTTGGCTTCGCTGGGTGCAAAATGTGGCAGCACACCGTATGGACATCCCACGCGCCCGATCTGTTATTGTATAAATAGAATACTTGTATATAGTACCTCTCTCCCCCTATTCTTTTTGCCTTTCCCCTCACCTCTTTCGTTTCATTTCTCCAGCCTGCCTGCCATCCCTTTATTTCCGCTGCCACAGCTCAGGTGGTGGTGGTGTAAAATATTTATTCGTACTGTTTACAAGCCTGGACACATCTCTTATTGTGTAAACAGTTTGTATATATTACTTCTCCCCCTATCCTATCTTCCTGTCCTCTCGACTCTTTCGTTTCATTTCTCCATTCTGTCTGCTATCCTTTATTTGCGATGCCCAAGCTCAAGTGATCCAGTATCGATGGCAGATGCTGGGGCTAGCAAAAACTTTTCCTTCCTTTTTACTATTATTTTTATAAAAAAACCAGTACCACCACCACTGTTTACAAGAGATGTATTGCTTGGACCGGGCCTAAAGGGCCCGACCCTCAAAGTCACAAGGAGGGGTGCCTTGTCCGGAACCCCTGTTGCGTCCATGGTGGCTTGGGCTCTTGTCAGTAGGGCTGGTTGGTCCTGGAGAGTTGAGCAGCCGAGCAGGGCAGCCTCCCAGTCCTCTCGGGTGGGTGGGACAGCACGATTGGCAGGGCATGCCCACACCATGAGGTTTGTGTCCGCAAACACTTCTCCACAGTGTGGGCACTCACCCGAAAAGGCCGAATTGAAATTTTTAAGCACTGCCGGGCACAGCACTTTGCTGGTGAAGAGACGAAGAAGCCAGGTGCTTCCCGAAAACGATGGCAGATGGTTGGACTAGTAGAAATCTTTTCCTTCATTTTTATAGTTATCTTATTATTTTAGTAAACTATTATTACTACTACTACTCCTACTCCTACTATTACTACAGCTGCTGCTCCCGCTACTACTACTACTACCACTACTACTACCACCATCACTACCACCACTACCACTACCACCACTACTACTACTATTACTAGTACTCCTACTACAACTACTACCCCTACTATTACTACTACTTCTACTGCTAGGACTACTACTACTACTACCACTACCACCATCACTACCACCACTGCCACTACTACTACTACTACTACTACTACTACTACTACTACTACTACTACTCCTACTACTACTACTCCTCTGCGTACTGCTACTACTACTACTACTATTACTATTGTTACTACTACTACTACTAATAATAATAATAATACCACTACCACCATCACTATCTTCAAATACCACCGCTACCACCACCACTACCACCACTGCCACTACTACTACTACTACAACCACCACCACTACCACCATCACTACCACCACTACCACTACCACCACTACTACTACTACTACTACTACTACTACTACTACTACTACTACTACTACTACTACTACTACTACTACTACTACTACTACTACTAGCACACCTGCTGTTGCCATCTCAATGAAAGAGCACAACTATTTGCTTTCGTGTAATCGCTGTACCTACAAAATGTCGGCATGCTCAGAGTGATATGGTTAATCGACTTGTCACCATGTTTTCTGTTTTTTCTGCCATTCTGGAGCATGTATGGCTGTAGCGTAGTGAATAAACTTCTCTTGTCAATTGAGCGCAATGTTTGTTCCTTCGTCTCCTGTTGGCCTTGTGCGTGGCGCTGCTTCACTTGACACTTGACGGCTCATGGTCTCGGCTATGCCCGGAAGCGACGCCATTTGCCCCTCCTGTAGCGCGCTTCACCTTGACTACAGTCACAGTGCGCAGCTCCAATTTGAGAATGTGTGCCGGTTTTCTTTCACAACAAACCACGCAGACGAACTGTCTTGTAGGGAAAACTAATGGAAGGCAACTCAGCCGCGCAAAAACTAATGCTTCCGCATTCCCGCAAAGTAAGCAGTCTTAAGTGTTTACCGAACTTGTGTATTTGGCTGGCTCATCACAAGCGCAAAATGTCGATAAACATGCTTTTACAAATGCTAGCGTTCTTTTTCCTCTCAACCGCAATGTCTACGTCACGTGTTGCTGTTAGAAAGTAAATGAAATTAAAATACTTGCGCCGAGACGTCGTGAACCGGCGATGATTTAAGCAAGCATACGTGCTACCCTACTTAGCTGCTGCCACGTGATTGCTTACAAGTAGCGCTTACAAACAGCGTACCGAAATAAATGCGTCATTTTCATTTCATCCCGAAAGTGCCACGAATAACCGCAGATACCACCAGGGCGTGCTAGGAATCTAAACGGATACCACCGCGTCACACACAAGAAAAGATACTGAGTGTGCAAATAACCATGTGCATAAAAACAACTTTAAACATTTGAAAACAGTCGTGTCACTGCCTCAGTGCGTTTCGCTGCGCTACTCGCAGACTGTTATAATGCAAAAGTGCGAAAATTCCGCTCTGTCCTTGACAAATTACGCATATTTGGGAAGTCCTGCCCTGCCTACAAGGTGCGCACAGGACGAAAATACCTCTCCCCCTATCCTCTCTTCCTGTCCCTTCACCTCTTTCATTTCATTTCTCCATTCTGCCTGCTATCCTTTATTTCCGCTGCCCCAGCTCAGGTGCTTCAGTATCGAAGGCAGATGCCGGGGCAAGCAAAAATCTTTTCCTTCCTTTTTACTATCACTTTAATAAAAAAAAAACACCAGTACCATGGGAATTTTTATGCGTTGCATATTGCAATCACTCAGTTCAGCCCTTGGGCGCGGCCGGGCAGCCACCATTGACCTTTAGCGCAACCACGTGACGTGACGTCACGACAGCCGGAGGAAAAGCTGGGCCCCAAATCGCGCGGTCGCGCGCGGCCGCAGCCACCACCTGACTCCCACTCCTCCCGCTAGGGTCGCTGCGCCGGCGCTTGACGTCACGGAGGAAAAGTTGGGCCCCAACTGGCGCGGTCGCGCGCGGCCGCAACCACCACCTGACTCCCGCTCCTCCCGCTAGGGGCGCTGCGCTATGATTGACGTCACGGCATATGTATAAAAGAGCTGCGCTCCTTCGCCGGGACAGTCTTATACCCCTGTCACACGGGCATTTCGAGGGCCCTCGAACCGATAGTCTATCGACTCAAAGGCGATCGAGCGCTGCTACACGGGCAGTTTCAATGGCGATCGAGTCAATAGCCTATCGAATCAACGGAGCAGCACGGAACTCCATCGAGATATGCAACGCATTCTTGGCTTAACCAAGCTAAGCCTGGCCATTTTTTTACGCGCCGCGGTGTCTTTGTGGTGAGAGCGCTCGGATACTGATACGGAGTATCCGGGTTCGAACCCTACCGCGGCTTAATAATAATAATAATTGGTTTTGGGGGATAGGATATAGCGCAGTAACTGTCCCATATATCGGCGGACACCTGAACCGCGCCGTAAGGAAAGGTATGAAGGAGGGAGTGAAAGAAGAAAGGAAGAAAGAGGTGCCGTAGTGGAGGGCTCCGGAACAATTTCGACCACCTGGGGATCTTTAAGGTGCACTGGCATAGCACAGTACACGGGTGCCTTAGTGTTTTCCTCCATAAAAAAGCAGCCGCCGCGGTCGGGTTCGAACCCGGGAACTCCGGATCAGCAGCCGAGCACTGAGCCACCGCCGCCGGTAATCCTACCGCGGCTTCAGCGTTTCAATTATGCGAAACCCAAAGCGCCCGGGTGCTGTGGCATGTCAGTACAGGAGAAAGGTCCCGAGGTGGTCGAAATTATACCGGAGGCCCCCACTACGGCACCTCTTTCTTCCTTTCTTTCACTCCTTCCTTTACCGCTTCCCTTATGGCGCGGTTCAGGTGTGGCCGAGATGTGAGACAGATACTACGCAATTTCCTTTCCCCTAAAACCAATTTAAATTATTAAGGACATGCTCAGTGGCTGTCGCACTTCTCAGTAGACACCCGAAACGTGCCGCTTTGAATTGAAGCAATAAGTGACAGAAAAAAAATATGCTGCGGTTAGACTACTGCTTAACCTCATTAGTGAGCGAAAGCTGTGGCCGCCGTGGTGGCTGAGTGGTTATGGCGCTCGGCTGCTGGTCCGAAAGACGCGGGCTCGATCCCGGCCGCGGCAGTCGAATTTCAGTGGAGGCGAAATTCTAGAGGCCCGTGTACTGTGCGACGTCAGTGCACGTTAAAGAACCCCAGGTGGTCGAAATTTCCGGAGCCCTTCACTACGGCGTCTCTCATAGCCCGGGTCGCTTTGGGACGTTAAACCCCCTTAAACCAAACCAAACCGAAAGCTGTGGTATATCGGGCAAGTAGACGCGGCTTGGCGTCTGTAACGTTGAGTGCGTTCTGCACACTGGATAGGCAACACGCTCGCGCTGCCAGGTGGCGGTTAAATTAATGGTTGATCGCGAGAGGTTGGTAACCAAATGAACGCTGCGGCTTATTGCTGCAGAGCCGCGTGTCTGCCACAAGGTTGTCAGCGCTAATCCATGCAAGCCACATCGACCTCTCTCGCTCACCACTGTTAAAGTGTACTAGTACACTTTACCACTGTCTCGATTCTCGAAGCCCGATTGAGGAGTCCACTCATCCAGGGAGCAAGTTATGCGCCCTTCCTTTCCTGAAAAATAATCGAATTCTAGAACGAAGGCCGTCTGCCTACAGAAAGAGGGGAAAAATAAAAAACTGGTTTTCGGGGAAAGGAAATGGCTCAGTATCTGTCTCACATCGCGGCGGACACCTGAATTGTCCAGTAAAACAAGGGATTGTGCAGGAAGTATAAGAAAATAGGAAGAAAGGGGCCGTAGTGGAGGGCTCTGGAATATTTTCGACCACCTGGGGATCTTTAATGTGTACTGACATCGCAGAGCACACGGGCGCCTTAATATTTACTAATAATATTAATTTGTTTTGGGGGGAAAATGGCGCAGTATCTGTCTCATATCGTTGGACACCTGAACCACGCCGTAAGGGAAGGGACAAAGGAGGGAGTGAAAGAAGAGAAGAAGAAAGAGGTGCCGTAGTGGAGGACTCCGCAATAATTTTCACCACCTGGGGATCTTTAACGTGCACTGACATCGCACAGCACACGGGCGCCTTAGCGTTTTGCCTCCATACAAACGCAGCTGCCACGGTCGAGTTCGAACCCGGGAACTACCCGCCGCGGTGGCTCAGTGGTTAGGGCGCTCGACTACTGATCCGGAGTTCCCGGGTTCGAACCCGACCGCGGAGGCTGCGTTTTTATGGAGGAAAAACGCTAAGCGCCCGTGTGCTGTGCGATGTCAGTGAACGTTAAAGATCCCCAGGTGGTCGAAATTATTCCGGAGCCTTCCACTACAGCACCTATTTATTCCTTTCTTCTTTCACTCCCTCCTTTATCCCTTCCTTTACGGCGCGGTTCAGGTGTCCAACGATATATGAGACAGATACTGCGCCATTTCCTTTCCCCAAAAAACCAATAATTATTTAACCCGGGAACTCCGGATCAGTAGCCAAGCACCCTAACCACTGAGCCACCACGGCGGGTCCCTTTACATTTCGCCTCCATCGAAATGCCGCCGAGCGCTCTGTTTCGGTGGCGTCGGCTGAGTGACGTCATAGCTGCCACGTGGTTTCTCCTCGGTTCAAGGTCAAGAAGGTCAAATAGAGCGCCTTTTCTTGGCGTAGTGAACTTCCACTTCAAAAATGTCTCGCGCTTTAGCATTCCGAAGCTTGAAATAATGTACGAAAGCATGCTTTAAAAGGGAAAGCTTTTACTTTCGTCAGAGCGATTTCGCCGTCGCCGCACGTTTGACCTTGAACGTCCTTGCTGCGCCGCTGCCATTCCAACGCATCACGTGACTTCGCCGCACCGCCGAGCGGAGTCTACGCCGTCGCTGCACCGGGGCTCCACAGCCGCACAGCGGCTGCTTCCTGACCACGTGATCTAGCCGAGCTTCAGCTGGATAAAAAAAAAATTACGTGCAGTTAAACTACTGCTGAACCTGGTTAGAGAGCGAAATCTGTGGTGTATTGGGCAAGTAGACGCCCTCTGGCGTCTGTAACGTTGAGTGCATTCCGCACACTGGATAAGCAGCGCGCCCACCCTGGCAGGTGGCAGTTATTGGCTAACCGCGAGAGGTAGGCGCATTCCTGGCTAACTTTGTAGGTAGACACTTGAACCGCGCCGTGAGAAAAACGTGTTACGCGTAACGTACTACACGTGCCACGTTACAGGGCTGCCGTTGTATACCCTCTAAATGGCTTGTGCATAGCTATTACAGCTTGCGTTGGAAGAAAATGGCCCTAGTGCAGGGCTCAGGAATAATTTTCGATACCCTGGGGATGTTAACGCCCGTTAACATGGCACAGCAAACGTACGATTTTTGCGTATCGCCTACATTGAAACAAGAGTGCCAGGGCTGGGATAAAACCCTTGTTTTGGACTGAGTAGCCAACTTCCCTAAACGCTTAGCCAGTTCGAAAGGGCGTCGCCACGAAAAACATGATGGTTTATGGTTTATGAAGTTTAACGTCCCAGAGCGACTCGGGTTATCTGGGACGCCGTAGTGAAGGGCACCGAAAATTTCGACCACCTGGCGTTCTTTAATGTCCACGGACTTGGCACAGTACACGGGACCCTAGAAATTCGCCTTCATCGAAATTCGACTACCGCGGCCTGGATCGAACTCTCGTCTGCCGGCTTAGTAGCTAACCGCCATTCAGCCGAAAGACGCGTTTTAGATCCCGGCCGCGGCAGTCGAATTTCAATGGAAGCGAAATTCTAGAGGCCTGTGTACTTTCGCGATGTCAGTGCACGTTAAAGAACCCCAGGTGGCCGAAATCTCCGGGGCCCCATTTTAAGAAACATGCAAATAGAATAAGCATACACAGCAAGATATAACTGTACAGGCAAAACCAGAGAATACAAAGTGAGCATATCGTGCTTCAGCAGCAAATGCAAGGGGAATCATGGGAACATGCACGCGACTAAAGCGCGTATATCTTTTCTGAAGTTTCGCATGCTTCTAGCCATTGTATTCCAGTCAATTTTCCGCAGCTTATACAGCTCTGGGCAAGTGAAAGCTCGTCCGGCGATGACAAGGCCTCGAGTGACATGTGTTTGTTTGGAACCGGAGTGACTCACAGATGTACAATGCTTTCCCCTGTAAAGCTTTGCACAGGTATGAGCGAAGACCACAACGCAAGAAGGGAGATGCATCGCACTGCGATTTTGCTGACTGCTGTCTGCGTTGTGGTAACATGCGGCCAAAAACCACGTAAGTACACCATTAATTTTTTTAAGGGATCGCCATCTTGTGAGGTGCCCTAATATGCATTGTTGCATTTTTAGCGACATAGACCCTGTTCATTCAAAAGAGCACTAATGCACCTTTCATTCACCAAGTGGTTGAAAAAGATGGCTAATTTGGTTTTAGGTGCTTAACGTTCCAAACTGGCTCAGGCTATGAGGGACGCCGCGGAGGAGGGCTCGGGTAATTTCCGCCCCCTGAGGTTCTTTAACGTCCACTGACATCGCGCAGTGCACGGGAGGTCAGCATTTCGCCTCCATCAAAATGCTGCCGCCGCGGCCGGGATCGAGCCCGCGTCTTTCGTCTCAGCAGCCGGGCATCATAACACTGAGCCATCGCGGCGGCTTAAGAAAAAAAAGACAGATCTGCCAGTGTCTCAAACTTCCACCAGGCACATAGATGTTATAAAAGTTTTCGAAAAATACAAGCAGCTACATGCAAGAACATTCTGTAAAGGTAATGTAAGGACCAAAAGTCTTGCAGACAACCTAAGCTAGCAGGTGTGATATTGAAATTAATCCCACCGTGCACTTTAGTCACATCGTCAGTGGAGACAGAACTTACGCTACAACGTTTTTTTTTAGAACTATATCTTTATCTTCTGGAAAACATTGCAAAAATGGGCACCAAGGGAGTAGTAGTCAGGAGTGCAAGACACCGTATTTATACGTTCTCACTTAACGTGCACAAGCTGTTGCTACTTGAACGTTGCAAAGCAGAATACCAAACAAAGCTTCAACTCAAGCCCCAACGCATCTGAAACATATTACCTTCTTTCAAATTTCTTACCACAGATTTCATACTGGAAGAGTAATCATTTGCACAAAGTCAGGCACGAGGACGCCAACCATACAGGCCCAATATGTTTCTTACATGCAGTGTTTAATAAACTCGTATCTTGCCTGCCCGTTACTGGAGAAGATCAACGAAGCCCTGGCATAATTTAGAGCTGAAAATATAGCTGCCAAGTGTTGCGTTTGTTTTTTCTCCTTCTTTATTTATCGGTGCCTGCACGCACCTTTGTCGCTGCTCTTGATGCGCGAGGTAATCTGGAGGTCTCTGAAAACGTCATGATCAAGGGCGGCTTTTACCACAGTGTTCTCATCATCGTCAGCAGCCTGACTACGCCCACTCCAGGAAACAGGCCTCCCCCATAACTCTTCAATTAACCCTGTCGTGTGCCGACTGCGGCCACCCTATCCCCGCAAAACGTTTTCCATTCCCTATTACTCTCGCCTTTTCTTGGAATCCAGACCGTTACCCTTAACGACCATAGGTTATCTTGCCTTCGCTTCACATGCCCCGCCGAAGCCCATTTCTTCCTCTTGATTTCTACCAGGATGTCCTTGAACTGCCTGTGTTCCATTACCCACTCTGCTGTTTTGTCCCTTAACGTTACACCCTTCATTTTTCTTTCCATAGCTCGCTGCGTTGTCCTCAACGTCGACCTCCCGGTGTTCTACGTGGCTGTAAATGTTTCAGGCGTTTTACCTCGAAAGTTGCCTATTGTTTTTAACACTTCGCACACAAATGAAATGTGTTAAATAGTATTGGAAGAAAAATTGCTCCTAGTCTCTCATATGGAACACACTTCGATAGCGAACATGTAAAACTTAGCATTAATCGTTTTGATATATTATTCATAGGCAAGTTGTTTTTACTTGATATTTAATATGCACATTAGTTTTCTGGTTCCTTCAAACTGGGGAACATGAAAAAAACGGTCCTTACGCCACACACAAAAATTTATTATTCCTCGTCTGTACACTAATCACGG
The DNA here is from genome assembly GCA_030143305.2 of Amblyomma americanum. Classification (NCBI taxonomy): domain Eukaryota; kingdom Metazoa; phylum Arthropoda; class Arachnida; order Ixodida; family Ixodidae; genus Amblyomma; species Amblyomma americanum. The sequence goes on from JARKHS020029546.1 coordinate 221,511, forward strand.
AAAAAAAAACTCGCATATTTTATATACCTTCAGAACTTCAACAAATTTGAAATCGATACAACAGTCATCTCTGTTCGAAAAATCAAACAATTCATACGAGCATTTGTAGAGTCAAATGAATGAAACCGAGTGCTTTTACTTTGCTTCCCAATATATAAAATGATCACTGGTAAAGTTTCGTTTCATGTGTAGTGTCGAAGAGATAGGTTATCTCTAGAAGTGCCCTCTTGTGTTTTTTATGCATAATGTAAAGGTATAATCTTGTTCCTATATTCTGTTTAGCTGTTTCTTAATACCTTGTTTCGAGCCTCGCTGCTTCGCGACATGTAAATATTCTACTTCACAATCTGTGTTTCTGTTTTGAGTGCTGTGTTCTTCTAATATTATGTTTATTTTGCGCACGGCCAACCCTGATCCAATAATGCCGGAAGAAAAGAAAACCGATGCTTGGCGGCGCTGCAGGCGGCCAGGAGAGTTTCGGTTTGTTATCGCGCTTCGCACCTATGAGCTTTGCGTGCCCCGTGGTTTTGTTTTTGACGCGCTTCGATTTAGCAGCGCCGAACAGCAGAGGAACTCCAACTGCCACCTCAAGTGCTAGTTAACCTTTGAAAGAGCCTGTTCAGGCTAGTCAGGTTATCGCTACAGTCGATGAAAAGCTATGATGGCACGATGGTCGGTGATCGTACAAGGCAGCATTTGTGTCTTCGCATGCTCGCCCGGGGAAACATTCCCGGTTGTGCCAGTCAACTTCGAACTACTTAACGGAAATCGTTTATTAAGGACGAGAGACAAGGTACAAGGCAGTTAAGAAAAAGAGATTTGGAACCTGCCGAGACTGTGACTCCGCTCTCCTTCAACTCGTTTGTTTGCGGCTCCATTCAATAGCTTCGGCAATTGGGCGGAGCTGTTCTATTCGAGCTCTCAGCTAATTTAATCCATTCACAGTACACATCTGAAGGTACATGCCAGTGAGCGAGAGAGCCCGATCCGGTGGACCCCGTTCCTACGGAAACGCGAGGAACCCGTCGAAGCGTCGTGCGTCGGCTTTACTTTCAAGACCCAACTTTAAACGCGAGCGCCCTTGAGTGCTTATCTGTTTTGTTTTGTTTTTTTGTGGCAAAAAAAGTTGCCCTTGCAACCGTGGGAAACCTCCTCGACGCCGCCTGCTGCACTGTGCCACGGCGCCGTTCAAGGAATCACAATCCATTCGCTCAAAGCCTCGGACAGCCTCCGATGAGCGCGACGCGCCGACCGTGTCATCGCCCCTCGCGACTCTAATAATAATAATAATTGGTTTTGGGGGAAAGGAAATGACGCAGTATCTGTCTCATATATCTTTGGACACCTGAACCGCGCCGTAAGGGAAGGGATAAAGGAGGGAGTGAAAGAAGAAAGGAAGAATAGGTGCCGTAGTGGAGGGCTCCGGAATAATTTCGACCACCTGGGGATCTTTAACGTGCACTGACATCGCACAGAACACGGGCGCCTTAGCGTTCTTCCTCCATAAAAACGCAGCCGCCGCGGTCGGGTTCGAACCCGGGAACTCCGGATCAGTAGTTGAGCGCCCTAACCACTGAGCCACCGCGGCTCCCCGAACTTGGTTTAGGGATATTTATTTAGCAACGACTGCTCACGGCGGAATAGGGAAACGACCCTCCGGCGCCTAACCTAACCGTGCTCCTCAAAAGCATCGCACGCTCTGTGGAGCTGAGGTAGCTGAAATGCAGGCCGGAGTTTTTGCGAGAACTTGGTTGTCGAGATCGCGGGATCGGGATGAATCGTAACGCTGGGAAGACACCGGTGCAAACTTAAACTAAGCGACGGTATAGCGACCCCCGATAGATGCCTTTAACGTGCGGTGGCGGTAGCTTTCATTTCGGCTGCTGCTAGACCGCACAGCTAGCCACCAGAAATCAGGGAGTCTGCGTTTACGTCAAGTTTCACGTTACTCCGTCTTGTGACGTCATAAGAGAACACTGTGACGTCATAAGAGGGCACCGAGTTTCAATCGGAGCGACGGGAAATCTTTTTCATCTTCGAATCCAAATTTCTTTGAAATTAATGCATCTTTCGCTCCGGGACCAGCGGCAACAAAGCCATGAAATGTCGTACTACCTGATTTTACTAAAGAAAAAAGAATTGATAGAGTTCTCCTCACTCTCCGTTTAATGCTTAAGCGGGCTGCTTATTATCATGTACACTTGCCTGCAAATAAATCGTTATTTATTTTACTGTGACTCTTACTTCCTGTATCACGTGGGATACAGGAAGTAAGATATGAATATTGTTCATTTTTCATTGCGGAACTAGGTAAAGAGTTCTGATAATTCCAGAAGCGGCCTTTTTCGAGATTACTCTCTACGCAAGAACAAAGTGTCCGCTGCTAGGAATATAGGAGGCCTGCTGAAAGATAAATCATTTAAACATAAAGCCCATTGGCGAAATAGCCAGAAACTTCTCCGTCCTTAATGCTGAATTGCAGCTAACGGAGGAGGTATGAATGTTGAATTTGATTTACAGCATCTGTCTTGGAATTTGAGGGAAGCTTTGTCGTCTTTGGACATCCATAACTCATCGGAACTAGCGGAATTTAGCTCATTTGTAATCACACTTCCTTTAGTAAATCACCTACCTTTATACATATCTGTAATGCGGAGATGATTAGTGATGAAATACTGCAAGCTCATATGTATTACTTGAAATTTTCGATGCCTGCGCATTACAGGGTTAAACTGACGGCAGCCGAAAGGGACAGTTATTTCGAACTTTGGCGACACCTGAGTATATTTGCTGCCATCCTCAACGCCGTGTTGCATAGACTTCCACGCAGATATTCACCATCAGCAGATCAACTCCAGCTTTTTTCCTGTCATTTGCATCGGTGTCTGTGCTGTCAGGCCACACACATGACAAAGTTTATTTGCAGGTGTCATAAGACCGATGATCATATCTGCTTTATAGTTTTGCTGCTGCAAACTTAAAGTGCACTAGGCAATTTGATCTCCTCTACTGAAATATTCTATATGACGAGTTCCATAATTCCATACGTTTCCATGAGAAATTTTATGCAGTAAGTAGAGCATATGGAGTCGTTATGGAGCCATTAGTAAGCACGTATTAGGACTTACGAAAACCATATGACGTTACGTACACTGTATGAAAGTCGTATGGAAATTATATGGAACGGTTATGGACAACGTACAGACAAGATATAGATTTCCATATATTTCTCCATACCTTACCGACTCCATATTCCCCCAGTTCTATAGGAGCGGATTATATAGAACGTTTCACTAGGGTCAATAGTCAAATTTACTGTCTGCATGCGCATAATTTCATATCAAGGAGACGTTCAGCAAGCATGTGGCAATTGAGTCAGTATAGGTTTTGGTAACTAATTTTAATCATGCAGCCGTCCTGACGAATGTCATCAGCCGTGCAATCATAGTGCGTGAAGTGTTTCAAGGGGGCCAGGGGAGGTGGGGAACAGGTGTGCAACTTGAATGCATTTATTTCCAACAATGATCTATTTCAACGGAGAAGCACAGCGCCAATGGGGACGATGGACGAAGAGCGCAGGACGAAAGCTCGAAATTGTGGAAGCGTTTTTCGTCCGAAATGAAACTCGCTGTGTGTCAGCCAGCAGCTCCACTACAGTGTCCGATACGGAGATTGGTTTCACTGATAACTCCTCATGTGTCACATGTCGGAGAAAAGAACATTCTGGGTGATTCTTGTATCTTATGTTGATTGCCTCGTATGCTTGCCGGATATTGCTGGATTTTGAGTAATATAAAATATGCGCTGCTTTCTCCAGAACAAAATCTTACTTCTGAGACAGCGCTTATAGTTTGTAGTTCGCCTACAGAACACACGCCTAACCGCTACAACACATACAGAATCAAGCCATACGCAATATTACATTCAGTAACTATTTATGCAATGCTGCACCTTACTGCAGGCCCATAACATCCTAGGAGTCTGATCCATTGTTCATTATTCCATTGGCATTCTCATCTTTAAGTTTGCGAAAGATTCACTTACTATTCCGAAAATTAATAGTATCTAGTTTCCTCCACAGTTTCACTCGCTGCTCATGCCAAAACAATTTCCTACCACCGAAGCCTAAATCTAACAACGGTAATTTCACAGCAAATTTCTCTGCCCAATTTTCTTGTATTCCTTGCCACTTTGTAATCACCTAGCAATTATACTTTCAAGCGTAGTTCTCGTAGTTTTCTTCAATCACGGTAAACATTTTTTTTAATTGTTAGAGCATACAGAGCACTCACTAGCGCTGTTTTCGATAGTAGTGATGATATGATGTGTAGTAGTGATGATGTGATATGTGTATGTGATGTATGATGTATGATGTATGTATGATGTATGATGTAGTATGTAGTATGTAGTATGTATGTATGTATGTATGTAGTATGTAGTAGTATGTGTGTGTGTGTGTGTGTGTGTGTGTGTGTGTGTGTGTGTGTGTGTGTGTGTGTCGTGTGTGTGTGTGTGTGTGTGTGTGTCGTGTGTGTGTGTGTGTGTGTGTGTGTGTGTGTGTGTGTGTGTGTGTGTGTGTGTGTGTGTGTGTGTGTGTGTGTGTGTGTGTGTGTGTGTGTGTGTGTGTGTGTGTGTGTGTGTGTGTGCGTGTGTGTGTGCGTGTGTGTGTGTGTTCATTTACCCATATTATGCTCACTTTATATTTGCATTTCTGCATGTTTTAATAATTACTTTATGTAATAAGTTTCAGTTTTATACGTTGTTTTTTGTATGTAACCATTTTTGCACATTTTTAATATGTGTAAGCACTGATTGTTCGTTTAAAATTAACTCTTTCTGATTCTGATTTCATTTTCTTTCTTCGTGCAACATGTGATCGCGCTGTTTTTCCTTCGAAATGAACCTTATCCAAACAGCCCATCTATCTATCCTTACTTATAGCAATTTGGATTATTTGATAGAATGATACTTATAGAGTGGGTACCAAAAGAAACCGTAAGAGAAGGTGGCCAGCAGTTAGTGATCGTGCCGAACTCAGGAAATTTACAGAGGATCGCAACTATGGATTTTGCATACATCGACTAATTGAGCTGTTCGGGCAATACTTCTGCCCATTAATAAAATAACCTCAACTGTAGCGGGTTTCGCACTAGACGTGCTGATTTCGTTGACACCTATCATTTGCTTGCAGGCCTGTCATCAAAATGCAATGGCTGGGAGATTCGTGTCCGTGGATCGCCGCGACCCGATAACTTTTGCAAACCTCGTCTGACTCCCCGTTCGGAGCTGGAAAAGCGTCGTTCGTGCGTTTGCAAGTCAGGCCACATCCGCAATGCCTGGGGCCAGTGCATCACCGTGCAGCAGTGCAACCAGTGCAAGCGCCGCACGAATCAAGACTTCAACTACTGCGAGTCGGCATGTCCGTGGACTTGCAACAGACCGATACCCACAGCTTGTACTCGTCAGTGCGTCGTTGGATGCGCCTGCCCTCCAGGCTACGTGAGGTGAGAGCAGAACGCTATGGCGCAGAACAGTCTGTGCACTACCTCGCAGGCACTGCGTGAGGCTCTGCATTATGGATAAGTCAGCATCATCACCATCGTAATCATCGCCAGCCTAACTAGGTGCATTACTGCAAAGAGACCCCTCACACTGAACCCGCAGGAGTGGGAATGGAAGGTGAAATTAAAGATATCCGGGAGTCCGCACAGTTCACAGGACAGCGGGGAGAAGAACAAGACATGGCATAATTCAATGCCTACCTTCTCGCTATGTCAGTTCCTCTGGGCACAGGGCACATGGAATTGAAAGCCACATCTTGACCCGCCAAAGCGCACCAAGTATGGAATGGGTTAGACCGCATTAACATCGACCGAAGCACCTATCCTGGTCTACGGTCCTCATGCTCATGTTTAACAGCGGCAGTTGTTAAGCGCCTATTCGTGGGTTTCTCGTAGTAGTAGTAGTAGTAGTAGTAGTAGTAGTAGTAGTAGTAGTAGTAGTAGTAGTAGTAGTAGTAGTAGTAGTAGTAGTAGTAGTGTAGTATAGTAGTAGTAGCAGTAGCAGCAGTTGTCGCTGTAACTAGTGCGTGCGTCGCCATGGGAAGCACTCAGTAGATGGTTGCCGTGGAATCAGGAGGAGGGTTACCATGGAAGTAGGAGGGTACGGAGACGGCGTAGGAAGGTGTGATTGAAGAGTTGATTGATTGACTGACTGATTGATTGATTGATACGACTTTAATTTCCATCAGAAAAAAGGTGCTTCCCCCCTCCCCCGGCACGCAGGCCTGGGATGATTGACCGGAGGGTGGTTAGCACGGGAACCGTCCGGAAGGATGTTACCATGGAACAAGGAGATTGTGTCAAGAGCGGAGTAATCCCCAACCGTACAAGTTTCCGGAGACGGCACATGGCATAAAGAGAGCATAGAAAACTTTACGAGGGGGTGGTTACCTTGAAAGGAGGAATTTGTGGAGAGAGTGTAAGGGGTAAGTGGGTAGTGCTTGCCATGAGAACCGCCTGGAGGGTAGGTACTCTGTAATGAGAACGAGGAAGGAAGAGGGTATGGCGAGAGCGTACGTATTCCTAACCGGAGGGCTGTTACCACGGGAACCATCCGGAAAGGTTTTGCCGTAGGACTACGGAGAGTATGATGAGAACGGAGGATTGATACTGTGAAACGCTTCGCCCGAGGAAAGGATCCCCGGGGGTGCTGCACGCCTACAACAGCGGACTGGAGAGGACAGCCAGACGATAAACAATATGCGTGGACAACTACAAAGACAGCATTAGAACTATACAGATGTGAAGTTGCTATCATATTCACTACCTCACCATATTGCAACATTCAAGTACCTAACAGCTGCCTCTGAATTCCGCGCTAGCTTTCGTAACTATCCTGTCAGTTTTTGATGCCCAAATATGCCAATCGCCTTGATCCGTCTGTATGCTGTCAGCCTTAGTTCCTTCGAAGATGTGCTGCAACTGCTGGCGAATCCCTCGCCCAGTGCACAGGTAAATGCACCATGTTTTTTCCTTCACGACAAAAGCTAACGCAACACACACAGACGAAGAAAGAGAAAAGGGACGGGAATACGCTTAGAATCGGCAGTTGGTTTTGAGAGTGTGTTCCAGCCTATTCTCGGCGTGTGCAGCGCTATTTTTGTTCTTAAACTATAAACTATGAAAAAGCTCCACTTTCTGCTTTGAATGCAACGACTACAATCGGAATGGCCCAAGTTCTATCTTGGATAAATTACAGGCAACCTTTTATGCGTTGCATATTACAATCACTCAGTTCAGCCCTTGGGCGCGGCCGGGCAGCCACCATTGACCTTTAGCGCAACCACGTAGCGTGACGTCACGACAGCCGGAGGAAAAGCTGGGCCCCAACTCGCGCGGTCGCGCGCGGCCGCAGCCACCACCTGACTCCCGCTCCTCCCGCTAGGGGCGCTGCGCCGGCGCGTGACGTCACGGAGGAAAAGCTGGGCCCCAACTGGCGCGGTCGCGCGCGGCCGCAGCCACCACCTGACTCCCGCTCCTCCTGCTAGGGGCGCTGCGCTATGATTGACGTCACGGCATATGTATAAAAGAGCTGCGGTCCTTCGCCGGGACAGTCTTATACCCCTGTCACACGGGTATTTTGAGGGCCCTCGAACCGATAGTCTATCGACTCAAAGGCGATCGAGCGCTGCTACACGGGCAGTTTCTATGGCGATCGAGTCAATAGCCTATCGAGTCAACGGAGCAGCACGGAACTCCATCGACATATGCAACGCATTCTTGGCTTAACCAAGCTAAGCCTGGCCATTTTTTTTTCTTCTTTGTTACGCGATGAACCATGATGAACCGCTTTCAGACGAAATTCAGCTAAGGCTGTGCTTGTCGAATTCTCCATGAAGTATATTATTACTTCGTACGTAACGGGCTCAGATTAGTCTGTTGCGTATGTAAAGAGTGGCCTGCGTTGTCGCCGCCCTTTGAATGCCTTTGTAGGTTTGAAAAGTTTCCCGGTAATTCTCCATAATTTCCGGTGTTTTATTCCGGCAATGATGCGTCTATGTGTGGAAAAGAAATTTTAAGTGGCTTAACTTGGCTAATCCTGGATTTCAGCGAAAAGCAAGGACGCTTGCTAAGCGTCTGAGGCTCGTCCATGGCAGCTCCGCTACACGCTCGCGGCAGCCATTCTATATATACCAACACGAACACGTGGCTATGACGTGTGTCAAATGATTTTACCACACTCCCATCGGGTGTCATCATGTGGCTTCACATCACCCCACCAGATGTTCTTAAGGTCAAAGGTCAACCCAAAGGTCACCCAACGACAGAGGTCAACTAAAAGCAATAGGTCACTCAGGGGTCAAGGGTTCGACATCATAATTGTACCATATAAGGTTACACAATGCGAACGTGGTTGGGCTGAAGGTCGTTCAAGGTCATTCTCCGTTCTACACCATGACTGCTTTACCTGCGTAGTGAGGCTTTTCGCTTCAAAAACCGGAAATTTGTGGCTGAAGTAGATTTCTCTCTTGCCGCGAGGTTTCGTATGTAGGTGAGGATTACCTAAAGTCACTTCCCAGACAATGCAGCGGAGACTGTGAGACCATTCCGTCGATAGCATGCACTGTTGGAAGAGCGGTGGACAGTAGAGGTTATCTTACTGCGGACATCCACTGGTCGCTTGTTCAAATCCGGCTCAGCGGAGTTCTTGTTTTCTTAGTTACGGAATATGTCTACGTTTCAATTTTCGCCATTCTACTGCCAAAAAATATGCGAAATTGTCGTATATCGCTCGGTGGCCAAGAGTTGCTCTGAATACTTGGAGAAATCGGAGAGATTGGTTTTGAAGATAGGAAATGGCGCAGGAGTTGTCTGACATCTCGGTGGACACCTGAACAGAATATCGCGCTCCGTGGACACTCGGGCAGCCCTGAAACACGCTGTCGCGAAGCACAAATGGCAGCCTGAAGGCCGCCTGCAATGATGCTGCGTAATTTTATTTTAGGCTTTCGTATCAAGAAAAATTTTCACCACGACCACCACTCTTAAAGGTGAAGCTTAAGCGTGCTGCAATTTTTAAGAGCGTTAGCTCTTACTCATCACGCTTCTCGATTTTGCGGGGTCTGCTACCACCTCCCTTCGGCGTGAAATTTTCTGTCCGAGGAATTCAAGATGGCGGCCCCATAGTAAATCGATATAGCAATCTGATTGGTGACATCATTAGTATATGGAATTGGTGATTGATTGGTGACATCACTGATATATTCAAGATGGCCGCCAATTGACGACGTCACCGATAAATCGAAGATGGCGGTTGCCATAGGTTAAGCTCATTCATATCCTAGTAAACCAAACAGCTAACGCTCGTTTCATCACCTTCTTCCAGACGGTGGCGGCATATTTTTTTTTTCTTAAAAATATCATTTGCCTCCCGGCTGCCTTCTCCACAAATAATGCGATCCTCGTAAGGGATTGTACGAACACTCAGCACTCTTCGACTACAAAATTCTGAACGTTGATAAAGGCGACGCACGGTAAATTGGGATGGCATGTTGTGCTTTCAGGCGTTCATCAAAGCGCAGGTTTAGTGCCGAACTTGGCGTTGTTATTGCCGGTTTGTTGAAGCGAAGTTAGAAAAGGCCTCCTGCCCGGACCTCATTAATGGGATGGCACAAGATTTTTATTTCGGCTTTTTGAGATAAAGCATCGTGGTGAAGATTTCAAATCGCGTTCACGGTATTCTTGCTTTCACGGTATTCTTGCTCAGGAGTTTTCACTAATAATAATAATAATTGGTTTTGGGGGAAAGGAAATGGCGCAGTATCTGTCTCATATATCGTTGGACACCTGAACCGCGCCATAAGGGAAGGGATAAAGGAGGGAGTGAAAGAAGAAAGAAAGAAGAGGTGCCGTAGTGGAGGGCTCGGGAATAATTTCAACCACCTGGGGATCTTTAACGTGCACTGACATCGCACAGCACACGGGCGCCTTAGCGTTTTTCCTCCATTAAAACGCAGCCGCCGCGGTCGGGTTCGAGCCCGGGAACTCCGGATCAGTAGTCGAGTGCCCTAACCACTGAGCCACCACGGAGTTTTCACTTGTGTTGAAAACGGGCAACGCTTATGGGTGAACCCACCGCGGTGGTTCAGTGGTTAGGGCGCTCGGCTACTGATCCGGAGTTCCCTGGTTCCAACCCGACCGCGGCGGCTGCGTTTCGATAGAGGCAAAAGTAGTGGTGGTAATACTTGTAGTAATACTATTAGTCAGTAGTAGTATTTGCATTTCTCTCTTAGCCGCAAATAACGAGGTGCTTTTTTTTCCTGGAATGGCGCAATGCTCTCCTCTCACCCCTTCGCGAGGCTGACAAGGCACGACAACCTCTTCACGAGTTGTTTAGTGCATGAGAACCCAAGAGACCTTTTCTGCTTACAAAAATATCAGAAAGTCAGTAACCAGCTATGTTTGAACTCTGTAGTTCAAAACCGTCAGCTAACTGGCGAAGCCCTCCTCAAGACGTCTCATGAAATTGATGGCCCAATTTGCGGTACATATCATTGTTTGCACGACGTTCTGCACTCACTTCTAGACAGGAATTACAACGATCAAACACCGCTATTTGTTCGCTGGAACATCATTTCTATACCAATTCAAAGTAGAAAAAAATTGTGTAGGTAACATTGGTCGCCTAGGGGCCAGACAAAAAAAACGGTCTCAGTATCGGCCCCCTGCCCACTCCCTATAGACACGACTCAAAATCCCTGTATGTACTTGGAACACTTAATTATCAATTTTAAACAATAGCATTATCATGAAACTACGTTGCTAATACAGCGGTAACACAAAAAGAAAACATAAATACCGCAAGATACACACATTTACAAATAATGACTTCTATTGAATTAGCAAAACACAGAAAACAAAACTACCAATATAAAAGACAAATTCATAAAGAGCATTAATTTGTGACTGTACTTACCACACCCAAACATTTACCGAAGTTGCGTTGACAGAAGGTGTTTATGTTTGTCGGAAATAGTTGCACTGAAAATTTTTTTATATAATGATGTTCATGACGCCATCCACATTGTGGCTTTTGTTTCTTCTTTTTCCTAATCAAGGGACCATAGGCGGAGGGGCAAGACATGCATATCGGCCAAGAAGTGTCCTCCGAAATGCCCGGCGAACTCTCGCTTCGATCTCTGCGTCTCCACGTGCGCACCGAAGTGCGGTAGACCCAAGCCTAAGAGATGCGTTACGCGTTGCTACAGAGGGCGCTGCGTTTGCAGGGAAGGCTTCGCCGAACTCGAGCGCAACGGCAGGACGATCTGCGTGCCCAAGAAGATGTGTCCGATACCGCGTTAATCGCTGTCGTTAAAGCTTTAATAACAAAATGGCTGACTGCAAACATGTTGCGAAGCTAAAACGTACTGTCAGGGTCAAAAGTCTGTAGACCACGAGTTACTGAATCGAAGCCGATAGATAGACCTGTTTTTAACCAGTGGTTGGAGACCACACTCGTGGAGGTGAAAGTCAAAAATTTTGTTCTTTCATCTCCATAAGTCTGGCCTCCAGCCACAGAACAATTATAGAGATATCGGCTTCACTAGAGAAACACGTGGACCACAAACGTTTGTTCCTGACGGTGCATGCCGTTACCGAGCTGTATCGACGACTTACGAAGTCAGTCTACGGACTTGGTCCTTACTAGTCTGCCTAGGAATCGAAACCGAATAACACAAGTCTTCGCAGATGATTGAGCACACGGAGGCAACAATGAAACGTTGGGAACACGGCAAATGCCTTCCATATTTAGCGGAAAGTGGAGAAAATCGAGAAATGTTACCTTTTCATCAGCACCAGCATAAGCCTGACTATGCCCACTGCAGGGCAAAGGCCCCACCCATTCCTCTCCAATTCATCTCTAAACATCTCGTTAGATTATTTCAACTCGTACCATTCTCTACCAGAATCTTCACCTCACTTTACTAGTTAAGACCCTCGATAGAGGGTGTTACATAAGGGGTAGGGCATGCAGAAATAAAACACAGAATACAGAAATTTTTCAAGCAAGTTATACAAAGGAAAGACTGTTATTGTGTAAGTGCATCAGAAATTTGTTCAAGAAACACAGATGGGCAGGTTTTGAAACCAAGGCGGTTTCATAACAATACACGCTTTGTGGGAAATAAATTCAGAACAAGCACCTTCAACAAGAAATAACTCTACAGACCAACCGCAAAAAATACGGCGAGTAGCAACGAGCAGCAACTCAGCAACGAATGCAAGGGAACCATAGAAAAGCTCATGCCCCTATTGTGTCGACATCTTTGCTGACCCTTGGCATATTTCAAGCCATTGTATTCTCGGAATACTTCAGCAGCTTCTCTTGCTTTGTAGCCAAAGCAAGCTTACTCGGAGGTCTGCAATGCTTTCTTTTGCAAGGCGTTGCACTGGCGTGAGCGATCGGTCCACACAGTTCTTCTGGCGACTACATCGCAGGAACAAAGATGCATCGCAGTGCGATTTTCTGGCGTTATTCTGCGTTGTGGTTGCATCCGGACAAAGAGGGCATGAGTGCTGCTTTCAATTTTTGCCGTATTCCCTGTTCTGAAGTACGCTGACAATGTATTTAGTGACGCACCGTATTTGTCTTTGTTGACAGTACTACATATGTTTTTTTATTTTATTAACCAAGTGGTTGACCATAGGAAATTGTTTCAGTGTAGAACTGGATCCCCCTCCAGGCACATGTTATAAAGGATGCCGCAAAATTGCTACTACACTCAAGGAACTGCTTCAGAATCACCAGAAAGTGTGTGACAAAACACGAAAAAGTGGAACAAATCTTCGATAAGAGAGCAGTGAACCTAAATTACACAAAGCACTTCGATTTCATGTGAAACCTCGCTTTACTCGACAGGTACACCCCCAGTAATTTTTTTTTAGAAATCAGCTTAAGGCTGATTTTATCATAAAAATGGGCCTTGGAGTGAATGTGCTTAGCCAGTGCAGAGAGCTATAGCCTCCGTATGAAAATTGGTGTCAATTGTTTAATGTTTTTTAGAAGGTAGTTTTCAGTGAATAGCTAATGGATTTAGTCCACTACAACGTTTTTATCTATTGCACAGCGTAGTCTCAGGATAGATACGAAAAGGGTGTTTTGAAAGTGAGAAGCAACAACATAGCTAATAATAGTCAAGCATAGCTACAGGCATTCACCGCTGCTTTAACGAAATCAATGTACTAATCAAGCGCTCATCACTTGACCGTCGCCCTGCCCCAAGACTGTGGTGACAGCGCCCAGTGACAGTGCATCGAGGCTTGAAGAGAGAGAAAAACTTTATTGAGGCCTCTTAAGAGATTGGCGGTTCGGAATCGGCTGCCGCACTAGGCCTCGCGCCACTGTGCGCTAAGCCTAAGCTGCTTCGACCTCCCCTACGACGACAGTATGGAGGTCCACGTGATTGGAGAGACAATCAACCCGAAGGACTACGATCTCAGGGACTGGAACCATATCCTGAGCTTACCCGCTCGTCAAAAAGGAGCACTGAAAATCCAGGACCAGGCGAATGCCACCACCGGCTCACCACCTGAAGATTCAGTACACCAAGCGTCCCAGCTGCGCGCGACGCGTCTCGCGGCGCGAAGGTTGCAACGCCAGCAGCGGTTGCCTGAGGATGCCTACAAAATCGTGTTTCGTTCCAACGGGGGACGTAACTTAAACAACTTTCAACCGCGCCAGCTTCGCTTGGCCCTGATAACTGCTGCCAAGGACCTCCAAGATCCGGACGCCACCAACTTGCGTATCCACCACCTAAACAAAACCTGCACGATGAGTACCCCGCATCAAGCCGACGCTCTACGCCTGGTCGCCATCAAACAAATTTCAATTCAAACCCAAGCCTACACCGTACTGCCTACATCCCCCCCCCCCCCCCGGATGGTGCAGTAAGAGGAGTAATCACTAATGCCTACTGGGAAGAAACCCCAGCACAGATTCTTGAAGACCTCATCACGGGCAACCCTGGCGTCCCCATCATTGATGCACGCCGCATGGGGCAGACCCGTTCGATCCTCATCACCTTCCGGGCGGGTCTGGTGCCCTGAACCATCTCCTACGGAGGCGGACTCCACAACTGCACTTTATATAGAGGGCACCTGGATGCTTGCACAAACTGTAGAAAACCAGGGCATCGCGCGGATGTGTGCACCCTTCAGCGTACGCACAACTGTTCAAGATGCGGTATCCCGCACCCCCGAGAGGACACCCCTACATGCACCCCAGCCTGCATACTCTGAGGAGGCGCCCACATGACGGGTACTAAAGGTTGCAAAGCGAGGGGACGGCGCTCACCGCCTGCTTCACCGCAATCGCACACCTCCCGCACACCAGAGCGAGACGCGGACCGCGCCAGCGTTCGTCGCTCTAGCTAGTCTCGCCCATCGTCTCGTCGCCGCCAGGACCAACAACCTCCACAACTTTCCTGGGCAGACAGAGTAGCAGGCAACAGGCTCAAAGCTACCAGCAAGCCCTCAACACCCCCGCGCACACAGGTGGACCCGCGTGACCGGGAGCTACGGGCCCTGCGAGAGGAGGTGAGTCGTCTTACCTCTCTCATCAAGACCCCCACTTCTACCTCTCTACCGCTTCCGCCAATAGTCCCTCCCACGCAACCCACGCTACTACCTTAAACACCCACTGAAAACATGGAACAATCGGACTTCCAAACACCCACCTCACCCCACCCAAGAAAAAACGTGCACCAGAGCAACCACCCGTCACCCAAACCGAACTTCAATTCCTACAGGCCCGCATGGACGCTAATCTCGCCGAAATGAGCGCGCGTCTGGAGGCAAAATTTAATCACCTCATCGACCACCTGTCCCAACGCTTCGAACAAATTGAAGCGGCATTTACGCTCATGGCTCATACCCTTGAGATGAGCCTCGCACGGTACGACACCCGCCTCCAAACAATAGAGCAGGTCCTTCCCTCGCTACACCTACCCAATCCCGCCCACCTACCCCACAGAACCCCCTACCCAACCCACCTACCCTCACCCCACCCAAGCTACAGTATCGCGGGGCGACCACCTCATTCCTTATCGATACTGCAATGGAACTACCGCCGCTTCCGGGGCAAACTCGCACCCCTCCCAATCCTCCTCCCCACACTTCCCGCGCCCCACATCCTCCTCCTTCAGGACACACATGCCCCTGCAACACTTCCCAGCTTCACACCCGCTCACTCGGACGCAACGAATACATCCAGGGCTTCCACACTCACACATCGCTCCATTACACACCAAACGCATCATATCACCTCCGAGACGCCCTGCGTGATCACAGAAATCATACCAGATTCACTCTCCACACCATTTATTTTTATTGCAAATATATATCACACACCGTCTCATCCGACGGCTTCATTGGAAACGCTACTGCGTGATCTCCATCGTATTGCAGGCAAGCATCCATTGATTATCGGAGGGGACTTCAACAGTCAGCATACTGACTGGGGCTACCGTACCACCATGGGACGAGGAAGCCGACTTTGGTCCTTGATACAACAGCTCCGCCTCACAATACATAACAACTTTAACACTCACACGAGAATTGGCAACAGTGTCAGCGCGGACACCAGCCCGGACTTGACACTGAGCCGCAACTTTGCGGGTATTACGTGGAACACAACACATCACACATTAGGGAGCGATCATTACATCCTCTCCGTTACAGTACCGTACAAACAAAGAACGACCTTTCACCTAACACACAAATAATAATAATAATAATTGGTTTTTGAGGAAAGGAAATGGCGCAGTATCTGTCTCATATATCGTTGGACACCCGAACCCGCGCCATAAGGGAAGGGATAAAGAAGGGAGTGAAAGAAGAAAGGAAGAGGAGGTGCCGTAGTGGAGGGCTCCGGAATAATTTCGACCACCTGGGGACACACAAACTCACCAACTGGGATGCGGTCTGTGCCGCACGGGCGGCCCTTCCTGACGCCCCCATAACAGACATCGACCAGTGGGTGGCATCACTCATGAACGCTGTCTCCGCACATACTCGAACGCTTGACACCACGCCAGATAAGCCCACCCTCGACACTCGCCTGGCCCACCTATGGGAGGCCCACCATAGCATCCTAGAGCGCTGGAAAGGGCAAAAGCTCTATCGGACCCTTAAAAAGCGGGTAGCCGCACTGCAAACACAAATTACTGAGCACTCTAAGGAGCTCTGCTGATCCAACTGGGGACAGATTTGCAACAGTATGGCTGGCAATCTGTCCTCCAAACGCAATTGGCAACTCCTCCGTAACTTCATTGACCCCACGCAATCCAAAACAGCCACACAACACCACGTCACACGCCTTATACACAGAACCGACCTTTCTCCCGACGCACTCATCGACATAGGAACACACATACAACTCCCGGTACTTTAATCCCCCTGCCCCTTTATGCCGGCACCCCGAATGCCAATCTCGACGCGGAGATTATGAAAGCAGAAGTCAGAGCGCCCCTCCTGACTCTCCGCTCTAACTCCACTCCAGGAGTTGACCATATCTCATATAGCATGCTCCGCAATATGGACGATCAGTCGATTGCCCAGCTCACGGGGTACTTCAATACATGCTGGCAGGAGGGCAACCTTCCGCAATCCTGGCGTCACGCCAAAATCTTATTCATACCCAAGCCCCACAGACCCCTTACACCTGCAAATATTCGTCCCATATCACTAACATCATGCCTGGGCAAGCTTTTGGAGCATGTCGCACTCGCCCGACTCACCCAACACATGACGGAGCAAGACCTCTATCCGCACAGCATGGTGGGCTTCCGTGCCCACCTGTCCACCCAGGACGCCATTCTCCAGCTCACACAGAATATTTTTGACCCCCTAATACCGGGCCACAGAAAAGCTGTCCTCGCATTGGATCTCTCCAAGGCCTTTGATCGTCTAGACCATAAAGCGATCATGGCGGCGCTCTCTTCTTTGAACATAGGTGAAAATATCTACACCTATATTGAAGCATTCCTTACTAACCGCACGGCCGCAATTCACTTCGGTCCCCACACATCCGACCCGCCGCGGTGGCTTAGTGTCTAGGGCGCTCAACTACTGATCCGGAGTTCCCGGGTTCGAACCCGACCGCGGCGGCTGCGTTTTTATAGAGGAAAAACGCTAAGGCGCCCGTGTGCTGTTCGATATCAATACACGTTAAAGATCCCCAGGTGGTCGAAATTATTCCGGAGCCCTCCACTACGGCACCTCCTTCTTCCCTTCTTCTTTCACTCCCTTCCTTGTCCCTTTCCTTACGGCGCGGTTCAGGTGTCCAACGATATCTGAGACAGGTACTGCGCCATTCCCTTTCCCCCCAAAAAAACAATTATTCCCCACACATCCCATCCATACACCCTTAGTGGGGTTGGCACGCCCCAGGGATCTGTCCTCTCCCCTTTCCTCTTTAATGTCACACTCATCCCCCTTGCCCGCTAACTACAAACTATCCCCCACCTTCGGCATACATTCTATGCTGATTATATCACTATATGGACCGCCCATGGCAGTAATGGAGACATAGAGAATACTCTGCAGTCGGCAGCTGCCCTCACCCAAACACATGCGCGGAATATCGGACTCTCATGCTCTCCGGAGAAGTCGGAGCTCCTCATACTCCGCCCCACAACCCGAAACTGCCCCACAGCCCCCATAACCGTGAAACTGGAAAACCGGTACATCCCGGAGGTACACACTCTCCGGGTACTGGGCCTCCACATCCAGAACAACGGGAAAAATACTCTCACCATCCAGAAACTCAAGCAGACGGCCGTTTCGATATCGCACCCACCTAAACCGCATAGTTTTTGGACATCACCGGGGCATGAAGGAGCATGACCTATGTTGTCTCATTCATGCCTTCGTCGTCAGCCGCTTTCTCTTCACGCTCCCATACCTGAAACTCCAGGCCACAGAAATCTCCACCCTGGATGCCATGATCCGAACAGCATTCAAGACAGCACTACACCTACCCCTAAATACCTCAACCGAAAAACTCCTCCGGCTAGGCCTACACAACACGATAAGTGAGTTTATCGAGGCCCATCGACAGACACAATACATACGTCTCGCCAGAACCACCAGCGGCCGACACATCCTACACACCCTCGGCATCAAGATACCAGCCACGGATCCCACACAGCTCCCGGTCCCCCACCACATTCACCGCGAACTACTTATTAAACCTCTCCCTAAAAATATGCACCCCACCTACCACGAACCCCGCCGCAGAGCTCGCGCACGAGCGCTCCACAAACACAATGGCATGGAACCGGATGCCGTTTGGGTGGATGCCGCATGTACGGGCGAGGACGCGGTTGTAGCCATCACGAACCCCTCCCTACAACCGATTGCTACCCTTCACATATCCTCCCCCTGCCACTTCGGAGGAGGTTGAAAAGGCCGCTATTGCCCTAGCCATCACGCGCGCGGAGGCCCGGTATATACTATCGGACTCTAAAACTGCCATACTAAATTTCGCCCGTGGGAGAGTTCACGTCCCTGCATTTCGCATATTGAACTCCCTCGCTGCACACTCGCCCCGCAACATGGAGCTCATATGGGTGCCTGCCCCCTCCAGGATTCCCGGAAACGAGGCTGCCAACGCTTTAGCCCGAGGTTCTCTCAACCGGGCACCGGCAGCCCCCGATCTGGGGTTCTCACGGGAGCACATGCATTCCTTCAGTGAACAAGGCGCAGGCCTGCAAAGCCGAGCGTCGGCTGTACCCCCACCCTATCCCTCCCTCGACAATTATCATCAGACACTTTGGAGGCGGCTCCAAACACGCACCTTACCCTCCCCTTATATACGCTCGCGCTATCGCCAAGTCCACACAAACCCCTCCTGTACCCTCTGCCACCACCCCAAAGCCACTCTCGATCATATCATTTTCCTCTGCCCGGCGGATCCTCCCCCGCGGGGCCTGGAGCACCTTATCACTTGGGAGGCTTGGGAGACCCCACTGCGCTCCGAGGACCCGGCCAAGCAAGCCATCGCCACAGGCCGGGCTGCCAGCGTTATGAGCCTCCGGGACATGAACGGTTGAGTGCAGTGGGGCCGTACGGGGGCCCATGGACCTGAGCGTCCTAAACTCCCCTGTACGTAATAAAGTTTCCATCACCACCACCGTCGAGGATTTGCGCGCGTTCGAACCACGTTGGCCGAAGGGCACCACCTTTAGCAGGCTGCGGGGTCGTTCGAAACTGGGCTTGGCCCGCGAGTGGCGCCACGGAGTTTACGGACCTTCTTACAAGTGAACACCCTTAAAGAAAGCCGGGCGCCGGGCCGGGGAACGCTTGTACTCATTTTTACCGATGGGTGTCCGGCGGTGGGTTTCGAACCAACCACCTCCATAGCCGAGACGGGCGCCCAACCCACTGGGCCACGGCTGTGGACATATCGATTTCTATGTTGAAATCTTACAATGTATGAAAAAACTGTGCTCTCAAACTTTTTCCCTTTAAAAAACGCTTTAGTCCAGAATTGTAAGGTATGAACATTTCATTATGCTGAATTGCTGAACATTTTTTAGCGCAATCTGTCTTTCCGGAGAGTTTGTGGGAGTAATGAGCGATAAACTGAACACATCTGCACCACGAAAACGGACTAATCACCGGTTATTTTTCTGAAAAAAAGTAAAAACCCACATGTTCAATATTTTACTGCCCAAAATATTAATTGCCCCAATTTCAATTTAAAAGGCTCAATAACCCCCATGCTCCCACACCTCTTCACATGGATTACAAAAACAACTCACAGACGATCAAATCGGTTCATGAGTGCACGCTCTAAGCAGCACGTGGAGGTCGTGTGCACATATTCTCTACGCACTTCGCATCGAAATTAATGATCCGGAGTTCCCGGGTTCGAACCCTACCGCGGCGGCTGCGTTTTTATGGAGGCAAAGCGCTAAGGCCCCGTGTGCTGTGCGATGTCAATCCACGTTAAAGATCCCCAGGTGGTCGAAATTCTTCCGGAGCCCTCCACTATGGCACCTCTTTCTTCCTTTCTTCTTTCATTGCCTCCTTTATCACTTCCCTTACGGCGCGGTTCATGTGTCCAACGATATATGAGAGGGATACTGCGCCGTTTGCTTTCCCCAAAAAAACCAATTATTATCAATAATTGTTTTTTTGGGAAAGGAACTGGCGTAGTATCTGTCTCATATATCGTTGGACACCTGAACCGTGCCGTAAGGGAAGGGATAAAGGAGGGAGTGAAAGAAGAAAGGAAGAAAGAGATGCCCTAGTGGTGGGCTCCGGGATAATTTCGGCCATCTGGGGATCTTTAACGTGAGCTGACATCGCACAGCACACGGGCGCTTTAGCGTTTCGCCTCCATCGAAACGCTGCCGCCTCTTCAAACCGACGCAAGACCTGTGCAGTGGCGGTGTCACGAAGTGTTTATTTGGAGCTCTTTGTTTTTGTTGCAAGTGTTTTGTAATTTCTGCTGCGAGTTATTTTCTTGTGCGTGCATAAGTTTCACAGCATAGCGACAAGTGTCCGCGCTGTGAAAGTGATTACGGTCGGTGCTAGTGCTTTCCCGTCAAGTCAGCGATAAGTTAACCTGCGATGCTGCACACCTTCTTTTAACGTTTCTGCAGAACACGGATCTTGTTTTTAAATGGTGACAGCAGGAACGGACTATGGCCTACTGTGATTGAATGTGTGCGTAGATGGTGTCTTCCGGAGTGGACTACTTTATACTGTGAGTGAATGTGTGTATGGAGTGTGGCACTACAATGGCCTATGTTCTACTGTGCCTGAATATGTGCATAGATGGTGACTTCTGGAGTGGCCTGTGATGTGAACTGTATGGATTGATTGTGTGCATAGATGGTGACGGCGGGGGAGAATGTGTGCTATTATAAGAGACTCTGCGCTTAGCGGGGTAGATGCGGCATTGTTAATATTGAAGGGACGCTGCGGTGGAGCAATTGCCGGCAAAGAAAGCAAGGCTAACCCCACCTGTAGCATTCAACACCTCAACTCCACTCAACTCAAAAACTCGCGACGCACGCCGTTTTCCGAATACTGAAATAAACTTGGAGCTGTGCAGCTGGTCGCGTCCGTTGCGATGGCTGCAGTGATCGCGACCGAGGCGAGCCCACGACATTGTTTCTGCTACATAGCAAACTGCTGTGTGTGCGACTTGACACGATTTTGGCTGCACGGCCGTCGTAGTGTTTTCTGTTGCGACAACAGCAGCACGATTGTGTGTATGTTCTTGCTTTTTTTGTTTGCGGGATAGAGTGTGTTGGTAATACTGAAAAGGCTGCCGGAGGTCGCAACCCATCGGACCAATGGGTTTTTGGCGCCTTTTTGAGACAGTGGGTTTGTGAAGTTAATTTGATCTCCATTTTTGTTTTGTTTACTATAGGGAGAGGGTTATATACCTTACGAAAATAGGAGGGACGGCCATACATTTGTTAACTAATCATGTTAATAGTTTAACATGATTGGACGCTACCGAGTGTGGGCCGGGCCTTTAGGTCGGTAAAACCAGGGCCCGGAGCCCAGGAAAGTTGTTCTGGGCTACGGTCAGATGTAATGCATCTTCAGCTATGCCGAGTAGGGCCCACCCCTAGTGTTAGCCAGTTCCACCTTTTTGTTGTTTAACCTTTTTGCCGCTCAAATTGTCTCTTGTGAATCAACTTCTATGCAATCTAAATATTTGTCTATAGAACAGTCAAGTCATACACCCTTTATACCTGCATCTTAATTCGCCGAAAATCTTCTCTGACGAGCACGCTTGGTTCGAAGAAACCTTCAGTCAGTCAAACAATCAAAACCGTCTCTGGCGGTGGGCGCCACCGGTGCGAAGAAGATAAAGAACCAAGTAGGCCTGCAGGACGCGACACCTTTACTAGGCATGATAGTGACCCATTTTTTGACATGCCTTGCGATCACTATAGCTCATTTATTTGGTTCATTGAAGTATAACACTGCTTTGATTCGATAGACAGTTTTATTAGTACTCTAGCTAACGTATACTTAAAAAGTCTACAATATCTGATGATTTTACGGTAACCCAGTTAAAGAAATAGTTTTATGTTAGCGTTATTCATTGTTTCTGCCGCACTTAATGTCGCAAGACATGAACTGTGTAATCTTGCAAACTCTTCCAGTCCATCGTTCAAAAAATGTGTGTCTGATTCACACTTGGCTTTTTTTTTAAATTTTTCTCTTGTATTCCTCTCAAAAGTTTCACCAATTTGCGCTCTTTAGGTAATTATTTGCTTGTTTTATCCTCAAGCCACCAGGCATTAAAGAAGGTAGTGGAGGTGGTGAATTGAACAATAAAAGCAAGTGAATCATAAAAGCGCAACGCATAAAAGGCAATCATATAGTAATACAGTGATGGCTAATGCTGCTCAAAAATGATGGATGTCTTCAATGCTGGCAGTCAATGCGGGGTGGTGGTTCCAATCCTTAGAGGTTCGGGGAATGAAGTCACAGCATGTTTTTTGCCTTAACAGCGCGATTCCAAATAATTGTGTGCGTTCCACTTGTGGCAAAATGTACAAAGATGGAGGAATGAGTACAGTACGGATTCTAGGGCCATAATTAAAGACTGGGTGTAACAAAAAAGACGATCCACAAAAATTTCGACGACAAGCCATTGAAGGTATAGGCTTAACATGTGTTCCACTCATGATGTGCTAGGATTACGATTAGAGTTATGAAAAATGAATTGGTGTTACTCTCAAGAACTTCGACAGCGTAAGTTAGGTTAGCACAGTTGGGCTATTACATGGCTGCATAATCTTCTGCTTTAATGTTTACACGTGTCATGTGAAAGATGAGATAAGGTGTGCTAGGGGCAGAAGAAAAATTATGAAGAGAATAACCGAGCGTGCTATTAACATTGAAAATTATGGTACTAATGTGAAGGGACCAAGTAAGACAAGAAGAGATATCAACGCCGAGATAGAGCAGGTAGTGATAGATCGGAGAGCTCTGTTGTTAAGGTCTACAGGCTGGGACTGGGAGAACGTCTTAAGACACGTAACACTTTCCATTTAGAGCACATTTTTGGCGCCACTATATCAGAGACATTTGCCATGATTATTAGCACTGGTACAAGCATTTATACAGGATTCCTTACGACTTCAGCTGCCTTGTTCCAAAAGTTATTGAGATTGCTGTGCCTGTCTCTAATTGCGCTGATCTGTTTTATCCCGTGTTTCGACCCTTCCGAAATGAAATCCCCCTTGTCGAGCTTCGTAACGTTATGTATCCTAACGTCACTCGCTTAAGTGATTGTAAATTCGAGATTCTTCTCATGTTTGCTCTTCTGGTATGATTTCTCAGTACTAATGTATCACACTATGTGTTCAACTGGAATAGAGTTTCAGATCTGTCAATCTTGTGCTCGCCACGATTCATCTTCGTGGAGAGGCACAAGGTCAGCATGAGTCCTCACGGGCTGCACATTTTGTATATGCCACTGCGTTTTGTTCTTCAGAACCTTGCTCTTGCTACTCTTCTTTTTCGCACACTTTTGTCCCCTCCCCACGTGCTAGGGTCCCAACCGGCCATTGCCGGCTTAATATCCGGCCTTCCCTTCCTTGCTTCAATCTCTCTCGCTTCTGGACTACACCTTGTAGTACTATTTTCTTTTTGCCCCAAAACGGCTATTGCATAGTTTCGGTGCAGTCATTCTCAAAGTTTTCAAATATGATAGCCGTGGTCTGACCCCATAGTTTCTTACGGCCTTCATTTTTGTGCATTTCCACTAAACATTGAAATCGTTGATCAGCACGTCACGTCATTCACTTGTCATGCGACTGCTTACGAGAATACTTTGACTGTCTCATCCCAGTGACTTGTGTCGATGCATGCGGCCACTAGTGCTCTTTATGTCTTCCGGTAAGGTTGGTTAGACGGTGAAAAGGAAACGTGACTGGTTTTCACATTCCAAATGCCCCGTCAGTGATTTTAGGCTGACAAAGCTCTATTCCCACCTTGAATGTGATAGCTCCCAAAAAAGTACTGCTAGGCTGGAATCATTCAAATAGTCTATGGTATTAGGATTTGCCAGGTTAATTTGCCGATGGCGATCTGCCCGGATTTAGACTGCGTACACCGTTGCCTGCGCCTGACATGTGGTCGTAGCCTTAGTTAGTTCCTGCACTGCCACTTGTGAATAAGAATTTAAGGTTAAGTGATAAGCATGAAGGAACTGGTGAAGATGTACTGCACGAGGGCAGCCAACTGTTGCTCGACGAAAGTGCCATGTTCTAAACAGAATTCCATCATTCCTTCTTCGCTCAGTGGTTATTTTTATTCAATGAGCGCAAAACTACTGCACCCTCACTTCTCCGCGTCTTCATTCTCTGGGCTGAAGCAGCGCAGTCGGCCTGTTTTGTTCTTGATTTTATAAAGCATACGATTTTTGTCACCATGCGGTGAATAACTTCAGCACAAGTGGCATTCGAGCTAAGTGCTTTTCTCACCCGGGGCGAATACTCTACTTCCACACCAACTGGTTTGTCCTCAGGAGGTAGAGATACAGAGTGCCGGTAACGAACATAACCACATCAAATTATGCGGGTGAAAAGTGAATGCACAGCCAGTTTAATTGAAGCAAACAAGTGCATTCTACGCTGGTGCGAATGTGACACAGAAGGTGTAAATGTTTCGCTTCGGATTATGGACGTTTAACGTCCCAAAGCGACTCGGGCTATGAGGGACGCAGTAGTGAAGGGCTCCGGAAATTTCGATCTACCTGGAGTTCTTCGACGTGCACTGACATCGCATTGTACACGGGCCTCTAGAATTACGCCTACATCTAAAATCCCCCCCCCCCCCGCGGCTGGGATGGAACCCACGTCTTTCGGGTCAGCAGCTCGAGCGCCATAACCGCTGTGTCACTGCGGTGGCGTCCTAAAAAAGCAGCAGATGTCATGCTCTTTTCACTTATTAGCCATCTAACGAGTAGACGTGCGGAACAACGTGCTCTCCTGGAAATGTTTACATGCGACCTACAAACAAAACGAGTGCGGAGTAAGTACCTAAGCACACTTTTTGTTTGTGCAAGATGCCGAGGCCTGCTTGGCACCGAACTCGCATAAAGAAAAACTGGAGTATGCTTAAGCTTCGCCTTTAAGAGTGGAACGCGACA
>JARKHS020029547.1:0-32751 GCA_030143305.2 Amblyomma americanum
CAGCGCATCGAGGCTTTGCGCGCGTTCGAACCACGTTGGCCGAAGGGTACACCCTTTAGCAGGCTGCGGGGTCGTTCGAAACTGGGCTTGTCCAGCCAGGGGCGCCGCGTGGTTTACAGACCTTTTCCCAAGTGAGCACCCCTAAAGAAAGCCGGGCGCCGGGCCGGGGGACGCTTGTACTCATTTTTACCGATGGGTGTCCGGCGGTGGGTTTCGAACCAACCACCTCCATAGCCGAGACGGGCGCCCAACCCACTGGGCCACGGCTGTGGACATAACGATTTCTATGTTGAAATCATACAATGTATGAAAAAACGGTGCTCGCAAACTCTTTCCCTTTAAGAAACGCTTTTGTCCAGAATTGTAAGGTATGAACATTTCATTTTGCTGAATTGCTAAACATTTTTTAGCGCAATCTCTCTTTCCGGAGAGTTTGTGGGAGTAATGAGCGATAAACAGAACACATCTGCACCACGAAAACGGACTAATCACCAGTTATTTTTCCAAAAAAAAAGTAATAAACCCAAATGTTCAACATTTTACTGCACAAAATAATAATTGCCCCAATTTCAATTGAAAAGGCTCAACAACCCCCATGCTTCCATACCTCTTCACACAGATTAAAAAAAACAACTCAAAAGACGATCAAATCGGTTCATGAGTGCAGGGTCTACGCAACACGTGCACGTCGTGTACATATATTCTCTACGCGCTTTGCATCGAAATTAATAATTAATAATTGTTTTTTTGTGAAAGGAACTGGTGCAGTATCTGTTTCCTATATCGTTGGACACCTGAACCGCGCCGTAAGGGAAGGGATACAGGAGGGAGTGAAAGAAGAAAGGAAGAAAGAGATGCCGTAGTGGAGGGCTCCGGAATAATTTCGACCACCTCAGGATCTTTAACGTGCACTGACATCGCACAGAATACGGGCGCCTTAGCGTTTTGCCTCCATAAAAACGCAGCCTCCGCGGTCGGGTTCGATCCCGGGAACTCCGGATCAGTAGCCGAGCGCCCTATCCGCTGAGCCACCGCGGCGGGAAATTGAAATTGGTTTTTGGGGAAAGGAAACGGCGAAGTATCTGTCTCGCATATCTGCGGACAACTGAATCGCGCCGTAAGGGAACGTGTAAAGGAGGGAGTGAAAGAATAAAGGAAGAAATTGGTGCCATAGTGGAGGTCTACGGAATAATTTCGACCACCTGGAAATTTTAAACGTGCACTGACATCGCACGGCACACGGGCGCTTTAGCGTCTCGCCTCCATCGAAACGCTGCCGCCTCTTCAAACCGACGCGAGACCTGTGCAGTGGCGGTGTCACGAAGTGTTTATTTTGAGCTGTTTGTGGTTGTTACAATAATAAAAATAATAATAATAATTGGTTTTGGGGAAATTAAATGGCGCAGTATCTGTCTCATATATCGTTGGACGCCTGAACCACGCCGTAATGGGAAGGGATAAAGGAAGAGGTGAAATAGAGAAGGAAGAAAGAAATGCCGTAGGGGAGGGCTCCGGAATAATTTCGACCACCTGGGGATCTTTAACATGCACTGACATCGCACAAAACACGGGCGCCTTAGCGTTTTTCCTCCATAAAAACGCAGCCGCCGCGGTCGGGCTCGAACGTGGTTGTTGCAAGCGTTTTGTAATTTCTGCTGCGAGTTATTTTCCTGTGTGTGCGCAAGTTTCACAGCTTAGCGACAAGTGCCCGCGTAGTGAAATTGATTATGGTCGGTGCGAGTGCTTTCCCGTCCAGTCAGCGGTATGCTCACGTGCGAAGAACTCACGACGCACGTCGTTTTCCGAATACTGAAGTGAACTTGAAGCTGTGCAGCTGGTCGTGTCCGTTGCGATGTCTGCAGTGATCGCGACCGAGGCGTGCCCACGGCGTTGTTTCTGCTACATAACAAACTGCTGTGTGTGTCACTTGACACAATCTTTGGTGCACGGCCGTCGCAGTGTTTTCTGCTGCGACAACAGCAGCGTCGCCAGTCTTGTGCGTCTTGGTGCACCCTACAGTAGTACATTTTATGATCACGGCTGCGTGTGTTGCGATAGTGTGCCAGCGGCATTATGTAGCCTGTGTGAAAAAATCGGTGCGCAGTGCAAATGTCAGTTCGGGGGCACCGTCACTTTGCATGCGTGTGTGCTTGTGTGCGCCACAAATCAAAGCTACCAAAGTGGATTATGCTGTCTCTATGCTTTTGTTGGAGGCCTGTTTGCCAACTCGATTTTGTCTGTGCCGAGCAGTTCAGCAGCAGCGCTTAATGCTATCAACTGCATTAGTTTATTTGATGAGGCATTATCGAAGCCTTCAGCAAAAGATGTAATCCATGCACATTTGCATGTTTTTCTGCTGCCTTCATTTGTTTGTGACTGCCTATGAACATGATTATTTGCTTGCTGAGATATAGCACTGGTTGGCCTGCAAGACCTTATGTGTCAGCGATGTAGTATGCTTCCTTGATTTTCTTAGCCCTCCTCGCATCTTCCACTGGCCGAAATTTATTTGCTCATAAGTAAATTCATAATTGTACATTCCTCACTTATCAGATAAGTTGCCTGCAGCACTTATCCTATCACATCTGTTTAATAGTCATTACAGCACATGTTCTCAAACAACAATTACAAGGCTTTTTTTAATTCCTTTAAATGTGCCATGCTCTGTTGCATGGTGGCTGGCTCTGCAATACCAATGCTCACTCATTCCTGCGGGCCCTGCAGTATTGATGCAACTGTGGATCAGTCGAGGCTGACACCACATATAAATTGAACCCATTTCTTTTTTGCTTGGATCGACTGAAATGGTTGTGGACATTACCATTCACAGATTATCCGCATTGCACTGGAACCAAGTTCTGCTTTTTATTCAGCAGATTTATTTGTTTTGTGAAATGAATAGTATGTACCAGGTAGTGAGTGGCCAAGCCGTGGTCATGATTTTGATACCAGAAAGAGAAATGTTTTGGCAACCAGAAAGCATGTGAGCAGGAGCAATCAGTGTGTCTGGAAGTTCATGGGTTTAAGGTAAGAACAGTATGAAGAACCCAGTGCAGCAAATGCATATGATTTTGTCTATGTTTGGCTTGTCTACTGAAATCAACACATTTGTAACACTCTTCGCGCTCTACATAATTGTCTTGTTAGCAAAGTTGAGATTTTGTTGACACTGCTCTGCAGAATAACACGAGAAAAGAAAATTCAGGGGGCACTTTGTTCACGTAAAGTGCGGTGAGGTAAAAACCTTTAGTGCTGTGTTGTTGCTTGTGTCACTGATGTGTGGTTAGGATGTTGATTAAGTACACAATTGCTTGTGAATCTTAAATGCTGGAGACACTGGAGGGCGTTTGGGAGGCATCCGTCTGATTCGATGCCTGTCCACAAACACTCTCCAGCGTCCTTACGCAAGACATATATTAGTGTCGGCAGAGAAAAGAAGCAGAACTACACATGCGTTGGCAGGTAGTAGCGCGGTCGTTTGCTGGCTCGGCTGTGGATCGCAAGGATGGTGGTTCCAATCCCACCGTGCACGATTTTTTTCCCGCTGATGATTTCAGCGGTGCAACATGACTTGAGACCGGGCATGAACTGAGACCAGACAAGGTCATCGCTGCAAGTATGAGCCATTAAAGGCCTTCGCCTCAATACGTACAACAATGGGCTGTATGCATTTTCACCCTGTCCACTGTGTGATCAGCGACTTTCTGTCGTAGTGAGGCGCACATGCATTCAAAAAGTATAGTCCCCAGAAAAGATGACCCTAATACCTGTCCATATTCATGAGTTCTGTACTACCGAGGCATGACTGTATAGATGATGTTATGGCTAATTATTTAGTTCTCATGATGTCAACACCAATAAATTTGTGTGTGCCCTAACTATGTGACACAAGAAGTAAAGTCATTTTTGCAAACTTTGAAAGCTGATGGAAGAATGCGTTTTGTGACATAGGAATCTTGTGGTTGAAGAAAAATATTTGCCTTCACCTGACAGCAATTTTAAAGAGCACATTGCAAAACCAGCCTTGTGGAGGTGTAAAACTGCATAGGAGAACATTGGAAAGAACACGACCACTGCACAATGTGGCAGTTCTAGCTCCTTTGGCCGCTAGTCACCCAGCACTGTAAAAAAATACTTATTGTACGCTGTACAGACAGTTTCCTGCCTCAGCACAGTTTGCCCTCTAGATGCATCCTACCAATGATCACCCAGCACCAGTCGTCCTATTTCTGCCATTGGTGTGTGCTGCAATCATAAATTATATTATGTACTATTGCTCTGCTAAATTGTTCGGCCCCAATAAGTTGTTTCATCAGAATTGACACGCGTTTAGAAAGCATCCCTGTAATAGCCAACATGCTCTCGTTCTTCGTGACACGCACTTGCACCTTGACTGCGTCTTCACCCTTGATTTTTTTCTGGGTTTTGAAAAAGCATGTGATAGGATCCCTCATCTGTGTAGGCCGATTCAGCCCTGCTTTAACTTGCATCTAATCACTCTGAATTGGATCCATTTGTTGCCAGCCAGGCGTCGATAATTTGCCCGTACTAATTCTTACTCATCCTGGTTTTTTCCTGCAATCTCGGGCATCGCGCAATGCCTTGCCTTTTGGCCCTCAGCTTTTGTATTACATATATTACAACCTCCCCTTGAATGTTTCGTCTAACAATTCTTGATTGGTAACACTGTGGTCGGCCATCTTTCAATTAATACAAGTGTTTCAATTTTGCAGATCATCCGTTTGCACGCACTTGAATAGTGCACTTCTCAATGTTACGAAGGCAGTGTGTACTAACATATTTTACTGTCAGCATAACTAAACTGTGCCGACTTATAAGGGCTTGCTGAGCAGGGAATATTCACTGCATACTTCTTTCATTACTCGGCATTTAATAAGGCGCACAGTGTAATGTGCTCTCACCTTTAAATCCTTGTACAACCACCTACAGCCTAGGACGTTTACGCATGTCCTTAGCATTATCATCTTCCAAGTCTCTTTCAAAACTTCTATGTAGCCACTGGTTGGTTATTGTAATTTTATATGCCACAAATCAAGCTTCCTGGGATGAGTTCATACCTGAGCCGCTTGTTCTGTTCTCGCGGACTATTTTTCGAGGTTCAGTGTCACAGCACTAAACGTGCACCTTTAAATCTTTAGATGTCATGCCGAAATTGCAGGTTTTTTTGCTCCTTACCAACTCACCGCCAGCTAATCTGTTCCAATTCGTAGTTCCTTCCTGCCGCACTAAAACTCTCAGCTCATGCCACTGCATCTCAAGATTCATTTTTGTTCATGCCAAGAAAGACTGCAATTGTCTTGCACCCCACAAGGCTGTGCAACTTACCGTCCTTCGAAGTGGTCACTACACAAGTAACGCTATAAATGACGAACTCTTCGAGCTCCTATCTGGCACACTATTTCAAAGCTCGCCACTCAAGTATGTCATCTTGGACCACTAAGGTGTGATACATGCTAAAATGGTGTGCAGTCACTCGGTCACCTCGACAAACCAATACAATGCTGTATTATGCATAACGTGGACATCAAGACCATTCTTCGTAATTTATTTCAAGCAATATCGGTCCAGATGTACACAATATTAGCATTTGAGCTAACCTGCACACTGCACAAGCTAGCTCTATATCTACCTACAACTGCACACTGCAAAAGTAAACATGCATTTGTGCGCCCATCTATGTTAACCAGTCTTTCCTTTTTGCTTGTCTGTTCTGTTCAGCTAAGCAACGCACAGACCTCATAATGTGGCTCAGTGAGGTTTGTACATGTGTATGCTTATGCATGTAACTGTTATATATTCACGTATACTGATGATAATACTAACAGAGCAGTTGGTGCATCTTAAACTTAAAAGCTGTCATCATTAGGCTGCAGCACGTGCCCTGACATCGCACAGTATACAGGCCTCTGGAATTTCGCCTCCATCGAAATTCGACCGCAGCGGCCAGGATCGAACCAGAGTCCATCGGGTCAGCAGCCAAGTGTCATAACCACTGAACCCCCGATGCGGCCTTGGAGAACGTAGGCATGTATGCCCCAAACATACTTGAATAGCTTATTTTTTATTTCATTCTGTCCTGCGCCATCATACATCTCGTTCTGGAAATCCTATGGAAAGCATTCCATCCCAGCCGCAGCCAGAATTTGCAATGTAAAACTTCAAGATCGGTTCTTGCATTCCCTTAACCTGTAAGCTGGTGCACTAACTCTAGTATCTAATTATGTATATATTACTACGGAAGGCACATGTAGGCTTTTCTGCAGTACTGAGCAAGTGTTCTGTTTTTAATTCATGGGACAGTTAAGAATAATGCTATGTGGCCGTGAGCACTAAACGCCACCTTGTTTTTGTACATGTCAACACTGATTACCCCTCAACAGAACGCTGCCCGTTCGGCGAGTGGGTCGCCCGTTTTCGGCCTCCGGGTGAGCATGGTGTGGAAAGGTGTTGTACGATCTCTTTGGCGCTTGCGAGCGAGCCGGATGGTCGCAGCATTCCGATTGGCGCGCCCTGCAGTGCCTGTCGTCTAATCACGCGCGGCGGTACAGGCATGAGCTTGTAGCAAAACACGCAGATATCTTGCAGTAGAAATTGCCCGTATTAATTGCGGCGCACTCGAGTCATCCGTTGCGACAACGTTTTTTTTTTTTTTTTGCTCCTGGATTTTCGTCGAAGGTACAATCGTAGTCGGCTGTGATATGGCATGGACCTCGGTGCGGCCGACTCTAACGGCCGGAAACCAATTCGTGACAAAACTTTGCAACATCGCAGGAGAGCCTTATCATCTGAAACGGTGTTGTAGGAAACGATATGCGGATCATTTCTATCGAAGAGACCGAAAAACGCGTCACATCGCGACCGCGCACTCCTCCTCGTTCGATCGCTGTTTTCACAACGGTCGACGATTTGTCAAAACAACAAAAGGCTGCTCCCTCTGAAAGTTCGCTACTGTCATGATTTCAGAACAACGACATGGTTCTTATTGCGAATTCTCGATCGGGTCAGGCTACTGTACAGGCTGCTAACATCCGTCCGTAATTATAACCGGGGTGATCACATTTTTCAAATAGTTAAGATTACATACTTAAAAATTTTAGTCGGTTATTCAAAATTGCACACTGCAGTGTTTTTGGACAGCAGACAGAGAAAAAAAATAACTGCACTTGCAGTTTTTCCTAACCACTTGCACAGTAGTTGCCATTTTAATATGTAAACAACCTCCTCCCCAGCTACCTACAGTCGCGTCAGTGTTAATGCAAAAGACTTGCTTATCTATTCAATATGTATGTTATGTGTGTGTGTCGAATTGTGCATGCATTAAAATTCACATTTTACCACACTGCTGTCAAACACAAATGTACATGAGAAATTATGACTTTTCCAGCTTTCTGAAACAGGTAAAAGCAGTTATAAATAAAGCAGTTCGGCATTTTACAGAACAGGGGCAATGCAACTATAGTGACTTATTTTTTGTTGTGTTTTTCAGTCCATTATTTAAGCCAAAATATAAATAGCACTGTGTGGCTGCAAAGGGGCTTAGACGTGCATCACTGGGCTATAGTGCAAGGCTTTGTTCTGCAGAGTGACAGCGGGCCATCAGGCAGTCCTTTAGCATTCCTTCATGAGCTCATATTGCCGCTGCACAAGCCAGACTACAGCGTTGAAAAGAAGTATGGGAAGTTCTGCTGAAGGCCATGTCATATTGCCATGTGTAAAATAAGCTGGCATATACTATGTGGAACTCCAAAGCATTCTCAAATGTCGCTGTGAATGCAAAACAAAGTGGGTGCCTTTGTATTGCATAAAAGTCTACACATGTTTTTCTCATTACTGTAAACATAATGAGATGTGGGAGCCAGTAAACTGGATTACAGGTAGAGGAAATGCAAGAACCAATTTGGAGGGTTTACATGCCAGCAGCTCCTCGCTTAGGTTTTCTATAAGAATGCTTTCTATAGTCATGGAAACAGGATACGATGACCATATAATCTTATTATGTCAAGCAAACACCAACATCTCAAGCAGAATTTATAAAATTGGATTTCCAGTATGAGAGGTGTGATGTTGCACAATAAAATTAAATAAAATTTGAGGCATTTAAGTATATGACAGGCATATATGCGTGTGTTCTCTGCTACAACTTTAAGGCAACGTTTAAAAGCTATTTTCACTCATTATTAAATTGTAGACTGATTAAATGTAAACTTTATCAGTTCCCAATCTAGCCAGCAAAAGTGAGCATTGCTTATTAGTAACTGATGTTTATACAACTCAACACGTGTTGAATTGTAGAGTGTGCTATTAGTTGCTGGCTATTAACATACTCAGCAAAATTTACCTACTTCACTCGCAGTCTAGTTTTCAAAGAAATAAATTAACTGAGGCATCGGTAGCCACCAAAAATTTAGAAAAGACCAATTTGAAGTTAGGACGAAGAATGCCGAAAAAAACAAAAAAGCAGTGATGACTTTTGTCTTTACTCGTGTCTCTTTTCTGCAACTTGAAGTTGACGGCTTGTGTGTTTAAGATGAACCAACGGCCCTGTTAACGCTGTCCTGAATATATAAAAGTCACACCCATAAACATGCATTCGTACCGCTCTCACTGAGCAATGTTATAAAGAGCCAAGTTATGAAGATGGTGTGTTGCTTAGCTGAAAAGACAATAAGAGAGAACCACCAAGAAAAATCTGACACAGATAGGCACAATAATGCATGCTTAGCTTTTAAGTACACAGGATCAGCTGCTTAGGCCTAGCTTGTGCACAGTGTGCAAGTTAGCGTAAATGCAAATGTATACCGTCCGACAAAACTGTTGTGTAAATCTGCCCCAATATTACTTGAAGTAGATTCTGAAGAAAATTCTTACACATGACAGAGCATTGTTTTGGTTTGCCGACCTGAACAAGCGACTAAGCACTTCATTAGAATATTTTTTTTTAACATTCATTATACCTCAACAGTGCTAAATGACACTATTTGAGTGATGAGCTTTGACAAGATGTGCCAAATAGGAACTTGATGAGTTTGTAATTTACTAATAAGAAGGAATCATCCATTAGCATCCAAGCACAGCCATACGGCTACAAAGGCAATCTTTGTAGCTCTTCTTTGTATCCTTATGGATGTACTTGGGTGGATGTTATTGAATAATTAATCCCTTATAACATATATTCTCTGCCCTGGGG
This sequence comes from Amblyomma americanum, assembly GCA_030143305.2. Classification (NCBI taxonomy): domain Eukaryota; kingdom Metazoa; phylum Arthropoda; class Arachnida; order Ixodida; family Ixodidae; genus Amblyomma; species Amblyomma americanum. Next base: position 9,209 of record JARKHS020029547.1, read on the forward strand.
TAATTACTTTAATCAGTGGACGAACATCATCATTTACTGCGTGGATTTCTGCTGTGACCAGCTCAAAGGACAAGAGGTTATTAAGCTTTGTAAGGTGGAAGGCCATTCCAGCCTTTAGTGGCAAAAACAAGTCAATCTTGAAATGCAGTGGCATGAGCTAACTGAGGCACAACAGTACTTTTGCGACTAGTCAAGAAAGAACCGTGAGTCAGAAGAGATTAGGTGGTTATGTGACGGTAAAGAGTTTAAAAAGCTCTGCACTTTCTGTATGACATGAAGGATTTTGAAGATTCACCTTTGGTGCTCTGACACTGAAGCTTCAACAATAGTCTGAGAAAATAAAACAACGGATCAGGTCTGAACTTATTCTAGGATTTTAGTTAAGTTAGGTTTGTGCCATGCGCCATTAGAACGCGCAAGGTGATGCCGCACAGGGGATCTGAACGCCAGTAAATTGGAAGACGGCGATGGTGAGTACATGTAATGGTGTAAATATTCTGGGTTGTAGGCGAGCGTATAAGGATTATGAGGTGAGATCATGCAACATTGGGAGCCATGTGAATGGCTGACTGTTTGAACCACTATACAGTGAATATGTCTTTTTCGGTAAGGCCTTAAAAGTATGCAAAATGTAATTTTGCTGGCAAAAAAAAAATATTAGTGCATTCTTAGTAACATTAGCAAACACGCCATTCTAGAGCATGAAAAATGTTTTGGAGGTCTGAAACACGGGTATTGCAAGATGGGAGATCCCATATAGCTATCAGTGAAGGCATGTAATAAAACACTGAAGGAAAAGTCATAATGTAGGTAATAAAAAGCTGAGGCCCCAGGGCAATGCCTTGAAGGACGTCCAAAATTGCAGGAAAAGGCAGGATGCATATGAGTTGCCAGGGAAATCTGCCGACAGCTGGCTGTTTAAGGTTGGATCAAGTTTGGAGCTATTGGATATAAGTTAAGGCACGACAAAAAAAGCCATACATAAATAAGCGAATCAAATGCTTTTTCAAAGCCAAGAAAAAAAAACATGAGGGGATTTTGCGGTCAAGGTGCCTGTCGTGAAGAACGAGAACAAGTTGGCTATTGCAGCAATGTTTTCTAAAAGCTTGCCAATCTGCATGAAACAACTTAGTGGGCAAAAAAAAATCTTACAGGGCAAGAGTACAAGATGTTTTTGGTGATTTCCAGCACATGGAAATGGCATAAATAGGGCCATAGGCGCTGGGTAATGATGGGTAAGAAACTTAGAGTGGCCAAGCTAGGATGAGGCAGGAAGCTATCTGCACAGTATGCACTTGATATGCCTACATCGTGCTTCCTGTCCTGTTGATGCTTGCTCCAAATTTCACAAAACTTGATAGGAATGTACTGTCGGGTGAACCGGTGGTAAGTTGGCATGTTGAAACTGCGCTAAGGGACGAGGACAACAGAGGAAGAATTGCTACTATGTGCAGTGCAGTTGTTTTCCGCCGTATTTGTTCCTGACATGTCTTTATTAGCTCCACAAGGCTCATGTTGCAGTCTGCTGTTTGTCAGGTAAAGCCATTCGCTCTTCTTCAATAAACAAACTGTTGTGCTATGCAACACATTCTTCTAATCATCCTAATAATTTGCAAGATAAATGTATTTCTATAGTCACATAGCCAAAATAACACAGATTAATTGCTTATCAACATCAGAACTTAAAACATTAACTACAACTTCACACATACAGCCATTCCTCATTACTACAGGCCTCGTTAATATGGACTCAAATAACTGACAGTGTATCTGGGGAAAAGCTTTTTCAGTGTACTTACGCTTTGCTAACATGAAAACTTGCTGATCACAGTGGACAGAGTGAAAATGCGTACGGCCCAGTGTCGCACGTATTCTTGTCCCATTAATGTGCAGACGGGAAAGACTAGCAACTTTAGATTTGAGCACATAAATCAAACGCTGCCTGAAACATACACCTTTTTTGCACACTGGAATTGCCATCACAGTGCCTGCCCCACTGTCTGCGCAGCATTTTATGCTAACCTATGAACAGCCAGGCACACTGGCTTCTAACCAGCTCACGCACTTTATGGTTGCCAAAGCACTTCAACTTCTAGTGTAAACATCACTGTCGAGGCTCGACGACTCACGTCCTGGCTTAGACTGATCATTGCACAAAATGAATTAAGCTTAATAAAAATAAAACAGAACCTCTTGCTTATAATATAACCTCACAGATACCTACCCGCAGCCAACAATGCTAGGTTAGCACTTTTTATGCAGAGTACACCGCAGAAGAAAAGAAGACTGCAACGCTCCTGATTCAGGCATGCGCTGCGGGCAAGAACAGAACTAGGCGCCGGTGAAAAGCGGGGCATCTGCTAATGCAAGCAGCAACAGCCATTTCATTCAATCGCAGGAGCAAGGGAATGGGTTCAAATTAAATGCGGTCTTTGCTTTGAGAGGTCAACGGTTCCATTGATACTACAGGACTCTCAAAAACAGTCAACGTCGGTATTGCATAGCCAACCACCATGCAACAATGCTTAGCACATTTCAAAGAACTGAAATAAGCCTTGTTATTGTAACTTTGAATGTTTGCAGGAATAGTACTGTCGCGACCACACAAATTTGAAGTGATAAGTGCGCCAGGAAACCTAGCCGATCAATGAGGAAGGTGCAGATATGCATCTATATGTCAGCAAATAAATATTTGTTAGTGTAATATGTAAGGAGGATTCAGGAAACCTTGGAAGCGTTCTCCACTGCCGACACACAGCTGATTGTGCTCACCATCGCCGTCACTCAGCAGACAAGTAATCATGTCCGTAGCAAGCAGTCACAGGCAAATGAAGGTAGCAGCGTGCATGTGCATTCATGAGATCTCCTTCTTAGGCTTCGAAAATGTGTTGTTAAACAAAGAGGTGCGGCTGTCCCAGGGAGTGCTGCTGAACAACCGCTTAACACCAGTAAAGCTGGATTCACGAGCTGCTCTGCAACAATTGCTTTGTGCACACATCAACTTTCGTACCGCTGGTCTCCGGATCGAAAGGGACCGTGAGCAAAATCAACAACAAACAGTGTCATGGCCCGTGAGCCGCTTCAAGATCACCGCATTTTTCTGATTACAATGGAAACCAAGATCTCACTTCAACTTCAAATTGCCAAGAATTTTTCAAAGCAAAAAGAGAAAAAGAGCAGTGGGAAAGGTTTTCTTAATATATAGTATTTTTTTTCATCAAGACTCGTTATCCCAACTTGCTATGTGGATAGTTATGATCGTATAAGCTGCTGCCACAGTTTTTTTCTTTTTCTTGCGTAACATTGAGTGCGTAACATATCAACATATTGCATAACATATCAACATGTGGCCAATATAATATTCTTCGCGACACTTATATAGTTGCCGCCACACAGGCATCGCTCCCCAGTTCGACACACGGCCATCTTGCCCCGGCAGAAGCGAGTTGAGGGGCTCGACACGTCACTGACGTCACGGAAAAAGCAGCCAATAGCTGCAGTCTGGTCGCCGGCCGAACCCGCTCGTCCACTCGAAAGTTGAAGTTGACCAACTGTCCGTCCGTTCGCAGGACGGGACAGACCCGCTTGCCCGCTCGCTGGCGCAAGCCACTCCAAAACGATCGTACGATGGCCCTTAATGTCAAGCACCCCGGGCAGCGGCGGCCACGCGCTTTGTTCTCACCCTCCAGGGCTGTTTAGACCCGGACGTGCCCCTCGTATTGACCGACGCCAGACGCGACGCGACCTTGCGACAAACGTCTTGATTGGAAGATTTTGAAAAATGGCAGTCTTCTCAAGGAGGGGGGGGGGGGGGGGGGCAATAAAAATGACGAATGGGCAGCGACGGCCAGATTTGAGATAACCCCCCCGACCGGGTATCGATGACGCGTTAGCTAGCCGGTAGGCCTGGCTGAAGCTAATCCCTCTGGGAAACTCGAGGTCGAGCTGGCAGTTGCGCCCAGCGGGAGCGCCCCCCTGGAGCCCCTTGACAGCACTAATGGCGGGATAGCGCTGATGATGACGGGCCTCGACGAAACCTATTGCGCGTGCGGGCACGATGGTGTTTGTTTTTGTCTTTTTTTGTTTGCGGGATAGAGTGTTTTGGTTATACTGAAAAGGCTGCCGGGGGGGGGGGGGGGGGGGGTACGGAACCCATCGGACTAATGGTTTTGTGGCGCCTTTCTCAGACAGTGTGTTTTTGAAGTGAATTTGATCTCCATTTTTGTCTCGTTTACTTTAGGGAGAGGGCTGAAATAGGAGGGAGGGACATACACTTGTTAACCAATCATGTTAATAGTTTGACATGATTGGACGCTACCGAATGTTGGCCGGACCTTTAGGTCGGTAAAACCAGGGCCCGGAGACCAGGAAAGTTCTGGGCTACGGTCAGATGTAATGCATCTTCAGCTATGCCGAGTAGGGGCCACCCCTAGTGTTAGCACTCCACCTTTTTGTTGTTTAACCTTTTTGCCGTTTAAATTGTCTCTTGTGCATCAACTTGTATGCAATCTAAATGCTTGTATATAGAGCAGTCAAGTCATACTCCCTTTATACCTGCATCTTAATTCGCCGAAAATAATACCCGCCGCGGTGGCTCAGTGGTTAGGGCGCTCGACTACTGAGCCGGAGTTCCCGGGTTCGAACCCGACCGCAGCGGCTGCGTTTTTATGGAGGAAAAACGCTATGGCGCCCGTGTACTGTGCGATGTCAGTGCACGTTAAAGATCCCCAGGTGGTCGAAATTAATCCGGAGCCCTCCGCTACGGCACCTATTTCTTCCTTTCTTCTTTCACTCCCTCCCTTATCCCTTCCCATACGGCGCGGTTCTGGTGTCCAACGATATATGAGACAGATACTGCGCCATTTCCTTTCCCCCAAAAAACCAATTATTATTATTATTATTATTATTAAAAACCGTCTATGACGAGCACGCTTGGTTCGAAGAAGCCTTCAGTCAGTCAAATCAATCAAAACCGTCTCTGGCGGTGGGCACCACCGGTGCGATGAAGATAAAGAACCAAGTAGGCCTGCAGGACGCGACACCTTTACTAGGCATGATAGTGACCCATTTTTTGACATGCCTTGCGATCACTTAGCCCATTTCTTTGGGTAATTGAAGTATAACACTGCTTTGATTCGATACACAGTTTTATTAGAACTCTAACTAACGTATACTTAAATAGTCTACAATATCTGATGATTTTACGGTAACCCATTTAAAAAAATAGTTTTATGTTAGCGTTATTCATTGTTTCTGCCGCACTTAATGTCGCAAGACATGAACTGTGTAATCTTGCAAACTCTTCCAGTCCATCGTTCAAAAAATGTGTGTCTGATTCACACTTGGCTTTTTTTTTTAATTTTTCTCTTGTATTCCTCTCAAAAGTTTCACCAATTTGCGCTCTTTAGGTAATTATTTGCTTGTTTTATCCTCAAGCCACCAGGCATTAAAGAAGGGAGTTGAGGTGGTGAATTGAACAATAAAAGCAACAGAAACATAAAAAGCGCAATGCATAAAAGGCAGTCATATAGTAATAGAGTGATGACTAATGCTGCTAAAAAATGATGGGTGCCTTCAATGCTGGCAGTCAATGCGGGCTGGTGGTTCCAATCCTTAAAGGGTCGGGGAATGAAGTCACCGCATGTGCTTTGCCTTAACGGCGCGATTCCAAATAATTGTGTGCGGTTCAGTTGTGGTGAAATGTACAAAGATGGAGGAATGAGTACAGTACAAATTCTAGGGCAATAATTAAAGATTGGATGCAACAAAAAAGACGATCCGCAAAAATTTTGACGATTAGCCAATGAAGGTATAGGCTTAACATGCGTTCCACTTATGATGTGCTAAGATTACGATTAGAGTTATGCAAAATTAATTGGAGTTACTCTCAAGAACTTCGACAGCGTAAGTTAGGTTAGCACAGTTGAGCTATTACATGGCTGCATCATCTTCTGCCTTAACGTTTACAAGTGTCATGTGCAAGATGAGATTAGCTGTGCTAAGGGCAGGAGAAAAATTACGAAGAGAATAACCGAGCGTGCTATTACCATTGCAAATTATGTTACTAATGTGAAGGGACCAAGTAAGATAAGAAGAGATATCAACGCCGAGATAGAGTAGGTAGTGATAGATCGGAGAGCTCTGTTGTTAAGGTCTACAGGCTGGGACTGGGAGAACGTCTAAAGACACGTAACACTTTCCATTTAGAGCACATTTTTTGGCGCCACTATATCAGAGACATTTGCCATGATTATTAGCACTGGTACAAGCATTTATACAGGATTTCTTACGACTTCAGCTGCCTTGTTCCAAAAGTTATTGAGATTGCTGTGCCTGTCTCTAATTGCGCTGATCTGTTTTCTCCCGTGTTTCGACCCTTCCGTAATGAAATCCCCCTTGTCGAGCTTCGTAACGTTATGTATCCTAACGTCACTCGCTTAACTGATTCTAAATTCGAGATTCTTCTCATGTTTGCTCTTCTGGTATGATTTCTCAGTACTAATGTATCACACTACGTGTTCAACTGGAATAGAGTTTCAGATCTGTCAATCTTGTGCTCGCCACGATTCATCTTCGTGGAGAGGCACAAGTTCAGCACGAGTCCTCACGGGCTGCACATTTTGTATATGCCACTGCGTTTTGTTCTTCAGAACCTTGCTCTTGCTACTGTCTTCTTTTTCGCTCACTTTTGTCCCCTCCCCACGTGCTAGGGTCCCAACTGGCCATTGCCGGCTTAACATCCGGCCTTCACTCCTTGCTTCAATCTCTCTCGCTTCTGGACTCTCCCTTGAAGTCCTATTTTCTCTTTGCACAAAACGGCTATTGCATAGTTTCGGTGCAGTCATTCTCACAGTTTCCAACTATGATTGCCGTGGTCTGACGCATAGTTTCTTACTGCCTTCTTTTTCGTACGTTTACACTAAACATTGAAATCGTTGATCAGCACGTCACGTCATTCACTTGTCATGCGACTGCTTACGAGAATACTTTGACTGTCTCATCCCAGTGACTTGTGTCGATGCATGCGGCCACTGCCTTCTCTTTGTCTTCCGGTAAGGCTGGTTAGAAGGTAAAAAGGAAACGTGACTGGTTTTCACATTCCAAATGCCTCATCAGTGATTCTAGGCTGGCAAATCTCTATTCCCACCTGGAATGTGATAGCTCCCAAAACAGTACTGCTTCACTGGAATCATTAAAATAGACTATGGTATTAGGATTTGCCAGGTTAATTTGCCGATGGCGATCTGCCCGGATTTAGACTGCGTACACCGTTGCCTGCGCCTGACATGTGGTCGTAGCCTTAGTTCCTGCACTGCCACTTGTGAATAAGAATTTAAGGTCAAGTGGTAAGCATGAAGGAAGTGGTAAAGATGTACTGCACAAGTGCAGCCAACTATTGCACGACGACAGTGCTATGTTCTAAACAGAATTCCAACAGTCCTTCTTCCCTCAGTGGTTATTTTTACGTAGTGACCGTTAAACTATTGCACCCTCACTTCTCCGCGTCTTCATTCTCTGGGCTGAAGCAGTGCAGTAGGCCTGTTTTGTTTCTGATTTTATAAAGTATCATTTTTGTCACCATGCGGTGAATAACTTCAGCACAAGTGGCATTCGAGCGCATGCGCATTTACTTTTATCTCTACAGCATGGATGGCACTGATTTGTTACAGCTCACGGCAGTAAAATGAAATGCTTTATTGAGTGCAACGTGATTGTTATCGGGTCACGTTTCAAAATTCGCATACTCACAATTACTCATGTTCGCATAAGTACATAAAGGCACTTCACGAAGTCAAAGACCACCACGCATTCAATAGGTCCCTTTTTATTGAGTTCAAAATAATGAGCCTTCGTAGTGTGGTGCAGGGGTATGGTGGCCTGGTGCTTTGTGGTGTAAGCATGCTAAGATTATTTCCATGCAATGCAGAAATAAAAGAGCCTTTGAAGTGTGCTTTAAGCCTGCTCACCTAGCAATCTGAAAGACCTAGGTTCGATTTCCCTAATCTCCGCAAATTTTTTTATTGTGTTACAACGCTGACGACAACGCGAACAACGCCGACGCCGAATTTTCTGCGACACGAGCTTCCTCACTTTGTCGCTTTAAAACAGTAAGGAACTTTAAGAAGATTCGACTAGTGGAGGCTTGTATTTAGTCGTCATGGCCATGTCGCCGTACCTTTAGATGGCCTTATTTTTAATTAATATACATTAATAAGAATTTTAGTGTTTACTTTGAAGCAAAAGGCTCGTAGAAAACATTGCACAGTATGAAAAGAAACTTTGATGTGTTGTTGCTGCGGTCCTCAATATAAAGACACATGCACACAAAGGGGATTGGCTATGACCAGGCCGTGATCATTTCGGTCGTTTTCGCCAATAGAACTTTTTTCGTTGCTTTTTGAGCTTAAGATAAAGATAACAAAATATAAAAATTCTTCCGCGTGAGCTTCCCTCAGAAATAGTTGTCCTGTTTAGGAAAGATGTTATTTGTACTGTCTAACGTTGTCCCGTATTAGCTGTAGGATCATTTGTCAAGCAAATAGATGAGGCAAAGCTTTTTTGTGTAACGACAGCAGTTTTCGGTGGCCCCTTCGTAGATTACGACTTTGATTAACTTAGTTCCTTCGTTTGGGGTTGATTTACGGATACTAACGAAGAAAAAGGGAAGCCTGCAGTAATGTGACAATAATAGACCTCGCATGCCTATTTAGAGCTTAATATGCGGAGGCGTACTTATTACTTTAAGAAATTGGACTTATGTCATCGTTTGTAAAACTGTCCTACAGCTTTTACACGGAACATTTTCCGTCATGTGAAGGGTAAAAAATATTGCATATTTTTCTTTGTACCTAACCACTGAGTCGTGTTTATGCCAGATGTCCAGGTGGTGATGGCGACTGCCTACAGCCCTGCAATAGTCTAATCTTCGTAGATCAGGCAGGCTTCTTTAACGTTTTGTTGTAACATAGTTGAAACTCTCATTATATGTGTTCGGACTTCCTGTCTTTCCCGATGTGATCAATTTAGGACAGACTTTATTCAGCCACTTCGTACGGTTAGGCGATGGGCATTATTTTGCACGTGCTACAGTTCGACACAACTCAAGAACAAAGCAATGAATGAAGCTCAGAGGAGGCCCTCCAACTAATGGCTGTCAATTGGTTGTTGTGACGTTGCTTCTAATTAACTTGAACCGTAGTTGATCATCTTCCATCTCAAAGCATTTGTGGCGCCATGCTCGTAGGTTCAAGGGCGTTTAGTACAAGGTGATGACAGTAGGTGGACGCCATTGTCTGGTGTGAATCGTTTAAGGGCCATTCAACGCCTGATTCTTAAGTTGTATCCGACTATATTTAAGTGATGCATTACTGACATTTCAGCACGCACTATAGGAGTTAATGTTTCCTTGGGATGAATCTCAGCTTGTGTTTAGCCTTATTGGGCAGACGGTCTATTGCATCTCCGGGATCTATAGTGACGCCTTCTTCTGGCAGCACTCGGAAGTGCTGGAGTATGCAGGTGATATACAGAAACAAAACCATGATGGCCTGCGTCTCAGCTGGACACTTCCGTTTTCCTGAAAGAATAAGAAGAGAACCTCAATACAAAACTTATTACTAGTATATTCGCGAAGGACTGCTACACACAAAGCTTCCATTCCTAAAGAAATGGTTGTCACCCCTATAACTATTGTGCGTAATAACTGTTTACTACATCTGTTTCTATCCAAAAGACAATTCATGGGTTGCAAGATATCACCTCTAGTTGACAACGCCAGGAACTTCTCTTAGCAGCATTCACTACCTCTAGGAACGTGAACAGAAACTACCCTCAGACACATCTACTATGTAGCCTAAAATTTTTAAAGGGTGGTGACAGTCTTGTCTATTTTGGGACAAAATTATCTGCCGTAAACGTTCCGTCTCTTTCAGTAATAAATGCATATAGTTTAACAGCTCGTCTCCTAGAAAAGGAAGTACAAATTTGGACGCAGCAGTAGCCTTAAAAATAGTTCATACCGAGAGCGATTTATATCGATAACACTCGGCACGTACGTACATTGGAGGAAAGAGTAGACAAATGAGAGGGCTTGAATATACCAAAATTCTAAACTCCAGAGCCAAGCTCGTATGAAACAAAGCCGCCTCAGCACATGATCACAGCGAATTAAATACATCCTTGTGTAGAAAACATAGAAGTTCCTCCCGGATTGTCGCATTTTCCTCAAAAATATCGTCATTTTATATACAAGCTAGGGTAATCATTGACACCTAAGCACGTCGCTCTAAATCAAATTTTAATAAGCGGACGAGTCCTCGATACTTTCCAAAACCGAATAAAACAATAGTATAACGTATATTTACATCACATATATGGCGCGAAGAGGAGTAATGATAATCTGAACAGATTTGATTCAACGCAACTGCTATCTGATTAAGATTACAAAAGTTTTTCTGAGCATAATATTTTACGTGTACCAGAAATGAGAAATAATTATAGAAAACACGCGCTTTATTCTCCGTCGTGTCATTATAGAATTGGTTTTATACTTTCTTTAATTCTCTACGTTCTATAATTTTACAAATATTTTACTGTGACTCCTGATTCTGCGGAACATTGATTTATGCCTCCCAAATAATATATCTTGGTATGCTTTTGATTGTGATTTATCTTCTAATTCTCGCCTTAACCACGTCTGTCAGAAATTAAGTGTTGTTTTCTGTATGCTGTTCAATATTAGGTACTACACGTCATTTCCTGCGTGAAAAACGATCATACACTCCTTGGGTTACGGTGTTTTCAAAAATGGTATAACAGTTATAATGTGTAACGATATAGCAGATATGGTACAATGGGCACAGTGCACTTCGATGGCCAAAAAGATTCAACATCATCTTGCGCTCAATCTTTAAAACAGCACTTATGATTTACAACTTTCAAAAGAGTGTGCTGTTTTTAGTTTCGTAAGGCTCCCAGACTTTAATCATCTCCAATTCGAAGCAGTACTGCTAGAATATTTTTGTTCAATTGTGTATAAAGTTGAGTATATAAAGTTGAGTATATAGCTGAAAGATAAGTATATAATTCCGCGCAGTTTCACTAGTTATTGTTAAAGAACTGGTGCTGTCTATGTGCCATTATTCTTAAAAGCGCTCCGGTCTAATGCATTCTTTCCAAATACAAATTATAAACCAAAGAAACAGTAGCGTTCATCTGTTTTCACCTTGGCTTTCAATTGTGTGCTTGAAATTTCTGCTATGCAGCAATTCCTCGCCTCTGTCGTCTCGTCGGCCCTTTAATGGCCACTTTTTCTTGTGATTTTAACCCCTGCAGGTGTTCACATACTGCTGGTGTTCTTGTGGTTTCATGCATCCTGCTCTTTCCTAACTGACTGTTAACACTGCTATCATATTTTTGTGTTTCTGATACCCGCCGCGGTGGCGTAGTTAGGGCGCTCGGCTACTGATCTGGAGTTACTGGGTAGGAACCCGACCGCGACGGCTGCGTTTTTATGGAGGAAAAACGCTAAGGCGTCCGTGTGCTGTGCGATGTCAGTGCACTTTGAAGATCCCCAGATGGTCGAAATTATTCCAGAGCCCTCCACTACGGCCCCTCTTTCTTCCTATCTTCTATCGCTCCATCCTTTATCCCTTCCCTTACGGCGCGGTTCAGGTGTCCAACGATATATGAGAGAGATACTGCGCCATTTCTTTTCCCCCAAAACCAATTATCATTATTATGACCTAATTTTTTGCACTCTTTTCTCATTTAATTATTTCTCCTTCGTTATATAAACAGAGAGCTGCACGTGAATTTTCGCAATCTGCAGGCGCTGCCCCAGTAACCCCAATAATGGTAAGGCTGGTTTGAACTTGTAAACTGTTTTCCTTGGTTCAAAATAAACTGAATGACTGGTGGATTGTCCGCAGTTATCAAACCTTCTCATACTCAGACGTTCTTTCAGCAGTGTTTGAAAAATCCACCGTTACATTTAACTAAAAGTTAAGAATTCTCTATTTTATTTTCTTCGTAATATTTTCTTTTAGTTTGCTCCTAAATTTTTTTCGCGTTCCCTTAATTTTCAGGCACCTTGACTCATGTATTTCTTTCATTTGTTTTTCCTTTTGTTATGACTGCCCTTTCCCATTTATGTCCTAGGCACAGATCTTGGCATACAACTGCAATGCACCGATGTGTTTATGAAATACAATTCCCATAGTCTTGTAGATTTTATATGTCAAGCTTTGTTATTTTCTGTGCTTTAACTATATCTTTATGACGATGCATAATGTATGAAATTATTCCTGTCAGCTTCGGAACTGGGGGTCCTTCTGACAGCCTGGCTTCAGAACCTCGTGCTGTACTGTTTATTTGCTGTGTAATCTATAACGAACTGTAAAAAAACTTCTAACCTCTACATGAAATTGGTGGCCAGGATTTTGTGGAAGGGTCCAACATTGATGTTATCTTGGTTTTGTGCGCATCAGCCGCATCAGCTTGCCGTAACTGGCACACGCATACCTTGTAGAGGAAAGGCCGGATCGCCATACTGACTGCCGGAAGACGCACCAAAACGTGCATGTTCCTTGCTGCACTGGTGTCATCTATCGAATACCACACAGCTGTGGCAGTGTACATCAGCCAAATTGGCTGGTGTATTAACGACCGCCTCAGAGAGCGCCCACGCCCTTTGGAACAGGCGGGGGATTGAATCTGCCACTTCATTGTGGGGAATGCCACGGATGCTTCCCTGAAGTGCACAGGACTGCAATCGTGGGATATGGCAAAAAAAACAAACTGAAAGAGAGATACCAAAAGGGTCTCTTAGTCACGGCTTACGAGGCTTTATGTCCCAAAGCACCTTAGCTGGAGCAACTCAGTAGAGAGCTTCGATAGTTTCAGCCACCTGGTGTTCTTTAACGTGCGCACACATTGCACAGTACACAGGCGAGCATCTAGCATTCCACTTCACTGAAGTGAGACCACTGCAGTCGGGATTGAGCCGGCACCTTTCGTGTCAGCAGCCAAGCACCTTAACCACAGAGCCATTGCGGCAATTTGTGTGTCAAGTGTGTGAGCGAAAGCTCTGTGACCATGCTTCAAAAAGAGCTGCTGTTCATGGGCAAGTCGCATATGGTTATTATAGTACACGCTTTGGTGTCAGCAAGCATTGTACACACGTAGCACCATCCTTTGATTGCATTCTGATGAATTACAATTTTTAAATTCCATCCTGCCTTTGGCAGGTTCATTGTGCAAGTCAATGCTGACTATGACTTCACAGGCGGGCTGTTAATGAAAAATGTTTCTGAATAAACCGAGTTGTGAGCAGCGTTTGTCCCATCCAGGCCTCTTGTCCCTGTCTTCTGTGCGCTTTTAAATTTTCAGTGCAAAAACAATATTCTACCTTCCATCCTTTGCTTGAAAACAGTGAAATGCTAAACTTCATGACTCAATTTTTACAGTACCTCACTACAATTGCATTTCTCGGCAAACCTATCGTTGCAATGTTCTTTTAGGTGCCTTTTAAAATTGCCAGCCTCGCCAATGTAGACACTGTCACATTCGAAACACGGGACGCTGTAAACAACGCCTGGGTACATTTTTCTCAGATAGAACGTCTGAGATCAACCAGCGCATGCTTCAGTCTTCTGAGGGTACAGCGCATGCCTACGCAGGTGTGACTGGTGATTTTAAAGGCACCCAAAAGAACATTGTAACAACGATAAAAACCAAGAAGTGCTCTCTAAAGCTACCGCCTAACACTGTATCAACCGGCCATGGCATCGTCTAAGGATAATGCACACGTGTTGACAACTGAAAGAATGTGTTTCGTTGCCTTCACCTCAAATTGTTCTTCAGCCCTTGAAAATAACTTCTCCCTCTTGAAAGGTTTTCAATGATTCGCATGGACTCTATGGTAAAGGGGTTTTTGCTATGCAGGAAAGCAGATTTAATGCAGTTTTGCAACATGGTCTTAATTGAACTCAAATTCATGAGTCACCAATATGCATTTTTTGCGATCAATAAGAACCAGGCACGGCTAGAGGGTGGGTGTCCCCCCTTTCTCCCGTGTGATATTACCATAAATTCACTAAGCCATAACTGAAACAATGCAAATCTAAAGACTAAACACAGATAAAGGCTTACAGGGCGGTGATATCAGCCGGGGTGGCGATGGCAGCTGGGGTGGTGGCGATGGCAGCCGGGGTGGCGAAGGCAGCCGGGGTGGCGATGGCAGCCGGACTTCAGGCCCATCCGGACCTTCATTGCCTAAAACAGAAAAATGCGTGCATATTTTGAATATGCAATAATTTTACTAATGTTTAAAAATTTATGATTTTCCAATTACCAGAAATTGCAGAGTTTTCTACTGCAGAGCTGAACTCGTATTTTCTTGCTTTTTCTCTGCATTCTTGTATGATCCTGCAAAAGATCAAACACCGAACTCAAGTGCAGTCCACACTAAAATTGTTGCTTCGCATGAAAATAAGGCAAACGTTTAAAGCAACATTTCCTGGATATTTCTTTTAATGCAATAATTCCTGGCTATTACAAACACATAAACACTTTACTGTAGGCATTTGGGGTTGAACATCTTGAAACAGCCTGTGGGCTATGAAAGGAAATGTAGGTAAGGAATGTAGATTATCATGTGACCTTGGTGGCCAAGCACACAGCCTTTGTGGTGGCATGAGTGGCCTTTGCTGCATATGTGGTTTATTTCCTGCTAGGCTATAAGGTGGTGGACGATGATGCACGACAGTTTTCCACTAGAATTTGTACGCACAAGGTGCCACAGCTGGCACAGGGCAGGGTCAACTGGAGGGACATGGGAAAGGCCTTTGTTCTGCAGTCAATGCAATAAGACTGATAATGACAACTACATATGTAAAGAAATTTTCTGCATAGATACCGATAAGTGGCACAAATATTTCCTGTTTTTACACCTGGGCAGTGTGCCGATAACATGGGTATGTGAACAAAAACCTGAAGTGCGGCAGAGCTTTGATCGTAGTATATAAAGTGTCATGCATGCTAAACAATGATGCCTTTTGCACGATCAGCACGATTACTGCAAGTTTTCTCTGATTGACATTGATATGCTATTTTGCAATTAGTTTATGCTCAGTATGCATCCTTCTGTGATGCCTCTATCACTGGCCTGTTATTTACATGCAGCAGTAGAGGTCCGGGTTGCTACAAGGTAAAATGCACATGCTAAAGAAGTCTGAAGAAACAAGCTATTACTAGAACCATTCCCCGTGCATGTGCCACCGAGGCAAGAGGCAGCTTAAGTGGGTGGAGGATATAAACTTGGGTGCACACATACGCCCCACTGCTAGCTCTATCTTTGTTTCACCAGAGCCTGTAGGCCTTCAAAGTGTACCTTCAAAGTCGTAGTACATGTCAGCATAGTCATGCCCAGTTCTTCAATTGCATTGTCACATGTGTCCGAAGCTGAAGGGAGCAAGCATGATATATGATTAACCTGACAGAATGAAAGCAGGTGCCAAGGGCCAAGACAACGCTAAAGTGGTGCCCTTCCTGAAATAGGCCTCCACCATATTTCCAAAATAACGAGGCGGTGCTGCAGCCGCTAGCAGCCTCAGAGCAGGCAAAAGGCCAGGAAGCCAAACAGTGGTGAGGTTTTGATTACGTATTTTGGAACCTTATGGTGCAATTTAAGTTTATATGCATCACAAGAGCGGTAGGTGCTTCGAGCTTAGTAATTTCACATGAAGTACAGGTTCGCCCACCTCCAGTTTGAACACTGCTCCGGGCAACCGGTGCTCTGCGCAGTCCCTCTCGAGTGCCTGGGTAACTAGCGTGCAGATGCAGTGAAAACCATAGGCGTGGCTTTCGCCGCGTCCTCTCCTGCAGCGCGCCAGCACCGCTAGATTGAGCTCGCCTTGCAGTGAAGACCACTTTCGCATTCAGCGCAGAACGCCCAGGGGATTACTGTTTTTAACACATCAACTTAGAAGCCCAGCACATGAGCGTGTTTGAGATCTGCATCCCCGGTAGCGAAGGCTTTTCGTTATCTTTTTTTTTCTTGCAATCAACGCATAATAAAAGGCAGATACAGAGAAAAACTTTGCCCAAGTGTGAGTTCAAGCGGTTTACTTGGAGGCTAGCGCCACCACTTAGCTGAAATATTTTATAATTTCAAGCACTTCTTTCCCAGCAGCCAGAATAAGCCGGTTACACACGAGTGCATTCATCCGTTCTAAGCGCCGCTCGGCAATGTTAGTGCTTAATATACGGTGCGCTGCCATGGAGGGAGATTAATACAAAGTCAGTATGAACACCAACACTGCACCGTAAAAATGATTAAAAAAGAGTGAATGAAAAACATGGGCATGTTTTGCTCATCTGCGGCAAAACAGTGGCCGCATATGAGCACCAACCAAGGCCGGCTTTGAGACACTGAAAATCATTTCCACAAGAATGCTCCGGTGTGTGAATTCATCAGGCATTATTTTATCAACATTGTGAAGCTCCCTAGAAGCCTAGTCCATTGTGCGTTAAGCTAAATAAGCAAATAAAAAAATTTCGCCTAACCTGCACCTGTATTGCCAGCCAATAAATTTAGCACTGGCATTGTACTGGGGTGCGGCACTTTTAGCAGATGAAAGCACCCATTAATCGGCCTATTCTGGCCGCTAGGCACGAAGTGCTTCAAATTATAAAATATCGCAGCTAAGTGGCGGATGGCTCCAAATAAACTGCTTTAGATCACACTTGGATGAAGTTTTTCTTCGTATCAGCCTTTCATTATGTGTTGATCGCAAGAAGAAACTATAAGCAAAAACTTTTTCCACCGTGGATGCAGCTCTCAACCACGCGCAGGTTCTGGGTTTCTAAGCTGCTGCATCAGAAACAGTAATTCCCCGGGCGGTCTGCGCTCAATGCGAAAGTGATCTTCGCTGCAAGGCGAGATTAATCCAGCAGTGCTGGCATGCTGTAGCAGACGACGCGGCGAACGCCATGCCTATGTTTTTCACTGCACCTGCGCACTAGTTACCCAGGCACGCGAGAGGCGCTGCGTTGAGCGCCGCCTACCCGAAGCAGTGTTCAAACTTCAATCGGACAACCCTGTACACGCATGGGCTTGCAATGACCACGTACACATATTGTGCGAAACACTATGGCACCATGTATATATATTGTATATGTGGTTGGTGGCAAGCAGAAAGCATGTTGCTGCAACTTAATTCTATGCTGACCATTGTAATGAAATTTCACGTCCGCGGTGCTCCGAATAGCTGGCGTAATCCTAACTCTAGCACATTACTTGGGTGAAGCGCCAGAACCATCTCAACCGAGGAGGACTGCACTTACTGTCTGCTGACATCTGCCATGCAATGGGTTGCCAGTTAGCACTACACTCCATCCATGTAATCCTCATTGTCTTGCAAAGTGTTTCGCTCATTAGTTCATTAGCTTAACCCCTTAACAAATCGGTTGCCAAGCAATGTAGATGTTGGAAAGATACAGTGACTCAGATCGAAAAGTAAAACTACATTACAAACTACAGCTTGTGCACTCAATTATAGTAGGATACAATGTAAAAAAAACGGCAGTTTGTAACGCTGGGCCATAATGCGCAGAATCCTGCATTTCTGCCCTGGCCAGTCAGAACAGTAAGCGAAATCAGCTTCCTAATGTGCAACTATACTGAATTATGAAACCAGACAGGCACCAAAATTCTAGAATAGAGAACTTATAAAATTTTCCTGCGGTTAGCTTCTGGCTTGCGTTAAAAGAACTTTTAACAACGGACTACTTTGTCGTGGAGGCATTCTGTGCAGCGGCCCTGAATGTGGGCAGTGTTTCACTGCGGTACCGTCGATGCCAAGAGGCACTGCTTATACAGGGTGGCCAGTTTTTCTAGCACAATAGCCCCACCAACCTTCAACAAATCAGTAGTTACCGCGTCCTCCGCATCTGCTTTCCCCTTTATCATAGCTTCTAAAGCTTTCTTAACCTCGGTCTTCGTTAGTGGCAGAACGTTTGATGGCTCTTCTCTACTGCCAATCTCATTGTCCTCACTACTCTGAATAATGTATAGGTCAGTATAGAACTCCTCTGCTACTTTGACTAACTTGTCCATATTAGTAATGACATTGCCCCCTTAATTGTCCCTAAGCGTCTATATATCTGATCTTTGCCTATGCCTAATCTTCTTGTCACTGCTTCCAGGCTGCCACAGTTCTTTAGAGAATGCTCGATTTTCTCCATATTATACTTCCTTTTGTCGTATAATTTACGCCTGTTGATCAGCTTTGATAGCTTTGCCAGTTCTATCTTGGCTTTTGGGTTGGAGGCTTTCACACTTTCTCACGTCTTAATCAAATCTTTCATCTGCTTGGATAGTTTACTGGTAAAGAAATTCTTCTTCCCTGCACTCCTTCCCTGAACTACTTCTTCCCTGCACTCGATAATATCGCTGAAATTATTGTTCACTGCGTCTACACTGAGGTTGTCTTCCTCGGTTAAAGATGAATATGTGTTCTGTAGCGAGATCCTGAATTCTTCTACCTCCCCTCTCACCGCTAATTTGTTGATGAACGTCTTTACTAGTCTTTTCCGTTCCCTCTTCAAGTCCAGACTAATTTGAGACCTTACCAATCTGTAGTCACTGCATCACACCTTTCTGATTACTTCCACATGGTGCACAATGCCAGGGTTAGAACACAGTTTGAAGTCAGTTTCATTTTTAGTCTCCCAGTTAAGGCTTTTCGATGTCCACTTTCGGTTCTTCCGTTTTCTGAAGAAAGTATTCATGATTCTCAAGTTATTGCGTTCAGCGAACTCAATACCTACCTTCTGCTATTCCTAGTGTCAATGCCATATTCATCTACTGCCTGGTCTCCAGCCTGCTTTTTGCCAACATTGACACTGAAGTCTCCCATTAGTACAGAATACTGCGTTTTTACTTTCCCCATTGCCAATTCTACATTTCGCAGCAGCTTTCCACTGCCTGGTCATTAGGACTATATGCAGGCGATTAGGCCTGTGGGAAGACAGCTAGCTGTTCCCGTGTGGGCTCTGCAAGAAACAGGCAAGCGTTGGCAAGGCTGACATATTCAGTTGGTCTACTTATATTAGGGCATGAGGCAGGCACTTGTGTGTGTTGGAAAGCTCCCGCAACGCACACTGGTGACACACTAAGCTAGGTACGCTTCCCTCGGTACTGTCATGCCCTCTTATAACAAATATGACAGTCACTGCGATCGCATTCATTTTATCCAGGTTTCGTATTCCCTGTACATTATCTACTATAGCTGAAAATAAAAGACAAAATCGGTGTTAATTTTTCGTAAGACTTTTAATGATTGATCACCACCCACGTCCAGTAATTTTGGTTTCAAAGCTGCCCCTGTCTTGTGCGCCAATGCTTTTGCTTACTTAAGACCAACAGGTACATGCACATGCATCGACTGACACCACAGCTTGTTGGTGCGCACTTGGTCTACGGCTTTAAAGGAGTATAGACCCCCAATTTTTGGTTGAGTGTTTTCTTTCAAATGATGCGGTAGACATCAGTGTATACACAGATCACTGCGTATTATTCGCCTACAACCGCTAAATAATTTATACATTTGACTCCCGAGATTTTGAAGCCGCTTAATTGGAATTTCCACTTAATTAGAAGTGAAGCATATTTTGGTCCCGTCAGTTTAGCATATAACTCTACAGAAGAAATCACTCGATAATTGAACATTTTTATATAGACTGGGTTCCTGATAACTGCACTGTCATGGTGCAACAAATGTTGCAATGCAGAGAGACATCCTCCTGTTTGTATGATTTCTCTGTGATGCTGGCAGCAGAAAAATTTCATAATGATATCAGCAGCTCTTCTATCTCTTTACTTTCAAGCAATTCGTGGAACAGCAGTGCAAATATATATTGTCACAGCAAAAGTGATGTAAGAAAGTACCAGTGGAGCCTTCAAGTGACAAAGCAAACCATCTGATTCGCACACCTATCTTTCTTCGACTAGTTCACAGTGCCGCTGCAATGTGGAGTCAATTTCATGCAAATTAGCAAAACATTGTAGTAGATAAGCTTGTTAGCATGAAATCCATTTGCAACATAGGCCGATCACTGCCATAAAAAAGGAACGGCTAAAACAAAGACATTTTGGGGTTCCCTTCGTTACAGCAAGGTTCAACTGAATATTTTAAACATCAGCAATTATTCGCCACTTATAAGGCTCTCATTTCCGCATTCAAGAGTGCAAAGTGCCGCTCTTGAAGGCCTTCGAAATCACCACCCAGTTCCGTGCTGCTTCACTGTCTCAATACATTATACATGGCCCGCATGTCGCATTCAGTGCCCATCGGTTGCCAGGCGGCCATGCTGTGCTGAACCACTGCCAGACTGCCTCTAGCTTACCGCTGCCTCTGTTTGCTCACACAGAGTTGATTCGCGTCCATCCGCAGCTTCACTATGGTCTTGTGCATTATCCTCAGCGGCTCCAATCATAGCGACAGGTACAGGCACAAGAAGAAGCAGACTAACTTGAACTTAGCGCAAGAACTCCAAGATCCCAGAGCACAAACAGCTGCAGGTTGTGGCTGGCTAGGACTAAGCAAGACAATTTGGACCCCAAGAGCCTCAATTTACATGAGCGCAGAGTGCACTTTGTGACAGATAAGAGGTTTGGGACGTGAACTTCATGTCTGCAAAACTATGGTGAGCAAGGACTACACCTTGAAGAAGTGAACGTTTTTGTTTCGAGTGAGGCCATCTGACTTGTTTGACAACCCAAACCCAGACTGGGCCCTGCGTCACTGCATATGCCTTGGCTACAGCTCAAGACAAAGTGGTTCAGATCACCACGGCCACAGCCAGCAACAACGGCAGAAAGGACAGCATGCTGAGGCCGAGCTTTAGGTATCGTAGACTCGTTGCAGACAGGATCCTCGACCAGCAGCTCGTGAAATATTTTTGTACCTCCAATGATTTGAGGTTTCCATTCTTTCTAATGGCACAAAGCTGGAAAAGTATACTAGATAGTTCACGATCCCTGTGGGTCACTTCAGACCACATCAACATCTATCCTTGCATCGTAACCCGGCCTCACTGTGTATGCATCCATATTGTCGCACATTTCCACCTTTTTTGTGCAGCGCACATGCACCGATCCAGCAAGTTCAAAGTAATAGCCTGCATTGAATAGCCGATTCCCCTCTGGAGGCAGCATCACGCCTGAAAGGATAAGGAAATAATCCAAAGCATCTAAGGAGCAGTCAGGCCACGCAAGGCGCACGGTCTGGGATCGAGTGGTTTGGCGGCATGGCCGCCAGCGCTTGATAGGGGCAGAAGTCACGTCACGAGCAAGCCATGTATTGACTAAATTGCTGCTGCAGCTAACTGTGCAGCAACCAGTGTTCATCTCCTGAGTCGTAGACAATTGGTTTGAAATTCATTGAAATGCCCATGTGATAGAGATATCTTTTCAATCACGAGCGATAAACTTGGACAAGAACAAAGCACAGTCAGTCCTAAATCTTTTCAAACCTGTAGAGTCCAGTGACCTGGAAACTGGATATCACCATAAAACAAGGCACTGCAGTGTTTGAGATCACATGCGAATTTGAACTGGCAATCGCTTTTGATGCAGATGAAGCAATGACATCAGCTCACAAATGCATGTGTGCATCATTCATTAGCCTCCCAGTTTTGAAAAGATTAGTCACTTGACAGGCTAGCAAAAGGCGCCCGTGTGCTGTGAAGTGTTGGCGCAAGTCAAAGACGGTTATACAAATCCGGGGCCCTCCAATACAGCACCCGTCACAGCCCATGCGTCTCTTCGGGATGCTAGACACCACAATTCACAATTGCACACTTTGCGTTATCCAGGCAATAAAACCACTTACGGCATGTTGTGACGACCGCGACTGGGCAGCGGAACCACTCGCACCCTGGGGCGGATGGATCCGCCTCCTCTCGAGCGAGGCGGATTACCTCCGCGGCTCGCTTCTTCGGCCAGTGGCAATGCTGCCAATCATGTGACAGCCACCCGACAGGGATGACAGCCAAGCTGTCGTCCTCCATCGGCAACGTCACTACCGCAAGCGGTTTTGGTGGCATGCTGCAAGGAGTAAAGTGATGCAAACAAAGATTAGTGCGTAAACAATAATTTTTCACAAGCTCGCTCGCCTTATTCTCATGTTCCTCTCGCACGAAGGTCTCGCGACACATCTCAGAAGCAATGCAACGCAGCGTTAAGAAAATAAGTGCTTGAAAAAGCATACAATTGAAGGTGCACATGTCGTCGGTCCGAACCCATGTGGCAGGCTAGCCTCCCACATGACAATAAGATAGTACAATTACAGAACAGGGCAACAAATGACGCCTCTCCCCTTATTGCTACTCATGACAGTAGGCTCATGAGGAAACAAAAAAGCTACTAACAAAAAAAACAAATACTTACGCAAGTGGCGGGCTTGACGATCATGGTGAAAACGCAGCGCCGACCGCAGAAAGAAAGAGATGGCATCCGTCGGAGCGGTCGGACGGGTAGCAAGGGTTGCCAGATAGCTCCAAGCACAGGTAGCCAAGCTGGCCTCCGTAGTAGCCCAAATGTAGCCAAAAATCTTTGTTTTTGCATGGAAAACTCCTTAGCCATATTAAACTATTTTTCGCAAGTATATCTACATAATACTATTAGAAGTAGCGCAAAGCTTGCCTGCAAGCGAATTCATGATTAAGCAAATGAGGTGTTCATCATAAACGTCGTGTTTTATTTTTTTCTCAAAGCATAGCAGTATCGGGAAAATAACAACACGCAAAAAACATCGCACAATAAACTCACTGAGTAATGATATGCATTAAGCAAAGCAGTATAAGTACAGCTCACGACAATTTCACTAAACACAATAAAATAAATACACTATAATAAATTCCAAGACAAACTCTAGTACAGGTTGCGGCTAGCACAAGATATAGCACTATATACGGAAGTAGTCTAGAGAGGGATCTCAGGCATCGTGACCTGATTCGAAGGGGAACAGTTTGGCCCATACATGGTCAGTGACCTTCAAATTCATCAGTATCATGCCTGACCATGGAGACGAACTTTCGTCTAGCCCTAGAATATATGTGTTCCCATTGATGTCTGAGCTGGCATTCTCTTTGTTGTCCCTACCGTAATCAAACGCTGCCGCCGAAAAAATGTTCAGCCAGGTCTCGTTCACTATAAAACCTACCTTCGAAATAGAATGTAGATCTATAACTAGACTTTGCAAGCGCTCCTCCATGTACGTGAAGTTTCTTATGGCTGGGAATGGAGGCTGCTAGAAGGATTTTAAACCGGCCAAGAATTTTTGTCCCGTCTCAGCCCTAATACTTAGCTGAACATTTGATTGACGGCTGCGTTTCATGATGGCAGTGACAACAAAGAGAGTGCCAGCTCAGACATCAATGGGAACATATCCGTGAGGTCAAAGATCAATGGGAAAGTCCGTCTGGTCAGGCAAGATATACTGATGAATTTAAAGTCACTGACCATGTCCAGGTTACGA
>JARKHS020029548.1:0-79004 GCA_030143305.2 Amblyomma americanum
CTACAAAGCAGTCGAAATATATTACACCCGATACACTCACCTCAACTGAACTGCTCTAAATCACGTGTTCATGCTATAAACTGGGAATAAATCGCCGGCAAACAGGTGTTATGTGGGATTAATTTATAAGCAGTGGTTTATAAAAGCAATTTGTCTTCATGCATGCAATATCTGACACATATATCATGAGATATAACTGCAAAGTTTTGATAATGAATGCTAATCAAAACTGCATGAGGAAATAAAATATATATCTATGGGGCGCATGTAAAAAATGCTGCTTTGATGTCGTCATACATTATGAGTTTTGCTCAAAAACTTTGCTTTCGTTCATGAGAAAACTTGATAAATGAACTCATCACTTTATGAATCGTTCTTATTAACAGTACACCTGACGTTGCAGTTGTGATTAATTCTGATAAGTCATCATGGGTAAATAAATGCTATGAGGAATCAAATTTCCTTTTTTGTTAGGGGAAGCTGCCTTCCACTTTCACTCTTGCTCCCAATCTACATGTTTGGGCTTGCTGAGGCCTTCCTTCAATGTGCTTTTGCTCGTCATTGAGCGGACTCATTTCCGCAACTGTTTTCAAGTGTTCTGAAGGCCACGGGACCGGAAATAAGTGCACTTGCAGCTAGCAGCCGCGCTTGTACGCTTTTTTCCTCGCCTTGGTAGCTTCCTGCACACAGGGCGTGCTTCAGGAGCCGTACAGGCCCGGGTAAGCATCCAATTTTCGTCTCTCTCGCGAATTGTGCGATCTAAGGGTTGTCGCTGTATTTTATGAACCTTCTACGGGAGCAGATGAATATGCAGAGATAGTAATTGTAGCTACGGTAACGATTCCTTGAAGCTACGATGCCAGCAGGGGATACGCTCTTCATCCCGCTTTATTGTGAACTTGAGCATTAATTTGGGAACGAAAAGATGGCTACGGGGCCGGATGGTAGCCTTGCGGGAGACATGCGCCACAAAAAAGATATTTTCTAAATTTAAATCTCCAAGTGTGCTTATAGGGCAGGAAATAGGTCTCTTCAGCGGCCAAGTCAGAAGCGCAAAAAACTATTTCTCTGGTGTCGCAAAATACCACGACACGATTATTCATCATCTGCAAGACGTTAAAGTAACGAGAGTTACCTGTTTGGTTTACTAGAATTGATATGAATTAGATTAAAGCTAGGTACACCAATAGAAATACGAATTTGACATCTTGTATTTATAAGTGACGTCACCAATAAATCTCCAATTCGATATACTAATGACGTCACCAATCGATCACCAATTGGGTTGCTATATCGATTTACAATCGGGCCGCCATCTTGAATTCAATGTTAGAATTCAATTCTAACTTAGAAAAGACTTAGAAAAGACTATTACAGTGAGTAACTATTAGTAACTATTACAGTCAGTAAACATAGACAAACATGATTCAAAAGAGTGTACGGGAAAAGATACCTTTTCTATTCCTTTAGTCTTCAGGGTCGTCTCTACCGGGGCTTTTGATGGGCACATGGGTGCAGTCAATGTACCCTGTGACTCCGGGAAACGCACCGACCTCATAATACTTCGTCCTTCGACCTCATAAAACTTCCCTTGCTTCCGTTGGGCTCGGCACGTTAACATACTTGGCGAACACACTTTCCCAAATGCTTCTGCAGACTGCAGGCTGCGACACATTCACGAGGTCCCCCACAACAGTCTGCATGGCACCGGTCCCATAAAAGCGGAGTGCGATGAGCAGCTTCAGTGCGGGTTGCAGCGAAGCTCCTCTGTTATCTGCCTTGTACCAAGTTTGCAGCTCCGCCAGTAAGGCTAGCACAGTTTCTTTGGAGAAGCGGTAGCGTGCTGAAAACTCGTGGTCGTTGTAGAGCTCCAACGGGTTGAGGCGATCTGCGAGATTCCGCAGCCGAGGCGACACCGGAGTTCTGTAAACATCGCCGTGCAGAAGTCCAGCTGGGTGGCGTAAAAACCTTCGGTATTCTTCAAAAATGCCGTCGTCAGGGACATACGTGCGTGAGAGCATTGTCACTCACTTATGTCCCTGCGCCACAGGAAGAATCATGCGCTACAGGAAGAAAGACGACGGTGCGGGCACTTCGCGACTGCTCGGCTGGCTCGACGGCCGCCTTCGCTACGCGCGCGCAGAGCTGCTGCGGGCGGTTGTGTGTGGACACCCTTGTGGGAAAGCAATCCTTCAGGTAAAGGAGCGGGGTTAGGAAGCATGAAGGTAGCATGCCGGCTCCCTTAGCGTGGGGAAGCACCAAGGAGACCCTAATTTTGGTCTCCTTAGTAAGGGACATTTCAGACTTGACATAACGTCGCCTTACGGCGCGTGAGGCGCCCTTAGTAAGGTAAGGAGCGTTTTAGAATTCGGGCCGTAGACATAGAAAATTCCACGCCGAAGGAAGGTGGTAGCAGACCCCAAGAAATCGAACAACGTGATGATTAAGAGCTAACGCTCTTGAAGTGAAAAAAATGAGAGAATACTTAAGCTCCATCTTAACAGTATGACGCAAGGCCGGTAATGGATTTTTAGACGCTTGAAGTTATCTTTCTGTATCTATTCGCAGATACAGATAGTGCTCTTTCCTTCAATACCGCGTAACGCTTAACGTGCCGCCGCGATGGTGAACATTCTCAGCGTTCGCTTACACTACACATGAAATAGCCCCGAAAGAAGATTGGACAGCCGTCGCTGTAGCTCATTTGGTAGAGCACCGGACGCGAAACTTCCGAACCCACGAGGTCGTGGGTTCGGATCCCACTGGCGGCATATCGTTATTTTTTCTTCTGCTTTTATTATTCTCCCACCTATAAAAAAACACAAGGTTTAAAGTAAGACATCACCTATGCTCCTTGGTTTGGTGACTGTTTTTCTTGAGTTATTTATGTCATAACGAGCTCCTCTCTCCATTCAGTTGTCTGCTTTGTAGAGAGTGGATAATTTGTAAATTATTGCGAAATTAAAGTCCGCTCTTAATAAAAAAAATGACACCTAATTTCTCACCTCAGAGCACCTAGTCGCACCAAATCATGGGCCTCTTTCATGACCTTACTGAAATAAAAAATTCTCCAGCGTCTATGACCCGTGCTGCGTATTGCCAAATAAATTGTCAAGTTCAGAAGACTACAAGCGCGTCTCGGGATCCGAAACGTGACCCAGAGAAGTTTCTCTTAAACTATTGCTCACAGGTTGCGTGCGCCCCACGTGCGTGAGTAGCAGCAGCGGCGTCAGAACGTTACCAGGAAGGCCTCCTGACCTCGCGTATGAGAGGCAGTTGCCTCTAAGACCGCACCGCTCACGATCGTTTCGTCGACGTTCTAAAATTCCAACAGCCCTTCTTTTTCGATTGACATAGCGTCCTTTTACGGCCGGGCACTGAACACACACCACGAGCTGTATCTGCGCAGTGCAAACAGTTCGATTCAGGCAGGTACAACAACGGACATGGGCATGGCCAGTCGACTTAAAGAGCTTAGGGCAGGCCCTAAACTTCCTATGTATTCAGCGCCTTTTTAGAATTTTTCTCTGCAGGAGGAGGAGGAGGAAATGAAGGGAGGTTAGCCGGAAGAATAACGGGTGTGCTACCATGCACGGGGGAAAGGGTTGGGGGGATGAAAGAGGAAGGAGAAAAGAGAGTAGCAGGAAGTTGCTGTCGCAATGCAAAGTGACTGCGTTGTGCAAAATCACAGCCTATCGTGCAGGCCAGAAGTTTTCAAGAAGCGGAGCAGTGAGGCCTTCACCGCCGACGACCGCCGCGGCCAGTGGGCGAGAATCTTCATTTCGGTCAGTGAGCGCGGATCCAGATGCTGCAGTGCACGGCATAGAGACTGGATTTCGGTGCTGTAGGGAGGGCGTTCACAAAGAATGTGGGCTATAGTCTCGACACGCCGCAGATGATCCATGCATGGCTATCAGCCATACCGATTAATAAAGAATAATGCTTGATGAAAACTACACCAAGCCATAGGCGACACAGCAAAGTTGCTTCACTTTGCGGTAGGCCAGATGAAAGCCGGAGCTTCAGATCTGGGTCCGAGATTTGTAAACACGAATTCGAAAATTGACCTTAATCGATATATGAGACAGATACTGCGCCATTTCCTTTCCCCCCAAAAAAACCAATTATTATTATTATTAATTCCACCCGACTGCGGCGGCTGCGTTTTTATGGAGGAAAAACGCTAAGCCGCCCGTGTGCTGTGCAATGTCAGTGCACGTTAAAGATCCCCAGATGGTCGAAATTATTCCGGGGCCCTCCACTACGGCACCTCTTCTTCCTTTCTTATTTCACTTCCTCCTTTATCCCTTCCCTTACGGCGCGGTTCAGGTGTCCAACGATATACGAGACAGATACTGCGCCATTTCCTTTCCCCCCAAACCAATTAATATTATTATTATTGCACGTGGCAAGCGTGATGTCCCGCGCCAGTGGTCTAAGCCCACCAGCTGCGTCGGCTCTCGAGATGGGATGAACACACATTCGCCCTCATGGTGAGCACTTCGCGCGGCCTCGTCCGCGCGGTGGTTGCCTGCGATGCTGCTGTGTCTTGGCAGCCATTGGTAAACAATATCGTGCCCTTTATTGGTGGCAGTGTGGTGGAGCTCTCGGATTTACGCGGCCAGTTGTTCATGGGACCCACAACGAAGAGGAGATTCTAAAGCTTGGAGGACTGCACATAGTTCATTAGGCCTTCTTTCATGTCATTCCCAGCTGCGTGTCATTCATTAGGCTTTCTTTCATGTCATTCCCAGCTGCGTGTCGTTTGTTTCCGAAATGTAATGAGAGTTTTCTAGTAAATAGTCTCTATTATGCGATTTACGTTTCCAAAGCGGTATATTATTGGTTTTTTGTTTCAGAACGAAACACCTTTAGGTTTGGTTTATAGGGCGCATAACGTCCCAGAGCGACTCAGGCGATGAGGGAAACCGTAGTGAAGGGCTCCGGAAATTTCGGTCACCTGTGGTTCTTTAACGTTCACTGGCATCACACAGTACATGGGCCTCTAGAATTTAGCCTCCATAGAATGTGACCGCCGCGGCCACGCGACCGAGCCTGCGTCTTTCGGTTCAGCAGCTGAGCGCCATTACAACTGAGCACAAATACCTTTATAAAAAGCTGCAGCAAACGTGTCACCATGGCTGCTGGCGCATCATGTGCGATAGCGACTATGAAAATGAGCCGATGCTGAGACAGTTGGTCCTTAACACAGTTTCGAACTGATTACAAACTGCAATTCTTGGCTCACAATCTGCCATTTTTTTCTTAATAAATATATAGATACTGCCGGATTTACTCCAAAACCACTGCGAATATACTTTGTGAAAATGTAATCTGTATTTATTCGCATTTCTTATGAGAAAATTTCTGTTATTACTGTACTCTTTTTTTTGCATTCATTAATTATTGCTAAACCTTCTATTAGCTTATTTCTATTGAGTTGCTCTCATGCTTACGCTGTATAATTTCTTCTCTATTTATTTATTAATGACCTCTTCTGTATTGTTCATTAATTGTTTTTTCGTTCTGTCTGCTGCTGCCATGTAATGGTTTCCTGGGGCTTCGTCAAGCTGTTCGTACGGCTTTTAGCCCAGGTGACCATCCAGATATTTGCTGGAGAATAAAATATGATTTGATTTGATTTCATCGAGTATCGAGCGTTAACGCACCTGACATGGTCGCCATTTAGAACCCCTGCCGCTGGCTAGACCCTAACTATTAAGTGCGGGCTGCACGAAACGCTGAATCGTATGACGCCATCAGGAACATTCTGCGGCAAACGTTTGGCCCACAAAAATTACACGAATCTCGGGACGAAATGTTCCGAATTTGACACCTGATAGACAGAGATATATATGCCGGATCGACATAGTAAGCTTTCTAGTTTTGGCGCCCCGACGTCACGCTGCCGCTTGTTGTTAGTTTATCCCGTTATGTAACCACCTTGGTTACCGCGGCAACCACTTCAAGGCCGCCATCTTAGATTATCTCCGTGAAATCAGCATAATTCGTGGCTCTAAATGCTACCAATAGAGCTAAAGGTTTAAATTATGAATATATTTTTATTCATACTCACGGATATAAATGAGTTACTAACGTTACTGTAGAACGTTGATTCAGGACTTATTTTTGTACAGAGGGTCAGAACCGTTTGAATATAAATCACTGCGAAAGCTAATATTTCCTCCGAAACATTTAAAGCTACTCTGGCAGTACTGCTGCATAGCCTGATAATGACACTGTTCAGGATTCATTTGTTTATGGATGCGTTATACACCCCAGCTATTTCAACAAATATTTAGCCGTTTTACACTCTAGGCAAGTGCCATAATTCTCTTGTGCAAGATGAAAGTGCCGCCCGCCAGAGATACAGGAGACTCGTTTGAACATAATTTGCGGCGCAAGCCAGACTTATCTGCGAAACAGCCCAAAAATACCCTTGGTTGGACTGCTTCCTACCCATATAATGGCAAAATCCTGAATTCAGATTTTTATTGAACGCATTGTATACACTGGCTATTTATGTAGAGCTTTCGCCTTCTTACGCACTAAGAAAGTGCCATATTTCTATAATTTCACTTGTGTATCAATCATATTTTTCTTAACAAATCTACCCGTCCTTTACCCTATCGCATTGTGCGGAGCACTAAGAAGTAGGAACTAAGGAAATGGATAGGTTGCATGCGGCATGTTCATCACTTGACCATTCGAAGTTTCGGCTGCAAATTGTGGCTTCCACCTAGGGTTCCATTGTACGCTACCAGTTGCACTGTTCGCAGCAGGCCCTGTTATAAAATCCGACTGCGCCCGAAAATCTAGAAATTGGTCATTCTTCACCAGCAGGCAATTCGCCTTTTTGTATGACATGACTTCAAGGGAAGGTTGAATTCATGAGCAGACATATTAGAGGCTGGCAATCTCGGCCCCTAAATCAACACGTATAGCACCTACACGTGCAGAAAGCCGCTTCTCGCGGGGACCAACAGCTGTGCATTTGTGCCACGTCCTGCCGATAACGATCCTTCATGTCGCCATGAGGAGCATGCCGCGCGGGACACCATAGATGGCAGAGGTGC
This sequence comes from Amblyomma americanum, assembly GCA_030143305.2. Taxonomy (NCBI): domain Eukaryota; kingdom Metazoa; phylum Arthropoda; class Arachnida; order Ixodida; family Ixodidae; genus Amblyomma; species Amblyomma americanum. Next base: position 7,077 of record JARKHS020029548.1, read on the forward strand.
TGTCGCTGCAGAAGACCTTGCCTGTACGTAATATTTCGCAGTTTCCGGCTCAGCATTTATGCCAGGAAGAGCGTTTTCTTGCTCTTTCCGTCGTGGAGAATTCTTCTCTCAAGGCTGGGCTTGGCTTTGCGTCTCTTGCATGAAGCAAAATTTTTAGTGATGACGTGACGTCAAAGTCACGTGACAGGGTGATGAAAAATGTAGAATGTGACGACGTCACACCCGAGCTCAGTCACAATAGCTGCCAATTGCCGACAGGCGAGAGGAAGAATGATAGACAGGGACGCGCGGCGGCAAGACTGCCTCCGCCTAAGCGACGACACTGGTTTGTGCAACATATATCGCAGGAGCAGACGACATACCAGCGATAGCGATATCATCACTGGATGACCTCAGTGTAGTGGCGGCATTTCCAAATGAATTCACCAAAATTTTTCAGCAATCGTTCGTCGTACAGCATTCTGGGTGGGGTCATAGCAGTTACCTTTGCACAAAGCTTACTTATTTTAGTCTACTCGGAGGCTTGCTTGCGATAGGGGTTCGGACCAATCACATATGCACCACCTTAAATTGCATGCTTTCTGAGACTACATTCTCCCATAAGTGCGGTCGAGGCGACCACCGAGATGTTTAGATGTGAAGTTTTAGGCTAGCTTGCGACAGGAGGCGACTGCGTGCTTTACTTTCCTCAAAAACATGCTTTCGCATTCCTCCCCCTAAGCATACTGAAGTGTCCTAAGAATTTTTTTTTTTTTGGGGGGGAGGGGGGACAGTACGAACGGGCGATGTGGCATTTCGAAATGCAACGAAATGTGGGGATGGTGGCAGGGGTTAAAAACATTTATTTATTATTATTTACAAGCGAGATTTGGAGCTGGTATTAAGGGCCAGCCCCTTATAAATAACAGGAGAGGTTCCTTGTCCGGGACCCCGGTGGCTTCTGCGGCAGCTCGGGCCCTATCGACGAGGGCTATATAAGAGCAGCCGAGCAGGCCAGCCTCCCAGATATCTCGGGTAGGTGAGAGGAAAAGCTGTAGGGGTAGTCCAGCACATCTCTGTAAGCAGGCAGAGTTGTTCCTGCGTATCGGCGCGTCATTTCGCATATTTACGTAATTTAGAGAGTCAAAAACATGCTATCTTTAGTAATTAAAGAATGTGCTCAGAATTATTATGTAATAGCTTAACTTGGAGAATACCTAAATAATCAGCGATTCGCTGATGACATTGCCTTGCTGAGTCAATCAGGAGGCGGAGTCCAAATAAGGACCAGAGTTTTACAGGCAGAGCAGAACGGTGTTTCTAAAAATTAACTTGCAGAAAACCAACGTAATGTTTCACAATCTAGCAAGGGACCAACAGTTCACGACTGGCAGCGAGGTGCTGGCAGTGGCAAAGGAATACGTCTGCTTAGGGCAGGTAGTGACAGCTGATCCGGATGATGAGAGGGAAATAACAAGAAGGATTAGAATTGGGTGAACCGCACATGGCAGGTCCTCTCCGATCATAAATGACAGTACCGATATCCCTCAAGAGAAACGTGTACAACAGCTGTATTTTACCGGTACTCACCTACGGGGCAGAAATGTGGAGGCTAAAGAAAAGGGTTCAGCGTTAGTTAAGGTACAGAGAGGGGGTTTATTGAAAGCTTAAGTTAATTACAACGCAGCGAGCTATGGAAAGAAAAATCATAGGCGTTACGTTCAGAGACCGGTAGCGGGCAGTGTGGTGTGTGTGAGGGAACAAATGCGGATGAATGACATCCTAGTCGAAATCAAGAGGAAAAAATGGGCTAGGGCAGGACACGCAATGCGAAGACAAGATAACCGCTGGTCCTTAAGGGTAACGGAGTGTATTTCAAGAGAAGGTAAGCGTAGCAGAGGTCGGCAGAAGGAAGTGGACGGAGGAGAATAGGAAGTGTGCAGGCATAGGGTGGGCGCAGCTGGAAAATGACAGTGTTAATTGGAGAGACATGGGAAAGGGCTTTACACTGGAGTAGATGTAGTCAGGCTGGTGATGATTATGATGATGTTCAAAACTTATGGTCACGCATAATAAACATTAGATATTAAAAAATACAGCGTGCAGGATAGGATGGAGGAACGTCCGTGTGTTCAGACCCTCTATGACCCATTAAGATTCCACTGTGGTATTGCATCGGCAGCCCCATCTGGGCTGGCCTTGTTTTTTTCGTATAGAACCTGCGCAGAACACGTGCATCCCTCAGAATCGCTTTGCATGCCGGCTTGTGCAAGCAACGACGAATGTGGGCAGCTAAATGGCCCCGCCACTTACCGAATCGATATTCCGGCGATGCTCTAGCAAGCGCTCGTTAAGACAGCGCCCAGTTTGGCCGATGTAACTTCTCCCGCAGGCGAGGGAAATTCTGTATACCACGCCAACCTCACATTTAACAAGTGCTTTGGTGTGCTTTATTCTGCAGGCTGGCCTCCTCTTGTCGTCATTTACACGGCGGCACATCCGGCCCAGTTTTTTCGGTGCCGGAAACGCCACACGTACTCCGCACTTGTCGCCGGCCTTTTTCATACGAAGAGAACTGATGCCAGTATGGCACCACGACAGGCCGCTGTTGGGAGCGTGACTTTTCTTCCAGCCTGCACTGCCCACCAGACTTTACCTCATGAATCAGCCTTTCGACTACAGAGGCTACAATTTCTTTCGGGAAATCGGCCTTCTCCAGACGCCTTAACTGGGCACCAACGCTGTCACGAACTTGATGTTCGCAAGACTTGTCCAGAGCAGAGCGGATGCAGTTTATTGCAATAGCTCTTTTTACGAGCTTGGAATGGGCCGAATGATAGTTAAGAATTTGTTTTTTCGACCGTGGCTTATACTGCCAGCACACACGCGTTTCATGAAAAATAAGGCACACATCAAGGTATTGGATGCTACCATCCTGCGGGAGTTCGTGCGTAACCTCAGGCCAAACGCGTTGCTGACAAAAACGTCCAGGATGCTGCCCACATAGATACCTCTATCCTGAGTCTGAGAAGCGTTCATTACCACGAGGTAGTCGCCAACGTACCTAAAAACTTTCTGCACGCAGGCGTTGTAAAGGGACACCTCAATGCGCCTCTCAAAAGCAGATAAAAATATGTCACTTAAAAGAGGTGCGAGGCAAGAGCCTATGCAAACTCCCTTTTTTTTTAATGAATTGGCGATTGTTAAAAGTAACGATGGTGGATGAAAGGTAAAACCGTAAAAGCTCTAAAAAATTGTCGGTAGATAACGCCTTGAAGTGGTAGATAGTGCCTTGAAGAAAGTGCATGCGCGACTTCAGCACACTGCGCCAAACCAAGTGACCTGTATTGGTGAGTGCAATTTTCCTGAAAACGTGAAAGCTGTGCTAAGCTGCGGTCTAAAGTTTTGCGTTCAGCTTAAAGAAGAACCTGTACAAATGCTCTCGATAGTCAGTGATGTGGCGGCTGCAGCCAGCCCAGAGGACCAGGAACGCTGTATCGCTGAAGGCGTTGAGTGCCTGCGGATAAGGAGTGCCCCTTTGGCCCCAAATTTGAAATTATTTCCACTGTAAATTACCTGAAGAGCAAGGATCTTTCACTATTAGTGGGAGATAAGGGGGGCTGTTTCGCCGTGATGGCTGAAGCCATCTTCCGACAGAAGGCAAGCGAGGCTATGACAAAAAACTTTGTACCGAAGTCTCTGTCCCTAGGCAAGGTGAAGAAAAAGGCTATCGCCTTATGTGAGGAACCCGCCGCGGTGGCTCAGTGGTTAGGGCGCTCGACTACTGATCCGGAGTTCCCGGGTTCGAACCCGACCGCGGCTGCTGCGTTTTTATGGAGGAAAAACGCTAAGGCGCCCGTGTGCTGTGCGATGTCAGTGCACGTTAAAGATCCCCAGGTGGTCGAAATTATTCCGGAGCCCTCCACTACGGCACCTAATTCTTCCTTTCTTCTTTCACTCCCTCTCTTATCCCTTCCCTTACGGCGCGGTTCAGGTGTCCAACGATTATGAGACAGATACTGCGCCATTTCCTTTCCCCAAAAAACCAATTATTATTATTATTATGTGAGGAGCTAAACCTGGTTAAATTGAGAAAAAGCATCGACGCTGCTGACGTAGATTCACTGAGCGCATTCTTCACTGCCAAGACCCACAAAGAATCTATGCCGTTCAGAACTATTGTCACTGAGAAGGGCTCCTGGCTGGGCGCGTTGTCTCAATTCCGGCAGAAGCACCTTAGTGCTCTTCCTTTACAGGATCCTTTTCGTGTAAAGAACTCGAATGGTGTCATTGATTATTTCGCTATGTCTGAAACGTCATGTCAAACAAGCTATGCTTTTTCAATTGATGTGGAGGATTTGTTCTACTCAGTACCTCATCCTGAGCTTTTCCGCGCTGTTAGAGATTTTATTGAAGACGCAGGGGCTGTAGGCTTCCAGAACATCACGGGGTTATCTACCGACAATTTTTTTAGAGCTTTTACGGTTTTACCTTTCATCCACCATCGTTACTTTTAACAATCATCAATTAATTCAAAAAGAAGGACTGTGCATAGGCTCTTGCCTCGCACCTCTTTTAAGTGACATTTTTATCTACTTTTGACAAGCGCATTGAGGCGTCCCTTTACAACGCCTGCGTGCGGAAAGTTTTTAGGTACGTTGATGACCACCTCGTGGTAATGGACGCTTCTCAGGCTCAGGATATATGCATCGGGGTGGGCAACATCCTGGACGTTTTTGTCAGCAACGCCTTTGGCCTGAGGTTTACGCACGAACTCCCGCAGGATAGTAGCACCCAATACGTTGATGTGTGCCTTATTTTTCGTGAAACGCACGTGTGCTGGCAGTATAATCCACGGTCGAAAAAACACTTAACTATCATTCGGCCCATTCCAAGCTCGTAAAAAGAGCTATTGCAAAAAACTACATCCGCTCTGCTCTGGACAAGTCTTGCGAACATCAAGTTCGTGACAGCGTTGGTGCCCAGTTAAGGCTTCTGGAGAAGGCCGATTTCCCGAAAGGAATGGTAGCCTCTGTAGTCGAAAGGCTGATTCATGAGCTAATGTCTGGTGGTCAGCGCAGGCTGGAAGAAAAGTCACGCCCCCAACAGCGGCCTATTGTGGTGCCATACTGGCATCAGTTCTCTCATCGTATGAAAAAGGTCGGCGACAAGTGCGGAGCACGTGTGGTGTTTTCGGCCCCGTAAAAACTGGGGCGGATGTGGTGGTGGTAGTGGTTTTATTAAAAATAATAGTAAAAAGGAAGGAAAAGATTTTTGCTAGCCCCGGCATCTGCCATCGATACTGAAGCACCTGAGCTGGGGCAGCGGAAATAAAGGACAGCAGGCAGAATGGAGAAATGAAATGAAAGAGGTGAGGGGACAGGAATAGAGGACAGGGGGAGAACGCCGCGTAAATGACGACAAGAGGAGGCCAGCCTGCAGAATAAAGTACACCAAAGCACTTGTTAAATGTGAGGTTGGCGTGGTATACAGAATTCCCCTCGCCTGCGGGAGAAGTTACATCGGCCAAACAGGGCGCTGTCTTAACGAGCGCTTGCTGGAGCATCGTCGGAATATCGATTCGGTAAGTGGCGGGGGCCATTTAGCTGCCCACATTCATCGTTGCTTGCACAAGCTGGCATGCAAAGCGTTTTTGAGGGTTACACGTGTTCTGCGCTGGTTCGGCACGCAGCGAAGCCGGGAAATTTTCGAAGCCCTATGTATATTGAATGAAAAAGATAAGTGTGTCAGTTCCCCATCTGTCGCGCTCGGAAAAAAGTTAATTGATTATTTGCAGGCAAATGTTATTGTAGGTTCAGGCAGGTAAATGAGGAAAAAAGAAAACAAAAAAGTCTGCGATGTGCTTTTGTACGCAGTTGGTTGATTTGCCTTTGTTTAGTTTAGATGCTTTCGTCATTTGTGGACCGGCGTGTGTTGATAGCTGTGAACGGTTGGTGGCGGTAGTGGTGCTTCTCTGCATATAAAAGTCCCGCAAGGTGGCAATAAATCTCAGTTGAAGTCCGGTGTTCGTGTTGTCTTTCTTCTCCCTTCGTCCTTGTTTCTTGCGCTGGTAACATGTTCCATAATAATGCAAACCAACTAGCCCAGCTGTCTACCCTTAGTTCGATTTAAGAACGTTAGCCATGGGAGCTTCAAATGTTTACCTAGGTGTGCTCAGTAAACGTGGGGAAGACCAAACCCAAACATCCACGGATGTTTCTTTTTCGGAAACATTCCTTCTATGCCACAATCAGCACCATCTACGTAATGGAGTTTGTAGTACTATTGCGATTTACAGCCACCCTCGCTATATGCGGTATATTTCCTCGTTATATCAGGCAATAATTTTTTTGAACGTGTGTATCACAACACAACGAATTCTTTGATACAATCCGGAGCCCTCTGAGACAAAACGGTTCGGCCGTGATGGCCGTATGAATGTCCTCCGAATGCACGGTTTGTGGCGGAAAGGTCATCGGTGCGAATCCCACACATACTTTGAGCTTCATCTAAATTACTAAATTTATTCTAAGTAACCTGTCAAGTCATTTGACACCAGTTTGAACATTCTGCGTAAAACGGGTGGCCCTGAAATTTTATGCAGATGGTGGTCCCGGTGTGGTCCCACTTCGACGCCCGCTTTACTGGCACATAGACATGGCGTCCCAGCTAAACTTAGTAAATGTTTAAAAATATGACACGACACTCTAAGAGGACCCGATAAGATGTATCTTACTTGCTATTGTATGGAACAAGTCAATATGTTTTTTTTATTGTGGTTAATCGCATAATTAGTCGAGATTAATTAACCAACTTCGCAAGCAATGAAAGATAGCTGCATAATTCCAGTCAGAAAGTCGTATAACGGTCGACAGTACGTCCGATTGAACTGTTTCTAACATTTAATCTATTACGTATTAGCCTTTTTCTCTGGCTGCAGATGCCTGCGAAATGCAAAAAGATACCACGTGACATGCCAGCTTGCGAGCCGCGATTGCAGTGCTCTCAAACGTTTGGTGTAGGAACGAACAGATCATTTATTCCCTGGTGCTGCTGCTTAAAAACCGACAGGGAAGCGACGCAGCAGCTGGCTGTGCCAGATACGCCAGCGGTATGCTTCCCCCGCGGCGTTTAACGATAGGGGTCAGCAGACGCAGCCCTCATCACGTGCGCTGGGGTAAATCGCACAGCCAGTGCCTGCCTCACAGCCCTGTCACAGGTTCAGTGGCAGCATACCGGGAAAAATCATCTGTTCGGTTCTACGCGGAACGTTTGAGAGCACGGTAATCGCGGCGCACAAGCGGGCATACCACGTGATATTTTTGTTTGCATTTCAAGGGCATCTGCAGTGAGCGAAAATAAAAGTTAATACGTAAAAGATTGAAAGTTAAAAGCTGTTCCATCGGACATTTTGCGGACCGTTTTGCAACTTTCGCATTGGAATTTTTCGCCTATCTTCATTGCTTGCGAATTCGGCTAATTATTTTCAATTAACCATGCAATTAGGCACAATAAAAAAACATATGACTTGCTCCACACAACAGCCAACAGGATGCATCTGGGCGCGTCGTCTTAGAGTGCCGCGGCATATTTTTAAACCCTGGCTAAATTTAGCTGGGAGACCCCGTTTAGCGGATCGAAGGTGTAGGTATCAGTTGAGGCGTTACGGGCCCACTGTTGCTATATAATATGGTGTGGTCACGTGGTAACTGTTTTCGTCAATTTGACCTTCATTGCAGACAGACGCGTCCTTGACTAATGTAAATAGTAAGAGCTAACGCTCTTAAAAGGAACCAGTATTGTTTCCCTTTATCATAGTGAGACAAAAGACAGAAAGGTGTTTTTAATATTATGTACTACGTGAGGAATGTCAACCGCCTAAATTTCAACCTGCGAAACTTAAAAATTACGGAGGGAAAGTTCATTTTATTTCCTTCGTTCATTCCTATTTATACGCCTACTCATTAGAATAGAGTTGTTAAGCAACGCATATACTAGGTTCTGCTTTGGTCGCCAAGAAGCCAAGGCCCCTGTGGCCCTGTGGCGTATTCGCCCAGCGGTCTGAATGTCCTGTGTTCTATTTCCCTCTCTTTCACGTGAGATTTTTATTTGAGTTTGGTTTGTGTTTTGGGACTTGACCTGTTCTGGTTATTGGGTTTCGTTGCCGATGACCAATATAATGTTTTCGCATTCATACGTATAATGTGTTTCAAAAGGTATTGCTGCGACCGTTAGACGAGAGAGGCTTCTGTGATACTTTAATCACCGAGCGACACTCTGATCAGTGTTGCATTGCTCGAGCGTCAAGGCTTGAGACGGAGACAAAGAAAGCAGAACGAGAAAAATAATTTCAAACGGGAAGGAGCATATAGGTCCGCATTAAGACAGAAAATATGCAACTTCATTGTGTAACTAGTCGCTCCTCAGAAAGAAGAACTGATGTTATAGTTTTGCATAGTAATTTGTACCGATAGAGAGGGCTTAACCGTATCGTAGAGGTCACCCGACTGTGCCCTCCTGAGCCCCACTGAAGGCCTCTCCCATGCCTCTCCAATTAACCCTGTCCTGTGGCAGCCACGGCCACCTTATCCCCCTTCATACTTCTTAATTTGATCCTCTTAGCACTCGCTCCCACTTCTTGATACGCCTAACTTCTTTTAGGATCCGGACCATTGCCCTTAACGACCATCGGTTGCCTTGACTCCACTCTACATGCCCTGCGCAAACCCAATCCGTCTCCTTGATTTCGCCTAGGACATCATTAACCTATTTTTTTCCTCAACCATTCTGCTCAGTCCCTGACTCTTAACGTTACACCTATCATTTTCCTCGCCACAGCTCGCTTTGTTGTCCTCAATTTAGGTTGAACCATTTTCGTTAGCCTGCATACTTCTGCCTCCAAGGTCACACTTCAACTCTTAGGGCAACGGTCACACTGCAGCTATTCGGACACTTCCTATGCAGAATTTAGCTTTTTGAAGTTTGAAATATATAGAGTGTTATTTATGACATATTAAAGTATTAGCCCTTTTCATGCAATTCTACTGATCTTGATGCTGGTAACTTTATTAGTCAGAAACTCAAAACACACTTTTAGGAACTGATCCGGAGTTCCCGGGTTCGAACCCGACCGCGGCGGCTGCGTTTTTATGGAGGAAAAACGCTAAGGCGCCCGTGTGCTGTGCGATGTCAGTGCACGTTAAAGATCCCCAGGTGGTCGAAATTATTCCGGAGCCCTCCACTACGGCACCCCTTTCTTCCTTTCTTCTTTCACTTCCCTCCCTTATCCCTTCCCTTACGGCGCGGTTCAGGTGTCCAACGATATATGAGACAGATACTGCGCCATTTCTTTTCCCCCAAAACCAATTATTATTATTATTTTAGGAACTCGCACACATGCAGTAGAAAGCAAAACGAACTGCTATGTTTGCACTAGCTGTTTTGGGACGTAAATTTGTTAACATTGTCCTTTAAATTTTTGCGCTCTTCCTTATTTTCAGAAATGGACTGGCTCAGCCTGACGTTGACATCCGTGCTTATCTTGGTACTATACGTCATCCGCTTGTATCAGCTCAGAAAAAAGCGCATTCCAAAGGATGCCAAGCTACCGCCTGTTCCGCCAGCTACTCCACTGATTGGCCACACCGAATACCACCGCCAACATTTTTTCGCTACCACGGCAATGGAATGGGCCAAAAGCTACGGTCATACGTTCAGGTGAGGAAAGATCTCTGTAGCTGGAGGCCTCGCAAGCCTCATAACTAGAAAAAAAAAGCTAACGGTGCAAAAGTCGACAGTGCCCAGAGAAACTTCGTTTATTCTCCTAACAGTTCCCACCTAGGACACAATGCGGTAAAACATCACTACAATGCTTGCCTCATTTTATACTCATCATGTGTACAGATATATTGTAAGCCTTCTCAGCATTGCTTATTCATTCGTAATAACTCTCAGCAATACGAAAAACAGAAACGTGCATGATATTTCTACTTGCATCACAAACACAAGCAACATGGTACATACACTTCAAGAGCCTTAAAGATGCACATGAAACGCTTCGGAGCAACCGCTGTAAAAAAGAGGTAGACTACCTCTACAACACAAATGTGCGTGGCCGTTCAAGCAAACGCACGTCTGGATTCCTGAAGGAGCGCTTGTCACAATAAGCTCTGCAACTGTATATTTATGGAACGCAATATTAACGAAAAGCTTCATCTAACTTCGTTCCTCGCGTGTCGCTGGGAATCGGTATGTGTCCTGCTAATTACACATAACAATATCACATCCCATACAATGCACTCACGATAAGGTAGTCCACTTTTGTTTTATTAAAGGCGCCCTATTTCATTAGACATTACATAAAAGTTAGGGTTGCACTTAATAAGAAAAAATCTCAATAAGTATTCAACATTAAGAAATATCGGTTAAGCGTTTAAATCGGATGAAGCAATGCTGATGATGTCACTGGGTAGGCCGCTCCAGTTTGCAGCTTGTCGAAAAAAAAAAGAAGCAGGAAAGGTAGCACTGCATACGATGGTAGAAGGGAAATTTCAAGTAGACGGCTGGTGCTTTGAGATATGCGGTTAGCCGCTGGGATTTCATACATAATCATCATCATCATCATCATCATCATCATCACTCCTCCTGACTACACCCACTGCAGGGCAAAGACCTCTCCCATAACTCTCCAATTAACCCTGTCCTTTGCCAGCTGCGCCTCCCCTACGCCTGCAAACTTAACCTCATCCGACCACCTAACCTTCTGCCGCCTCCTGCTACGCTTGCCTTCCCTTGAAACCTACTCCGTTACCCTTAAGGACCAGGGGTATCTTGCTTTCGCAGTGCATGCCCTGCCCAAGCCCATTTCTTCCTCTCGATTTCGACTAGGATGTCAAGAACACGCGTTTGTTCCCTCACCCACTCTGCCCGCTTCCGGTCTCTTAGCGTTAAACCTATCATTTTTCTTTCCATGGCTCGCTAAGTTGTACTTAACTCCACGTTTTACTTAACCCTTTAAGTTGTACTTAACTCCACCTCCACGTTTCAGCCCCGTAGGTGAGTACCGGTAAAATACAGCCGTTGTACACTTTTCTCTTGACGGATGTTGGTAACCTGCTATTCATGACCTGATAGAGCCTGCCATATGCGCTCCACCCGATTCTTATCCTTCTAGTTATTTCCCTCTCATGATCCGGATCAGCTGTCAACAGAATATCGAAACAGTTAACTCGTAGATTTACAATTTCTCAAAAAAAATTCGGGAGAAGTTTAGTAATCATCTTGCAAGCTTGAGTTGAGAAAAACATGCAAACTGTCCGGTTGAAATAAAATATCTCTACTATTGTCTGGCGCCAAAACAGTGGGTATGTGGATGAGCGCATGGACAGACTCGGACCGGCCGCGGCATTTCAAAACGCTGTTGGCGCAAGTACTCAAGAACACCGACCCTTCGAGATATAAATTTAAGCCGTCTTGATAACATTTTATATGCTGGGAAGGTTGATTGCAGCAAGGGTTCATGAATTGCAGACCAACAGCACCATGGATTTCATAGATTTGAATATTAAGGATTCAAAGCACCAAGTCTCCTGGACAAATGATCCCCGGTGTAAAAAACATCTTCCTGTTTTCTGCAAGGTACAACTGAACCTTGGGAAGTGTTCAGCTGTCACCTGAGTCTGACAAATGTGTTGTAGAAATCACGTCTGCCGGTAAGGGACGAATTACGGCGCCAAATTGCTTACGGTCAGGCTCTCGGGAACTATGTCGGTGATGAAATGAAATTAGCCATGCTTTTGCTTATTCAAAGAAATTAACAGTGTTGTGCACTAGAATTTATTATGTGTGTTATTATGTGTTTGAACTGATGTTATTTATTTATATTAATAAAGTAGGGGACCGAGGACAGTAGTTTATTTTTCTACACCTCATATGCCCCTAATACGAATATTACATGAAAGAAAATACAATGCAATATAGAAAATGAACCGGCAATGAATGACACTGAGTTTAAAGCATATTTTAATAACCTCCTCTCCATTATATGCCTCTTTTCTGGTAGAGCTGGGCTTTTCCTCCTGTCTGTTTGCAATTATCACCGCTTCTGGTGGCCAACGACACCCACCTGTTGGGTCAACATCGTACTGCGCTCAATACTCAGTTTCAACCGACCGACATGAACCAGCGCCTCGCTCCTTTTACTGCATAATGCTTTCCTGATCTCCTCTCGCCAAAAGGCCGCCCATTCTATCCTTATCAGCCGCAGTTACAATGTAGTTTTCGCTGCTTTTTTGAGCATCAGCCACATAATTTCAAACGCACACTAAATTAGATGTGCCTTTACACGTACGAGTGTACGGAAGGGGAACATTCTTTAAAGCTCAGGAAGAAATGTAGACGCGAATGCAAATGCTGTCATCGCATGTTTGATGCAAAACAAGCGAAATTATTAGAAAGGAGCATATAAAGAGGCAACTTCACCTATTTTTCATTGCAGGGTCAAAGTGGGATTCACAGAGCTCGTTATTGTAAACGACTACGATGCCATAGAGAGGCTGTTTGCGAGAGATGAGCTGCTGTACCGTTCGAAAGCTTGGCGTCTCTATGGACTCTCTGTCGGCTGTAAGTAATTCATACTTCAAAACTGAAATCCCTCCTGCAGTACCTGTGTAAAGACCTCACGTCACTGCTGGTCAAAACAGTGTATGCCGGATTTAAGATGCCTACTGCTATGAAGTTCCAAGTACCATGAGGGCGTGGAAATTTATGCGAGACTATGTGCATCCCTCTGTATTATTGGAGGCTACCAAATACTCACGTGCACAATCCTATTGTAAAGAAACCTGAGCTCGTGGTTGAGAAGCAGGATCATGAATTCCATTAGTTATTTTTAACCAGCATTAGTGTCTTGCTATATAGTTAAGTCCTCTTTGTATTTGCTTTATCTCTTTAGTATTTGAATTGTAATGAACCTCACTCTAAATGTAGGTCACTTTCCTTGCTATTCGAACAAAGAAGCTGAAATCTGCATGCTAAGAAACAATACACATTGCAGATATTCTTTAATAGTGACAAATGTGCGTAAGCAGAAATTGAAATACTGTGGTGAATTCGAAACATGGCCAATATTCTTGAACAAAAATTTTGAAAATAGGAAAACTAACATACTGGTACATAAATATTGAACATGACGGTGCATTTTTTTATAAGTGCCAAAATATTTCTTTTAAATTTTTTTCCATTTCCATCGCTCCCATCAAGCAGTTAAGACTCCCATAGAAAACCAGTGGGGAACGCTTTTGGCGATAGCAAAAACGTTAATAGCTGAAAAATGCAAGCCTGACGACGGGAGATATGCGGATATATTAATGGTTATAGTGAAATATTACAATATATGAGAAAACTGCCCTCATAAATTCTTCCCCGTTCAAAAATGTTTTTGTCCAGAATTTTGAGTATGCTGAGAATCACCACACCGAAGTCTTTGATAAATTTTAAATTAAAGCTAATAGGACACAGGCTACCGTAATGAGTCTTTTTTAACCCAGTCTTATTAGTATAAGGAATAAATTTTATAATTAATTCTAAGCTTGCGCAGAAATTACAATACCGGCTTATTTATTTTTCTTCCACACTATTCGATGTTCTGGATTATACGCCCCCCCCCCCCCCCCTATTACTATCATCATATATAGACAAGAGAGACGAAACTCATGGTTTTCCGGCGTCGATTACATCAGTGTATCCTACAAATGCAACGTATCTGCAGAGTGGCAAAACATGGAAAGATAATCACTGGAACTTATTGCACTTTGCAGTTGCTGACAGCAAAGTTGAGTGTTTTTGTACATAGCCATCAGTCTGAGTGAGCCTTAGTTCAGTTGTTTTGTACAAGATGCCCTTGCCTTAATAGAACATTTTAGCAGAGCAATGCCATGATGGAGGAGGTCCAGATTTGCCAAGATTTATTGACGCCAGTTTGAGGTCTGCCCTGATTTTGGCTACATGAGCGCAGAAATACAGTGTACACCGACAGGAGAAGCCATGGGCAGGGCCTAATTATTATGGCGGCGTTACAGCACTCTGGAGGCCACGGCTACTTTTAAAGCACATCACTGCACGGACATGAAGAAAAGCAAATTTTCCTGCAGTTGAACAAATTTCTTACAAATCAGTTAATTTAAGGGCTTGAGAATGCGTGGAAAACAGTAATCCCTTAGTGCAAAACGGCTGTGCTAAAAATGCATATCGAATGCACTTATTAATTACAAATTTATTTTGCATCTTTTGTCCCTGTGCTTAAATTGCATACGAATGCTTGCTAAGTATGCTAGGAGTAATATTTTGAACATTCTAAGAAATGCATCAAAAATACATTTTCTGTCGGCTTAGTGCATTTATTCTGCCTTAAAATATACTAAAATATACATTAAATACATTGCAAGTATATTTAAACATACAATAAATACATAAAAATATACTAAAAATATACATCAAATACATTAGATTACAATAAATATACACTAAAATATACATTTAATACATAAAAATGATAACTTCGCCTCGCCTGAAAATACGTGCACTAGTCGGATTCACCGGATAATACTGATCAATGTTGTCAACATCCGAAGTAATGACTGAACTGGCTTCGGGAGACAGAATCCCAGAGAAAACGCGTTGTCATTAAGAAGTCTATGACAATGGAAGGTCACGTGACGGGACCTGATCGGGAATGATGACGCCGCACAAGGAAATTCCGACGGAAAGCGACATCATCAAACGGGAACAGCTCCGACAACTGTGATTCTTGGCTTGGTTTATACATCCCCCCTACAGGAAACACAATATCTTGCCCGGTGAGGCGCTTTTTGCGCAAAGACTGTGAGCCCCCAAATTGTCGCACAAGCGTCAGAATGGTCGCGTTCGAATCTCCGGTCTATCTAGAACTGAATTATTAGTCGTAACTTGCGTCAGGCATTGGTCAGGAGTCGAACTGTCAACCAACAAATACATGGGTGCTAATGGGAGCCGGTCCGCCTTGCCAGTCGGGGTCCTTTTCGCTGGCGTGTTCGGGCCCGCAGGCGCGCATAGCGTCATTTCCAGTATAATGCTTCTACGCTGTACACACGTAAATTAAATAAGTGGTGATTGCCTTTCTGCTAGAAGTTAACATAAATAAATGGACGAAAGAAAGCGGAGAGTTTACACTGTTCCCGGAAACGTGATTTCGAGGGCTAGGTTTTTCCACAGCAGCTTGAAGTGTGCTGCAAATGTGCTGCAAGTGTGCTAGAATTGAGTATACTTTGCAAAAATTAATTTCTTTTTTACGAAAGTAGAGTTTAAATGCATTGCCAACATGTCATTTCCCGAAACGCGATTTCGAGCACTAACTGTTCAACAACAGCATTAAGTGTGCTGCAAATACGTTTACGCGGACAGCTCATTCGTTAGAAGTTTACTTTGGACACTTTCAATACATAGTCCGCATGCAAAGGTCATTGCCCGAAACGAGATTTCGAGTACTAGATTTTTCCTCGGCAGCTAAAAGTGTGCTTCAGACATGAATAAAAGGACTGCCCGTTTGTTCAAATTGGAGTATAATTCAGACGAAATAATTTAATGTTTACGAAAGTACACATTTAATATACTGACAAGATGCTAAAGCGGCATTCATATTTTTTCACGTATTTGAAACGTCATTGAAGCATGCTTTAAGTGACGTATTTTTGGAAAATTTTAAAAATATATATTTCGAATACCAAGCACAAAATTTCAGGAACCTATTTCAGGCATATTTTTAGTGCATTCACGAATACAAATTATGTTTAAATACATTATGTATACTGAAGTATATTCCAAATGTATTAGTTTTCGCTAACGGATGACAACAACGCGTGATGAAGACACAGAGAGCGCACTGAACGTGTTCTTGCTGTTCATAATCCTCATATATTTCTGCTGGCTGTACACCGCGTAATATAAGTCATGTTCTAGGAAAGCAAATTCCGCAGTAAATCCAGAAAGCCAGCTTGATTTGCATAGTTGCCCCTGCATGTAGCGCTACTACGGACAAGATATTCGCGTATTGTAGCCACATTCTGTGCACGGCGTGTTGTTCGCAACTCGCGCAGATCCCATGTCCCTGGAAGGTGACGCGTGGGTCCAGAATCGACGATTCTGCATCCGAGCGCTCCGAGACATCGGCTTCGCAAAGCCGACCATCGATGGAGACATTGTGGTAAGGAAACGCCACTGGATGCTCCGGGTGCTGTCCCTTGTGTTGCCGTACTCATAGGCCGTATTTAATGAGCAAGTCCGACACCAAGCGCTGAAGACGATCCACCCAATGTTGCTCAGGCAGCCCTGCTGATATTTTTGTTTGATTAACTTCCGAGCCACGATTCGAAATTCGTAATTTTTCATGGGGAGGGGGGCGGGGCAAGGGAGAGGAAGGTGAAGACACATTAGAAGGAAATTGCAACGCAATGAGCACCTATGCTAGCCTGACAGGATACTGTTCGAGAATGGTGCTAGTTTTTTTTATGTGTGAGACGATGACTACGGTGCTGAGAAACGTGGGTATAAAAGCCGTTAATTTTGACCCATTTATAACTTGCGAAACTCGAGGACGTTATCACGTTTATGCAAGCAGCAAATAAAAGATAACATCTTATTGCCCGGAGAATGAAATTAAAGGAACACACAACATCAGTTTCCCGGCCAATCTGACGAGAACTTCTTGAAACAAATTTGAGCATCTAACGCCTCCAAGTTGTTTGCACGAAAGAAACAAGCAATACTGCGGTCAGCAACGTGGCGGTTTCTGGCGCGTTTTCTGGTCGATGCTGATTGCGAGCACTTGCGTTCGTCACATCCTTAGAGAGCTGGGGATAAGAGACATCATTGGAATTCATGAACAGAAATTCCTGTTGCCCAAAGATCCCCAGGTGGTCGAAATTATTCCGGAGCCCTCCACTACGGCACCTCTTTCTTCCTATCTTCTGTCACTCCCTCCTTTATCTATTCCCTTACGGCGCGGTTCAGGTGTCCGCCGATATATGAGACAGATACTGCGCCATTTCCTTTTCCCCAAAACCAATTATTATTATTATTAAATTCCTGTTGCACATATTATGGATTAAAAACGCTTCGTCCTCGCTCCTGAAAGCACTGCAGGAATAATGCTGCTATTGCCACCTGAGCACTATCTCGCGACACTCCTGACACTTCTCAGCGAAAAAGTTTAGAACTCTAACACAAATCCTTGTAATCTCGAAAAAAAATCCGATTCCTGGTTGTCTGAGGCCAGCTGCACCTGCAGAAATAAAATAAGGAGAAATATAAATATGGCCACGACTGCGCCTTGCCTGAGTTTAGAACACGCGGCGGCGCGAACAGAACAGCTCCGGTGGCCACTGTTCGAGAGCACTGTGCTACCGCCACTTATTCCCTCTTCATGGTAAAAAAAAAGGTTACAGCAGCAGCAGCAACCAATTACCCTTCGTGTTTAATTGCCACTCTCTTGCGCCGTGCATCGCATGTCGTCGTCTTCATCGGCCTCCATCCGTGCGAAATGAGTCCCGAACACACCTAGAGCATGTAGGCAACACGCCTGGAACACACAGAACACATAGTGCACCACCAGTAAGGTGCCCAAGCACCGATTTCGCCGATCTTTGACTGGCGCCTGACCGTGGACAGCGCAGGCTCAGGGACAGCGCAGCGAGGCATGGAAAGAAAAATGATAGGTGCGACATTAAGAGACAGGAAGGGCGCAGAGTGGGTCAGGCATTGAAGACGGTCGAATTTTGATGGAGGCGAAATTCTAGAGGCCCGTGTGCTGTGCGATGTCAGTGCACGTTAAAGAACCCCAGGTGGTCGAAATTTCCGGAGCCCTTCACTACGGCGTCTCTCATAGCCTGAGTCGCTTTGGTACGTTAAACCCCATAAACTAAACTATTAAAGACGGGTTAACGACATCCTGGTCGAAATGAAGAGAGAGAAATGGACCTGGGTAGGGCATGTAATGTGAAGGCAGGATAGCAGATGGTCCTTGAGGGCATGCGACAAACTGGATTTGAGGGCAAGGGAAACATAGCAGAGGGCGGCAGAAGTTAAGTGGGCGGGTGAGTTTAAGTAGTTTGCGGGGATAGGGTGGCCTCAGCTAGGACAGGAGAGGGTTAATTTAGAGAAATGGGAAAAGCTTTTGTCTTGGAGTGGGGGTAGTTGGCTGATGATGATTGTTACTACCTAGGAATCCAAGGCTTGCGCCAAAAGCGAAATGAGACTCGACTTGCTAGTGCCCAAACTTCGCATTTCAAATCAAATCTTTATCTCATGCTCACCATGAACATGGTGGGATGAGAAAAAAAGCCGCTGTTCTATGGAGCTTGACGAGTTCCCATCCCACATCAAATACAAGGACAGAAAAATACAAAATGAAAAGTATTATATGAAAAAACGGCTTAGATTTATGTAATAATAGATTTTCACATTTTTTTGGACGCCGACAACTGAATGAGAGAAAACAAAAACACTTGCGAGCCGCAAACACTGATTACATTAATTTGTAAAAGCCTGCACTGGCAAAAAAGCGAGGAGAGAAAATAACAAAAATCTTTTAAACTATTTCCGTCAACATTTTACACGCACAAAAAGTTTGTGAATCTCTCTTCCGAGAAGGTTACCACATGAGCACCCATTTCGTGGAAGGTATTTAGTGTTTCCGGACGTAAATAACGCAACAAGGAGTCACCGTAGTTCGTCTTGTTTAAACTAACCTCCCAATATTCTGGAAGCCGTGTCGGATATATGTGCGTATTGAGGCGGAGATCTTCTAATTTTCATATAAAACTGCATCTATTCTTTGCTTCGTTCAAATCCGCTGTAATGTTTTACCTGCAGTGCAGCGATAGTGCGCTTTTTATTTCTGACGTATTGCTTTTGATTAGCGTCGCGGGTAAATTACCGTGCGCGCCCTGAAACACTGCCGACAAACATGGTTTACTCGATACCACATCGTACGAGGCTCGTGCAAAATGCCTTCACGCAAGCTTGCAAAAAAAGTCACAAGTAAATAGCATTAGTGTTGCGTAAATTTTAGTAACGAAAAGAGTTCAGCTTAAGTTAAGGACAACGCAGCGAGTCATTGAAAAAAAAATGATAGGTGTAACGTTAAGAGACCGGAAGCGGGCAGAGTTAATGGGGGATCAAACACGGGTTAATGACATCCTAGTCGAAATCAAGAGAAAGAAATGGGCTTGGGCAGGGCATGTAATGCGAAGGCAAGATAACCGCTGGTCCTTAAGGGTAACGGAGTGGATTCCAAGAGAAAGTAAGCGTAGCAGGGGGCGGCAGAAGGTAAGGTGGGCGGATGATATAAAGAAGCTTGCAGGCAAACGCCGGATGCAGCTGGCAAAGGACAAGGTTAATTAATTGGAGAGACATGGGAGAGGCCTATTCCCTGCAGTGGGTGTAGTAAGGATGATGATGATGATGATGATGATGATGATGATGATGATGATGATGATGAAATTTTAGGCGGAGATGCCGAGACAGCTGATGTTTAACGTGGTTTTTCTCTTCATTCGATCCAGGATGAATGTCACCGGCTAATCGCCCGCATATCTGAGTCAGCAGGCCTACCGATTGCCGTTGAGAAGCTTATCTTGCCTAGTGTTTCAAACAACACTGTCGCACCAGTCTTTGGCGAGAGTTATCCCTTCGACCACCCGAAGCGCAAGTGGCTGGACGACACTCTGCGGAATCTCTCAATCGCCGTCAACATGACCCGGCGAATCACACCCGTCAGTTTCTTGAAGGGGCCATTGCTGAGCAGCATTGCTTTCCCCGGAAGGCAAAACATTCAGAAGTACTTTCGGGCATTGGGCGACTTTACGAGGTGAGTTCATTTCAAAATAGCTTCCTCAAATCTCGGTAGTGGCCTTCGGAAAGATATTGTCACGTAGTGGTGGCGGCAGTCCGGTAGTCCGCCAGTCAGGCAAGCAGTGAAATGAGCTTCAAAAATAGACAGTTTATTGGCAGACGCGTGCCCACAAAGAACTGAATGACTCGGCTGCGGTGTTAGTAACAAGCGCGCTGTGTGGTCGTCGAACAGATTCACTAGAAGAACAACGCTAATTTGACAAGGACTGAAGGAAGGCACACATCGATTTGTCTAATTCGCGCTGCTCTTCGTGAACATGGCATACCAACTCGCCCAAGCGTCAGTCCTAACGTCGAACTGAGTGGCCGCCGCTCTGGACCGCGTTCAGTTTAAAACCAGCAATGAACCATCGAGATAAGGCGCCAAAGAAACTGCAACAATCTTGAACAAAGTGGCAGGAGTCCCGCCAGACTGCGATCATTCCAGATAAGACTGGTCGCCTCTTGCGTCACAATCAAAATGATAAAGCCCAGTGCCGGTGGCTTTGAGTGCGAACAAGCCGTTAAAAGATTCGTGGCGATATCGTGGATAAAAGAATAAATGATGAGGGAGAGTGTAATATTAATAATAATAATTGGTTTTGGGGGAAAGGAAAAGGCGCAGTATCTGTCTCATATATCGTTGGACACCTGAACTGCGCCGTAAGGGAAGGGATAAAGGAGGGAGTGTAAGACGAAAGGAAGAAGTGGTGCCGTAGTGGAGGGCTCCGGAATAATTTCGACCACCTGGGGATCTTTAACGTGCACTGACATCGCACAGCACACGGGCGTCTTAGCGTTTTTCCTCCCGATGTAGCAAAATATTCAGAAGTGTTCTGGCGCGTGGGGCAAGTATACATGCTGAGGCATACTGAAAATCATTGTCCATCGTCCTTGGCTACTATCCGCTCCATTTACGATTACTGATGTGCGAAGGAATTGCGCAAAACAAGCACGCCGATAAAACAAAACTGAATGAGGAAAACAAGAAACACTCAGAGGCCAGTCAATCGCTTTAAATAAAGTATTCTACGTGCCTACCACGCATAAAAAAGAGTATTCTTGAAGGTCTTATAGACACGTAACTAATTCCCCGTCTCTTTACTTTCTTTCAATCAATGTTCGGTCTACCGTTTGCATGTTTGCATCCCCTCCGCTGGGGTAGCTCAGGGTTCAGGGCGGACAGTTGCTGAGGTTGAGGACGCGGGTTCAATCCTGGCTGCGGTTGCCATGTTTTTGATGGAGGCGAAACAAAAGACGTCTGAGTATTGTGTAATGGCAATGCGTGGTAAAAAGAGCCCTAGGTAGTCCAAATTTATGGTCTACCTGAAAATCATTCTCCGATATTTACTACCTATAAGCATTTCCCTTGCCGTTCTTGTGGTTAATCTGCTGCAATGTGCCCGTTACTCTTCCTCCGGCTGCCGAGCTTCACAAATGTCTTTGTTTCTTGTCTTTGCTGCTTTATAAATGAAAACTGCTTTCTGCTATCTTTTGCGCATATTTTATGTTCATCGGATTCACTGTTGTTTATTGCATTTTACACCTTTAGACGCAAAAAAACGATGACGATATAGATAACGATGTTTCTACCCCAATCAAGAGTAAATGCAGGCATGAAATGGTTTTTTCTTCTTGCCGCACCAAAGCAATCGCCCTCTTTTCTGCGCCCTTTAGCTAGGCGCTCGCCATCTCCGGAAGCCTTGCAATCTTCTTCAGCAGCCGCACAATCCTGGCGTTGTCTATGCAGTCAAGCGCCCTTCTAGTCTAGCACGTAACCCGCAAAGCGATCTAATTCGACTAGACGCTTCCTATAGCTCTCCTGTGATCTGGCTCCATTGCCAGCTTAAGCAGTTCTGACGGCGACCTCATTCAAATGCAGAAACGATGCAGAAGCGTACGCGCCCGTGACACGACACCAGCCTTAAAGCTTTCTAATCTAAACGTAACCTTTACTCAGTACATCGATCTCGTCAGCTATTAGACCTAGACCTAGGGTCGTATGCTATTAGACCTAGGGTCGTATTCTATAAGCTGTCCATTTTTTAATACTTATTCTTTCGCATCCATTTGGTCCTCTGTCATTGATCACTCAGATATACCCGCGGTTTTCTATCACCTGTGGGAAGCGATCCGGCCATTGGTTATTTGGCTACCGGCCCTCACGATTGGCTGATATCGCAGGGAGTGACAGCCTAATGGTCAGGTCAGGTCGCTTGCCGTTTGCAGAGCGCTGCGATGCACCTCATGCGGCAAGTGGCAGCCAGTGGTGATATCCGGTCGCCAACCACCCAATAGGCGGCTCGCTTCCCACAGACCACTGAAAGCCATGCAAATATCTGAGTGAGCAATGAACAGGGAACCAAATGGAAAATAGAAAACGGACAGGCAATTGAATACGGCCCCTGGTTAATGGCCGTGCTCATGGATGGTGAAACGCGGCCTGTGCTTTTGGGTTCACGATTTGTTGCTTGTTGGATTGCGTTGCGTAATGACAGAAACTAACGCTGCTCTGTCGCCTCGCTCATCAAGTACAACTAGAAATATGTACTCACCGCTTGTTTCGCAGGGCAGAGGGTTGGCTTTTTCGCACCGCGCGTTGGCTACGCCCACCACGCGACAAGGAAGACGCTGTTCTGGCGCATGAGGTGCCCTGGTGGCAGAGTAGCACGTAGGCACCAGGGGGCCGACAGAAAATTTCGCCAAATATCGTTTCGCTTTTGCTCCGTGTTCTCCTTCTGTTGAGGCTTCCAGCCACCCACAGCCCCCAACAGCTGTAGCAAAAAGAATTTTTGGCCCAACAAGAAAGAATGATACAATAGGAATTGGTTCTATTTATGAAATTTCCTCTCTGAGCGACCGCAGCAGTGGCCGAGTGGTTGAGTTGAGTTGGGTTGAGTTGAGCATCCGCCTCGCATGCGGGGGGTGCGGGGATCGATCCCCAGTGCCGCCGGGTACCCACCGTTGACACAATGGGTGCAAGCTTTCTTCTAATCTGGTGCTCGGCTTATTTAGGGTGAAATGCTTGGAAAATTGGTCTTCGACCACACCTTGAGAATTTGAAAATACCTCGTGCCATGGCGGTCTTTGGCCGTAGATGCCCTTGCGCCATAAAAATCCATCATCGTCATCATCCTCTCTGAGCGAAAAGTAAAGTTTCTACTGACGAGTGATTTTGTAAGCATTGAATAATTTTACAAATGGGTGCACCGAAACATAATATAATAGAATCCTAATGGAAGAAAAAAGTACGAGGAGAAAATACAGGGAGGAACTTTGTTGACCTAAAGTGCTGTGAGGCGACAGCCTTTAGCGCGGTTTTGCTGCTTGTGTCACTGATGTGTGGAAGTAGCGTAGTCGTTAGCACGCTCGGCTGCGGAACGGAAGGATGGTGGTTTGCATCCCAACGCGCACAAGGATTTTTTTCTTAATCAGTGACAGCTATAGTGTGACAGACTTCACGGACGGACGGACGGACGGACGGACAATGAACCATAAAGGCTTTAGCCTTAAAAATTGCCCCTACTACAAGTTTTAACATTTTGGTCACACTCCAAGCGAGCAGTGCTAAAAAATGATTTCGCTCATTTTGTCTTCACAGAAACGAAATCTTTGACCGGGAATCTTGTGGCACCAAAACGTCGAGAACTCTTATTGACGCCTACTTTGAAGAAATGGCTGCGCATAAAAATGATCCCCATTCACATTTCACTGGTGAGTGACTGCTTTTGTGTCATTAATTTCGCCATTGTGCGGATCTCCTCGGGGGCAGCTATTAGACCGGTGCTTTTTTTTTTTCAAGCACTGGATCTATGCATGTGTTTTTCAAACGAGAGAAAGTGTGCACTGTACCTTCATTTATACCTGAATCAAGGTTTTGAGCAGAAACAAGTATGAAAATAAAAATGTATATGATTTAGATGCGGCTATGAATGTATACCGCGCGCAGAACTGGAAACTTGGTCACACAATGTCTGTCCAGTATTGTGAACTGCTTGAAATTTTGCGGCCTTAAACGTTTTTCATGAATAGCGAAAATAGACAGTTTTTATTTCATTACCAAAATTTCTACAGCTATGTTTACTGGCTTAGCGCATTAATAAGCGAAAGCTGTTATTGCTTTGATTGAGCCACTTGGACCTCTACTTTGCTCTTGAGTGCATATCGTCAGCCGTAAGACAAAGCCTAGCCGTGTTCATGCGAATCATCTAAATCTGATCTGGCCACCAATCAAATACAGCCCTCTTTTTCTTCCTCTCACACTTGTCCTCATCCTCTTCTCATCTAAACGTCAAGAGAATAATTCCCCATCTCCATTTTGCCATCCTTCAGCCGAGGCATCTGGTCGCCACCTGCCCGCGACTGCCGGCTGAAAATTGAATTTTACTAATTGAAATACCCTAATGAAATAAATGAATGAAATATTAAGTAACTAGGTCTTACAACTTAAGCTGTAGATTCCACGGCATAATGCAGGTCTACATCGCTGTACAAAAGCTATAGCAGCTTTCTCTATAAAATGAGGTCAGCTTTTTATGGTTGAAACTGTTTGTGACTATACTAGTGACGTTGCGTTACTTTTTCTGAAAACTTCTGCGAATTGATCCCTCTCTCACGTGTTTCACAGCTTTGGGGAGGAGAATATTGTATGACATGGCGGTAATTATTTCTGTCAATGCCGTTTTTAAATGAGTGTTTGATATGTCAGTCATTTTGAGTCATTTAGCCCTCAATCTGCCCTCCCCACGCTCCAACCTCCTTCCTGATTCGTACGGAGCGTGGTCTTCCATGCTGAGGGCTGACCGTTGCATCCAGGCAGCTAGAAGCGCACTTGGTATTAACTAGTTTTGGTGCAAATTTTGCTCGCGCACCTGTCTCTCCCATCATGCCCGGACGCTGTTCTGCGCAGAACACAACAAATGTACGCCTGCCATTGCTTTTGAAAAAGAGGGGTAAGCCCCACCAGAACCCGCAGAACTCGTTGCATATGCCTGCCCCACCGCATCAAATTGTATGTGGGTTTATTCAGTATACCATGCAGACGTTTTAACAGAGGTTACTGCTGGTCCACCCATACAGTTTTAATTATTTCACTAGCAATCACACGCAGTTGGAGGATTGCAGCATATGTATGTGGTGATTAAATGCGGACACAGGTTATTTATGAGCATTACCTGCCTTTCGTGTAGAGCTTAAACCAGTTCGTTGAAGTAGTCATCCAAGAACAATTGCAAGATCCCTCGCGAACGCCGGACAAGAGCCAGGAGAGGAAGAGAGCATGTGGCCGCTCAAAGAGAGCAGGTTGCCGGGTAGGAATGCCATTTTCCCATGGCAGCTCGCTCCATTTACGGTTTTGCCTTGGCGTGAAACAGATGGTAAGTCCAACAGTTAGCTCAGTATCTGAAAATGAGGTCAGAACAACTGGCCTCAAGAGTAGATGTGGAAAGTTCTCGCTTCGTACTACGTTACGAAATCTTAAGGCCTAGTGTGCCTTAAACCCTAACGATCTTTGTTGTCTGTACTATCACGTAGCGATTAAGCTAAGCTGGGATGTTTATATCCCGCATCGACGACTAATGGTCAAGAGAGCTCACTCGCATAGGCAGCAGACTGGCTGCGGGAAATATTCTACTGCACGCTATTTCTGCCCCCCCCCCCCCAATCACACACAGTTGTTGGCTACAAACCGAATCTCCCTAGTACACTTAGGCATGAGGATATTCACGTAAAAATACAGTGGCCTTAAGAAATGGAAGCATACACGCTTTAATTGCGGAATTCACCTCTATGACATACTCGGATCGTGATTGAGTAGCTAGAACGTTGACTCTAATCGCGATTACTGTATATTGAAGTGGACGGCATAAGAAAACGTGGTTGGCAACGCTGACATACCTATGAGCGTTATTCTGGCCGAAATAAAAGAACTAATCTCAGAGACATCTCACATGCTTGAGAGTAATGTAGCATTCAGCACAAAATTATAATAATAAAAAAAATTGCGATCCCTAGAGCATGTTGCTTCAGCAGAAACTGACGATTACCCGGTAAAACAATGCTATTGATCAACCGGTGTATCTGTCTCATTATATTCGCATAAATTCTCGTTTCACTTATCCGTAATAAACCATGTAAACCGGAAAACTAGAAAAATGAATCGCTATCAACGCTTATTCTCAATTTATTTTGGCGATATCGCGGCCCGAGATTGCATAAAATCCCGAAAACCTTTCAGACTTTCAGACTGATGGGATTATCAACCGCCCAAGCGACTCATGCGGCAATTTATGCACTATCGACTCTGGTAAAGGAGATACTTATTTTTTTTTGCCTTGTAGCTAATTGTTCCACTCGTAAATGTGTACGCGCTCTGGCTCCTTAATGATCGTTATTCCAGGAAGAGCTTTGTGTCCATATCAGCTGAATACAGTCCAATTATAACGTCGCCTTGCCCAGTACTGAGCTGCCATAATGCCGCCTTAAACTTCAGACGCGTCAACTTTCTTTCCTAATTTATTAACTTTGTGACAAGCCGCTTTAAGCAATATTTAATTTTTCTCGTGAAAGCGATCGCTTTGATCAGAGCCGTCTCGCTTCTTTTCCACGCAGTCGAAAACCTGATGAGCACCGCAATAGGCTTCTTCCAGGCCGGGTCGGCGGGCGTTCCGACGTTCATGCACTGGCACATGCTGCACTTTGCCCTGCGTGCGGACACCCTCCAGGCCGATGTGCAGGCCGAGATCGACCGCGTGATTGGTCCGGACAGGCGACCCGTCTGGGAAGACCGGCGCAAGATGCCGCTCACGATGGGCGTTTTGTGGGAGATGCTGCGCTGGAAGAGCATCACACCCCTCAGCGTTCCGAGGAGGTAATGGAAAGGAGATCTTGAATATTCGAGTGCCAATGCGCAGGATTTGTTTACGGACTGCTGACTTCGCTGATCACGTGCATTATGTATTGCGGGCGTTTTTTTAGAAGGTCCTAATTAAAAAAATGCGTTTTCTAGGTTTTCAGAAGCTTTCTGCCGCATAGTAATACAAGTGTTGGTGGACACCGAAAAACAAGCCGATCAAGCGGATTAGTAAAGTGATTAACTAAATTACAATTCTTCACTTTTTAAGCGATAAAGGAGGGAGTGAAAGAAGAAAATAAGAGTGAGCTGCCGTAGTGGAGGGCTCCGGAATAATTTCGACCACCTGGGGATCTTTAACATGTGCTGTGGGATGTCAGTGCATGTTAAAGATCCCCGGGTGGTCGAAATTATTCCGGAGCCCTCCACTACGGCACCTCTCTCTTCCCTTCTTCTTTCACTCCCTCCTTTATCCCTTCCCTTATGGCGCGGTTCAGGTGTCCAACGATATATGAGACAGATACTGCGCCATTTCTCTCCCCCAAAACCAATTATTATTAACTATTACCGATAGGCACCTCATTACAATTACAGATTTGTAGCTAACCATTAGCAATAGCCATATCAGTTTTCAATATTTCTAAAACACGATTACTCTCGCCGCACGGCTGAACTAGTTTTGGCTACGTCGTGAGAAAATGCTTGCGATATCGAAAAGCATGCAGGCAAAGCGACACCTCCAGTGTAAGAAACTACCTCAAATAGCCACAGCGTCAAGCCACAGTGCCGAGTCTAGTAGCATTTTCGAAATTCTAAAAACTTATTTGGCTATTATTAACGACCCGCTTCAAATATCTAACTGTAAATAAATGCCTATCGGTAAAAGTTGAAAAGTTAACTACCAGAGTGTATCGGGAGGGAACAACCAACCATCTGCTCGAGCATTTAACGCATATTTTTCTACAGTCTACACTAGCGATGATGGTCTCGCTCCGAATTTCACGTCTCCTGAAGATCGACCAGCCATAAATAATGTAGTAATCACCGAACAAGGTGTACTGAAGCTCCTACTTAACATTACGATAAAGAAAAGAAGAGTGGCAGATGGTATTCCAAATGCATTTCTGATATGCAGAATAGAACTCAGAAAACCTTATTCTTATTTTTCAGTCTTCGTTCAGTAATAATTCGTTTCCTGCGGAGTGCGAGCTAGAATAAGTTATCCCGATATTTAAAAATGCAGATGTAGCTAATTACCGTCCCCTATCACTCATAAGTACGTGATCGAAGTCACTAGAGCACATATTATCAAAACACCTTCAGAAATATAATTTATTATCTAGTGTCGAGCACGATTTTCGAATATGGTTATCGGCAACTTCTCTGCTGATTGAATTAGTACTTGACCTTTCTAAAATAATTGATTCATGTGTCCAGACCGATATTAATACTATGGATTTAGCAAAAGCCTTTGAGAAGGTGTCACACCCTAAATTATGAACAAAAATGAAGGAAACATTTAGGAACGAGTCCATCACAAATTGGTTCATCTCATATTGACATGGTCGTGAGCAGTATGTTCAAATAGGAAAAAGCAAATTTACCCTTTCAGGCATTGCCTCAGGAGTAGCACACAGAAGTGTTCTGTTCCCACTGTTATTTCTTATTTTTCTTAATGATCTCCCTGAAAATATTGATGTACCAATAAGGCTTTTTGGAGATGACCGCATAATTTATAACCTTATCAAAACGCAAAGCGACCAGGTAAAAAAAAGCTCAAATTTGCAAAAAGAAAAATAGTGCGTTGAATGGCAAATGGCCCTAAACCTTCGGCGAAGGAGGCACTCTTAATGACAATAACTGAAAAAAAGTGCATTGAGTTTTTCCTACAACATAGACAATGAAGTATTTCAAAACACAACGCAGCATATGTACTTAGGTCCCATAGTTACCCCCCCCCCCCCCCCTCCCCCATCTTCGGTTTAACACTCACATAGATTTTGTGTGCTCGAAATGCAATCTGGAGCCTTAAGCGAAACATACACCATGCTATCCCTTAAATGTCTGGGATATAAAACATTGATGAGACCAGTCATGGAAAAAGGAGAAGCTTGCCTGGGACACATACACGAAAAATATTTGCTCAAAGATTGACAAGGTCCAGCATCTTGCTCTCAGGTTCATATTTAAGGAATACCGGCTTCTTACCTTACCTTCGATCACTGCTCACAAGCTGGTCTTCATAAGTTAGAGTCGCGTACAAAGCTTGATAGGCTAAAATACTTGTAACAAATTAACCATAACCAAATTAGTATCGACAGATCGCAGTTTTTAGAAATTCGTTTTAACGAGACATCACGGCATCCTCGTTCTATGTTTATTCCAGCCCCATCTTTTCACACCGATTGTTTTAAGGGCAGTTTTTTTTCCAAGAGGGCTTATTGCGTGGAATTCTCTACCGGATACTGATGTACAATGCATGTCTGTCAAAAATTTACGACAAGCATCACAGACACTCTTTTTTTTTCAGCCAACGAGTTTCTTTCATTTGCAAGTTCATTCAGCTTTGTATACCTGATATGTAATATTTTAATTTATTATGTGCCAACTGCAAATATTTCGTTTCTAACCACAAGTGTTGTTAACTGCCTGCTTTATTATTATTACAAATAAATGCATTAGGATATGCTACTTGTTATTCACTTTTATTATTTATTCCACTCCTGTAAAAGCCCCGTACAGAGCTGACAGTATCAATAAAGAAATAAAAATAATCGCTTTAATAGTCAACATGACTCGCGCGTTTTTTTTTTTAATTTTTTTCGACGCCCGCCGACACTGGCATTACTAAGCCACAAAAAGCTTCTATTTACCTTGAAAAGGTAGGGGTCAGTATACAGTGCAATGTATGAACAAGTGTGACTTTTCGTTTTTTTTTAGATTCGGTGGACATTTTTCGGCGTGTATATAAGAACGCAAATACCATTTTGTTTTGGTGAATGTTAGGCTCGATGAATGAGTTACTGACTTTTTCGGTGATTTATTGTGTCAATTCTGTGTGGCCAAGTCTCTTAGTCTATCTCGTCGTTTTTGAGAGCGCGAAGTTTATCTACCAGTAATTGACATAGACATCGTAGTACTGGAAGCCGTGCTTTTAGGTGGAATTGCTATTGTCATCAAAAAGTAACAAAAGTTAAATAAACGGTGAACAAACAAAGAACGCGTGTGGAAGTTGACTTGTAATGACTAGGTTGTCATGTAATCATTATGTTGTCGCGCTGGGTTGCAGGAAAGCGCGAGGCAGCCCGATGTCTACGTGTTTATGGCAGCGATGGAAATACGGCTGAATAGTCGCGTTAGCCAGAACAAGATATTTTTTCGTCACGCCCATGGCCAGTTTCTCATCTGTGTCCTACACGCAGCTGCAAAACCGACTTGACTCACTGCTCTAAGCGGGTGATGATAGTGAACAGTGTGCTTAGCTCGCAGTCGCCGGGCAGGTGGGTGCTTCCTAGTCTCCAGAGGCATGTAAGAAAGCTGCGCATTACCTCCAAACGGACGATGCTAACCCAGCAATACCGCCATTTCTTCATGGCCCAGACTTCCCTAATTGCTGTTTTTTTTTTTACTTCGGATGTCACTTTTATTCAACAGTTAGCTAGCTATGCCTACCACGCCGAGAATGCTCAGCGTTTTCGGTTAAAACTGAATTTTGAAAACAAAATTCGGAACACCTTTATTTTTTATTCGGTTTTAACCGAACGCCCAAGCCTTTTATATAAAGAAGTTAAACACCAGTAAGGTGCATTCAGTGGCCTAGCTATAACATTGCAGTATTGTAAGCACAATGCTTTATATTCTGCAGACATACTGTTATACATGCGTACGGGAATGAAAGCGCTGTAATAAAACTTGTATATAACAAAGCAAAAAAAAAACAAGGCGTATGCGATCATGGTCACCATAAGAACCATCCGAAGAGTGCTTACCATAGAAAGAATTGGGTGTCAGGGGTGCGGAAAAATCCCCAACCGGAGGAGGGTTACCCTAGAAGGAGCAGGGCATGGCGAGAGCGTAAGAAGGCGCACCGGTAGGCGGTTGCCACGGAAACCATACGGAAGGTAATGACCCTGAAGGACGAGAAGGGTTACCGTAGAAGGAGGCTTTATCGCGAGAGTCTAGGAAGACGTAGCCAGAGGATAGTAACAAAGGTAACCGTCCGGAATGCGGTTACCATGAACGGAGGACTGCGTGGCGAGAGGGGAGAATTTCCCAACCAGAGGGTCATTACCGTAGAAGGACGGTAAGCCGAGAGCAAGAGAAGGTACAACTGGTACGTGGTTGCCATGTGAACCAAGCGGATGGTATACAAATGCCCTAGAAGGAGAAGGATTGTTTCCGTGAATGGAGGGCACGGCGAGAGGAGGAGGTAAAGGAAAGATTCTAAAAGGCGTACCACGGCAACCATCCGAAGCGTTCTTTAAAAAAATGTAGCACTGTTCATCTGCGACAGTTGCTGCGCAACGCGCCGACTCAGGACAAGATCATCGGCGTTGCTGCACGAAAGACCGGCGGACTGGAGAGCAGACCTAGACGAAAAAGCCCTATGTGTGGAAGACTGACTCTCATCTTCTTTACCACAATGTATCATGAAGTACAAATAGCTTTAGACCTCTCGCCGAACCTCTTGTTAACCAGTGGTGCCAGATCATCAGTGGTAATTTTTTTATTACTGATTTCGCAAGTTTGACTTCCGTTTAAAGCTTCTGCTCTAAATTTCTGATTTTAATAACTCATCAGTTAAGTTCTAACTATTTGAATAGGCTAAAAAGTGTGCGTGCTCTCGGATTACTTACTCCTCCGGGAACGGCAGCTTTAATCATTTTTTTCACTCTAATTTTTGGGTATGGTTATGTCCCTGTTGCGTTAGCCACTTTGGCCACAGTATATTCAAACAATTAGAAGAGCTGAGGCATCAAGAAAATAGTTCTTAACAATATCAACTGTTCCAGATTTAGGGTGATCTCAAAAACGAAAAACATTCTAGACTAACTTATTGCAGTTGCGAAGCTTCGTATATATTAGATTGTTTGTAGCGCTTCAGTACAGTTCAGCTGTACTTGAAGATCGCTATAATTAAATTTTTAGAGATCAGTATTTCGGCGTGCGGCGGCACTGCGGATGAAGGGTGCTTAAAATAGGTAACATTTGTTCTGACTTGTTATACTTAACTCAAATATGTTTAAATGAGACATATAGTACATTTAGGAACAAGATCGCAGCAAGTAGATCGGGACAAGTGTGTTAAAACGAATGGCTTCCTTCTGGAATAATCAAGTTTAGTTGTAAGGCTTCTTACGTGTTAGACTGTTTACGTAATATACTTTAGAACGTATACGTTAGAACGTATACGTTATACTTCGTATAGCGCTATACCTCCCTGTTTATAGCAATTCAGTATACAGTGCAGCTGTATACTTGAAGGTCGCTGTGATTACTTTTTATAGAAAAGTATCATAGTGTGCTGCGGAACTACAAAATAGGGGCGCTTAAAATAGGCAATCTTGTTGTGCCTAATTATAAGTCATTTAAATACGTTTAACCCAGAAATATAATTCATTTTGGAGCAAGAAAGGGGAAAGTGGATTCAGACATGCAATGTAAGGATGCATCTCTACGAAATTAAATTGCCAGTTAAAATCCTCAACCTTTATAGATGACAAAAAACCTCTTTTTGATCTTTCTGGGGATTTAATTTTGTTTCCGGAAGTGCGCAATGGACAGAACGTTATGTGAAAATTACGCTTATCCAAAGAAGTGATCGCTCGCACAAAGCACTGTCGCGAGATGGCGGGTTGACTTTGTCAGGAAAAGAGCCCAACATCTACTCTTAACACGAACCTGTGCGCCCAAATTATTGTGTGCATAAATCGACTGACGTTATTTTTGATGCGGGTGGCTTGAATATTTTACGAAATGAACAAAAAAGCTGACTTCTAACTTATGAATAGGATGATGAAGTACCGCATTAGTTTAGTGAAAATATTTATATCAAAATTATTCGACGCGGAATTCGTTCCATAACACATCTCTCCACTTAATAAGATCGTAGACGACTTCAGCATTTTGGCCTTTGGCAGCCTTGTGAACTCTGAAAAGATATATCTCTCGAGGTCAGAGAAGATGGGACAGTTGCGGAGGCCGTGCAAAACAATTGACAACCCGTCTTTCTCCAGAAGTGTCACTATACTAAGAAAATTAAGCAAGAATATGAGTTTTTGACTCCCCCAAAACATTTATTGAATTAAATAATAGAAATATTTTATTTTATTTTGTTTCATTTCATATTCAGCACATTTTTAGTTTGGGAACATGTCTGAGGTAACGGTGGTTTAATTCTCCATGAAATCGTATAAAAAGCACTTTCACTTCCATGGGTGATTCGCAGACGTTGGAGAACGCGAATGTAACGCCCTAACAAAGCCCGTATTTCTATCTGTTTTGTGCAAAGATATAGCATTCCCTTCTTCAATAACACGTGTAACTTAAAAAAAATATACATTGTCGACAAGTGACGTGCACTTCTTGTTCTCATGTGCAGATATAGTCACGAGATTCCAAAATGAAGTTTGAAGCACGGTTTTATTGGTGGTCCTTAATTCTTAGCTTTCTTTCGCATTAAACGGAATCTGCCTAAAATGCCTCGCTTTCTTCTCGTGCAGGGCCGAAGTGGATTTTGTGTGCGACGGCTTTTTCTTTCCTGCTGGAATCACAGTCATGGCAAACTACTGGGCAGTTCACAATGATCCCAAGGTGTGGCCCAATCCTGAAAAATTCGACCCTAGCCGATTCATCAACGACGACGGCTCAGCGATTCTCGAGAAACCCAAGCGTCTTATACCGTTTTCTTTGGGTAGGTACTTGAACGAAGAAAGCGCTGAGTGATAATTTACAGCTGTTTACCCCGTGACATTTGCATCCTGTGATATAACTGTCAGCACATAAAGGCAGTTACTCTATCCTCTATTTTAATCCAGGCCGTCAACTCTCTTGCAAATATACAACACAAAGTGAACACGGGAAGGGGAAACCTCTGGGTCCTTTGCCAACATTTAGTCAATATGTTTTGTCTTCGTCCGGGAAAAGCGTTCATCATTGAAGGAGGTTAAATAAAGCATATCGCTAAGTGCGCAATGAAAATAGAGCTATGGCTCCATGGATCAACCCCGGTTAAGGGGAGAGAGGTAGGATGTGGGAAGGGTGTTAGGATGCGGTGCCTGAAGATGAAAATCTTCTGTAGGCAAGAAGGCTACTACATAGATCAACGCGTCGACCGGCAAAGCTGTGATGAGGAATACGCCAGCTCAGCAGCAAGGATTACGAGCAGGGGGGGGGGGGGGGGGGGGGTGTAAAGGTAGCGAACTTGATCTTTAAGACTGTGCCCCTGAGGATGCGCAGCTGCAAAAAGTTGCATTTTACTACTGGATGGGTTGACCTGGAAAGACTCGGAGAGCGCATGAGAGAACTTCTTGTTGGGCGAGTTGGTAGATGTCAACTGCAAATATATAAAGGGGGTAATAAAGGCAGGATTTTTAAAAATCCCCTCCCTTGTAGGCACGTGTTTTGTTCCGCTGTCTTCTCTTGTGTTGTGTGTTTTTCGGCGCCATTAAATACAGATAAGACAAATTAAGCAGTTGAGCAGAAAAAATGCAGAAATATTCACGTAAGACTCTTAGTAACTTTAAGAACAGACTTTTTACTCGGTAGCGTTAACGGTACTGAAAAGATGCCGTAGTGGTCGGCGTAGTTGGGCATGAGCTAAAAATCCCGGTGGAAACAAATCACTCACAAAATTCAGGAATCGGTAAAAGAAAGTTCGATTTTATGCGAAATTTGTCAGGGAACCTCCTGTCATCAAAGGAAATAACTGAACTTAAAATGAAAATGCGCGAATATGACTGCCTGTGAGAATCGAAAGACAGGTCCTTCGGGATGCCAGACGGGCACGCTATCCGTACGCTTTGAAGGCTCGTCGGTTCAATGTGAATCACACGTGGACCCAATGGTTGCGTTGTGGCCTTTTTCTTAGCTAACTGTTCTGGAGCGACGCATTGAGGTGTTTATCTCTAATTATCACTGTGCTAGAAAGGACTGAGGTCGAGTGTTGTGTAGGCAATGCGAACGGGACCCAGTAATGCTATCGCGTTCTCGTAAAGGCGAAGCTTATGCGTCAACAGGTTTTTTTTAATTTTAAGAGCATTTTTTTGAGCGAAGTTTTGTCACGTAATGCGACCATAAAAAGCATAAAAATGTTAATTACTAAGTTACTATATGAAACCTTATAGTTTGCTCTTTAAAGTTTAGTTTAGGAGCCTCTATTATCAAAGCTCTCATTACTTCGCATTGTTCTAACTCGTACTAGTTCCAAGATTTTCGAAAAACGCGATTTTCGACGGAGCTAGAGCAGTGAATGTGACCTTTTTCCCCACGCCGAAGGGAAACCAAAGATCGTATGAGCAAATGTGGTCATACCTACCAGCGCGTTTGACGTGCACCCTCTAGCTGACGGTACACGGCCGGATTGGGTATGGTGTGGCCCCTGTTACGAGAAAGAGCACGTGAGACGCCTATCGTGGGGATACGTACGACGGTAGGTGTGGCTGCACGCTGTCCTTTCTTCATGAGTTTCAGTTGGGCGCACGAAAACAGGCTAATGCTTTGCTGTGCAGCTCCGAGGAGATTTGCGTTTCGGAAAATCTGCAAATTGGCATGGATGTCACTAATGCCGAACTAAAGGTCTCCAGTAAATGATGACCATAACTGTTAATTAAGATATTAAGCTTGTTTAGTTACCTTGAAAATTAACACGTCGAAAGTGTTTTCTGATGGCCATTTCTGGTGACAATACTGCACTGAAGAAAAGTTCATCTGTCTCGAAAAACCTGTCTTTAAAAAATATTGTCTGGGGTGAGCATATTTTTCAAAGTAGCAGAAGATATACTGATAGCTAACCAGCTATGAAGGTATAGCTGTCAAGACCCTTTCTTTTATGTACCAAATGGTGCCGCTCTGAATTGGGGCGCCATCTAATAAGCTGGCGCCCCCATGCAGAGCGGCAAGCTTCGAAACACTAGAGGCCTTGGCCTGTTACTTTTGGCCACGATGTCGATCTCCTGAGCGTCACAAACTCGCACCGAAATTTAGGTACACAACTTTTTAACCATTTGGCTGCCTCTAAGATATGACTGCTAGTTGCTCAGTTTAGGCGTGATAATGATGATGTTGATATAACTGCTACCTCAAAGACCGAAACGATCAGGTTGTTACTGGCATTATTTCTGTAGTCATTGTCGCATTGCTTTCCGTAAATTTTTTGATCTCGCGATTCGTTTCCAGAGAGAAGAGACATGTGTGGCGTGAAACACGCTGTAGTAGAGCTCCAAATCGTTTCCTACCATATGCCAATTTTTAGGATTCAAAATTGTGTTATACGCTTTAGGAGAAATAAAGAGCATTACATGTAACCTTCTTCTCTTGCTACTTCTTCCTTGCCGTTACTGCCGTGAAACTACCACGTTACTAGCTGGCAAGAAACAAAAGTAGTAAATGTGAACGTTTCTAGGCTAAGGTGTCTCAGGCATTATTAGCTACAGAAGCATAATGAGTAATAACACCCGCAGTGCAGTGTCATTTCTGCCGGATTTCATGCACTTGTTTTGTAGAGGGTGATTGACTCTTAAGGTGAACACGCCGGTAAGTGGCTAGGCTCTTTGGAGCACCAGTGTGTCGGTTCTGGCCATGCGTAAAAGCGAAGTGACAGATCACGCGAAGCACTACCTCCGTGTTCTTATGTGCCTGTCTCGCTTGGCCTCGATGTGCAGCCGTGTCGAATGCGTGTGCGCTCCGAAGAGCGCGGCCGCACATTCGCGCGTTCACTCCAGGAGTGGATCATCCTGTACATGTAGTAATATGCGTGTGCCAGTTACGGCAAGCTGATGCGGCTGATGCGCACAAAACCAAGATAACATCAATGTTGGACCCTTCCACAAAATCCTGGCCACCAATTTCATGTAGAGGTTAGAAGTTTTTTTACAGTTCGTTATAGATTACACAGCAAATAAACAGTACAGCACGAGGTTCTGAAGCCAGGCTGTCAGAAGGACCCCCAGTTCCGAAGCTGACAGGAATAATTTCATACATTAGGCGTCGTCATATAGATATAGTTAAAGCACAGAACATAACAAAGCTTGACATATAAAATCTACAAGACTATGGGAATTGTATTTCATAAACACATCGGTGCATTGCTGTTGTATGCCAAGATCTGGGCCTAGGACATAAATGGGAAAGGGCAGTCATAACAAAAGGAAAAACAAATGAAAGAAATACATGAGTCAAGGTGCCTGAAAAGTAAGGGAACGCGAAAAAAATTTAGGAGCAAACTAAAAGAAAATATTACGAAGAAAATAAAATAGAGAATTCTTAACTTTTAGTTAAATGTAACGGTGGATTTTTCAAACACTGCTGAAAGAACGTCTGAGTATGAGGAGGTTTGATAACTGCGGACAATCCACCAGTCATTCAGTTTATTTTGAACCAAGGAAAACAGTTTACAAGTTCAAACCAGCCTTACCATTATTGGGGTTACTGGGGCAGCGCCTGCAGATTGCGAAAATTCACGTGCAGCTCTCTGTTTATATATATAACGAAGGAGAAATAATTAAATGAGAAAAGAGTGCAAAAAATTAGGTCATAATAATGATAATTGGTTTTGGGGGAAACGAAATGGCGCAGTATCTCTCTCATATATCGTTGGACACCTGAACCGCGCCGTAAGGGAAGGGATAAAGGATGGAGCGATAGAAGATAGGAAGAAAGAGGGGCCGTAGTGGAGGGCTCTGGAATAATTTCGACCATCTGGGGATCTTCAAAGTGCACTGACATCGCACAGCACACGGACGCCTTAGCGTTTTTCCTCCATAAAAACGCAGCCGTCGCGGTCGGGTTCCTACCCGGTAACTCCGGATCAGTAGCCGAGCGCCCTAACAACTACGCCACCGCGGCGGGTATCAGAAACACAAAAATATGCTAGCAGTGTTAACAGTCAGTTAGGAAAGAGCAGGATGCATGAAACCACAAGAACACCAGCAGTATGTGAACACCTGCAGGGGTTAAAATCACAAGAAAAAGTGGCCATTAAAGGGCCGACGAGACGACAGAGGCGAGGAATTGCTGCATAGCAGAAATTTCAAGCACACAATTGAAAGCCAAGGTGAAAACAGATGAACGCTACTGTTTCTTTGGTTTATAATTTGTATTTGGAAAGAATGCATTTGACCGGAGCGCTTTTAGGAATAATGGCACATAGACAGCACCAGTTCTTTAACCATAACTAGTGAAACTGCGCGGAATTATATACTTATCTTTCAGCTGTATACTCAACTTTATATACTCAACTTTATACACAATTGAGCAAAAATATTCTGGCAGTACTGCTTCGAATTGGAGAGGATTAAAGTCTGGGAGCCTTACGAAACTAAAAACAGCACACTCTTTTGAAAGTTGTAAATCATAAGTGCTGTTTTAAAGATTGAGCGCAAGATGATGTTGAATCTTTTTGGCCATCGAAGTGCACTGTGCCCATTGTACCATATCTGCTATATCGTTACACATTATAACTGTTATACCATTTTTGAAAACACCGTAACCCAAGGAGTGTATGATCGTTTTTCACGCAGGAAATGACGTGTAGTACCTAATATTGAACAGCATACAGGAAACAACACTTAATTTCTGACAGACGTGGTTAAGGCGAGAATTCGAAGATCAATCACAATCAAAAGCATACCAAGATGTATTATTTGGGAGGCATAAATCAATGTTCCGCAGAATCAGGGGTCACAGTTAAATATTTGTAAAATTATAGAACGTAGAGAATTATAGAAAGTATAAAACCAATTCTATAATGACACGACGGAGAATAAAGCGCGTGTTTTCTATAATTATTTCTCCTTTCTGGTACACGTAAAATATTATGCTCAGAAAAACTTTTGTAATCTTAATCAGATAGCAGCTGCGTTCAATCAAATCTGTTCAGATTATCATTACTCCTCTTCGCGCCATATATGTGATGTAAATATACGTTATACTATTGTTTTATTCGGTTTTGGAAAGTATCGAGGACTCGTCCGCTTATTAAAATTTGATTTAGAGCGACGTGCTTAGGTGTCAATGATTACCCTAGCTTGTATATAAAATGACGATATTTTTGAGGAAAATGCGACAATCCGGGAGGAACTTCTATGTTTTCTACACAAGGATGTATTTAATTCGCTGGGATCATGTGCTGAGGCGGCTTTGTTTCATACGGGCTTGGCTCTGGAGTTTCGAATTTTGGTATATTCAAGCCCGCTCATTTGTCTACTCTTTCCTCCAATGTACGTACGTGCCGAGTGTTATCGATATAAATCGCTCTCGGTATGAACTATTTTTAATGCTACTGCTGCGTCCAAATTTGTACTTCCTTTTCTAGGGGACGAGCTGTTAAACTATATGCATTTATTACTGAAAGAGACGGAACGTTTACGGCAGATAATTTTGTCCCAAAATAGACAAGACTGTCACCACCCTTTAAAAAGTTTAGGCTACATAGTAGATGTGTCTGAGGGTAGTTTCTGTTCACGTTCCTAGAGGTAGTGAATGCTGCTATGAGAAGTTCCTGGCGTTGTCAACTAGAGGTGATATCTTGCAACCCATGAATTGCCTTTTGGATAGAAACAGATGTAGTAAACAGTTACTACGCACAATAGTTATAGGGGTGACAACCATTTCTTTAAGAATGGAAGCTTTGTGTGTAGCAGTCCTTCGCGAATATACTAGTAATAAGTTTTGTATTGAGGTTCTCTTCTTATTCTTTCAGGAAAACGGAAGTGTCCAGCTGAGACGCAGGCCATCATGGTTTTGTTTCTGTATATCACCTGCATACTCCAGCACTTCCGAGTGCTGCCAGAAGAAGGCGTCACTATAGATCCCGGAGATGCAATAGACCGTCTGCCCAATAAGGCTAAACACAAGCTGAGATTCATCCCAAGGAAACATTAACTCCTATAGTGCGTGCTGAAATGTCAGTAATGCATCACTTAAATATAGTTGGATACAACTTAAGAATCAGGCGTTGAATGGCCCTTAAACGATTCACACCAGACAATGGCGTCCACCTACTGTCATCACCTTGTACTAAACGCCCTTGAACCTACGAGCATGGCGCCACAAATGCTTTGAGATGGAAGATGATCAACTACGGTTCAAGTTAATTAGAAGCAACGTCACAACAACCAATTGACAGCCATTAGTTGGAGGGCCTCCTCTGAGCTTGATTCATTGCTTTGTTCTTGAGTTGTGTCGGACTGCAGCCCGTGCAAAATAACGCCCATCGCCTAACCGTACGAAGTGGCTGAATAAACTCTGTCCTGAATTAGATCACATCCGGAAAGACATGAAAGTCAGAACACATATAATGAGAGTTTCAACTATGTTACATCAAGACGTTAAAGAAGCCTGCCTGATCTACGAAGATTCGACCATTGCAGGGCTGTAGGCAGTCGCCATCACCACCTGGACATCTGGCATAAACACGACTCACTGGGTAGGTACAAAGAAAAATATGCAATATTTTTTACCCTTCACGTGACCGAAAATGTTCCGTGTAAGAGCTGTAGGCCAATTTGACAAACGATGACAGAAGTCCAATTTCTTAAAGTAATAAGTACGCCCTCTCAATATTAAGCTTTTAATAGGCATGTCGAGGTCTATAATTGTCACATTGCTGCAGGTTGCCCCTTTTGCTTCGTTAGTATCTCGTAAATCAGCCCCAAACGATGGAACTAAGCTACGCAAAGCCGTAATCTACGAAGGGGCCAGCTGACAACTGCTGTCGTTACACAAAAAAGCTTTGCCTCATCTATTTGCTTGACAACTGGCCCTACAGCTAAGGCGGGACAACGTTAGACTGTACAAATAACATCTTTCCTAAACAGGACAACTCTTTCTGAGGGAAGCTCACGCGGAAGAATTTTTGTATCTTGTTATCTTTGTCTTAAGCTCAAAAAGCAACGAAAAAGTTCTATTGGCGAAAACGACCGAAATGATCACGGCCTGGTCATAGCCAATCCTCCTTGTGGGCTTGTGTCTTTATATTGAGGACCGCACCAACAACACATCAAAGTTGTTGTCTTTTCATACTGTGCAATGTTTTCTACAAACCTTTTGCTTCAAAGTAAACACTAAAATTCTTATTATTGTATACTAATTAAAAATAACGTCATCTAAAGGTACGGCGACATGGCCATGACGACTAAATACAAGCCTCCACTAGTCGAATCTTCTTAAAGTTCCTCTACTGCCTTTTAACGCGACAAAGTGAGGGAGCTCGTGTCGCAGAAAATTCGGCGTCGGCGTTGTTCGCGTTGTCGTCGGCGTTGTAACACAATAAAAAAATCTTGCGGAGATTCGGGAAATCGAACCTAGGTCTTTCAGATTGCTAGGCGAGCAGGCTTCAAAGCACACTTCAAAGGCTCTTTTATTTCTGCATTGCATGGAAATAATCTTAGCATGCTTACGCCACAAAGCACCAGGCCACCATACCCCTGCACCACACTACGAAGGCTCATTATTTTGAACTCAATAAAAAGGCACCTATTGAATGCGTGGTGGTCTTTGACTTCGTGAAGTGCCTTTATGTACTTATGCGAACATGAGTAATTGTGAGTATGCGAATTTTGAAACGTGACCCGATAACAATCACGTTGCACTCAATAAAGCATTTCATTTTACTGCCGTGAGCTGTAACAAATCAGTGCCATCCATGCTGTAGAGATAAAAGTAAATGCGCATGCGCTCGAATGCCACTTGTGCTGAAGTTATTCACCGCATGGTGACAAAAATGATACTTTATAAAATCAGAAACAAAACAGGCCTACTGCACTGCTTCAGCCCAGAGAATGAAGACGCGGAGAAGTGAGGGTGCAATAGTTTAACGGTCACTACGTAAAAATAACCACTGAGGGAAGAAGGACTGTTGGAATTCTGTTTAGAACATAGCACTGTCGTCGTGCAATAGTTGGCTGCACTTGTGCAGTACATCTTTACCACTTCCTTCATGCTTACCACTTGACCTTAAATTCTTATTCACAAGTGGCAGTGCAGGAACTAAGGCTACGACCACATGTCAGGCGCAGGCAACGGTGTACGCAGTCTAAATCCGGGCAGATCGCCATCGGCAAATTAACCTGGCAAATCCTAATACCATAGTCTATTTTAATGATTCCAGCGAAGCAGTACTGTTTTGGGAGCTGTCACATTCCAGGTGGGAATAGAGATTTGCCAGCCTAGAATCACTGATGAGGCATTTGGAATGTGAAAACCAGTCACGTTTCCTTTTTACCTTCTAACCAGCCTTACCGGAAGACAAAGAGAAGGCAGTGGCCGCATGCATCGACACAAGTCACTGGGATGAGACAGTCAAAGTATTCTCGTAAGCAGTCGCATGACAAGTGAATGACGTGACGTGCTGATCAACGATTTCAATGTTTAGTGTAAATGTACGAAAAAGAAGGCAGTAAGAAACTATGCGTCAGACCACGGCAATCATAGTTGGAAACTGTGAGAATGACTGCACCGAAACTATGCAATAGCCGTTTTGTGCAAAGAGAAAATAGGACTTCAAGGGAGAGTCCAGAAGCGAGAGAGATTGAAGCAAGGAGTGAAGGCCGGATGTTAAGCCGGCAATGGCCGGTTGGGACCCTAGCACGTGGGGAGGGGACAAAAGTGAGCGAAAAAGAAGACAGTAGCAAGAGCAAGGTTCTGAAGAACAAAACGCAGTGGCATATACAAAATGTGCAGCCCGTGAGGACTCGTGCTGAACTTGTGCCTCTCCACGAAGATGAATCGTGGCGAGCACAAGATTGACAGATCTGAAACTCTATTCCAGTTGAACACGTAGTGTGATACATTAGTACTGAGAAATCATACCAGAAGAGCAAACATGAGAAGAATCTCGAATTTAGAATCAGTTAAGCGAGTGACGTTAGGATACATAACGTTACGAAGCTCGACAAGGGGGATTTCATTACGGAAGGGTCGAAACACGGGAGAAAACAGATCAGCGCAATTAGAGACAGGCACAGCAATCTCAATAACTTTTGGAACAAGGCAGCTGAAGTCGTAAGAAATCCTGTATAAATGCTTGTACCAGTGCTAATAATCATGGCAAATGTCTCTGATATAGTGGCGCCAAAAAATGTGCTCTAAATGGAAAGTGTTACGTGTCTTTAGACGTTCTCCCAGTCCCAGCCTGTAGACCTTAACAACAGAGCTCTCCGATCTATCACTACCTACTCTATCTCGGCGTTGATATCTCTTCTTATCTTACTTGGTCCCTTCACATTAGTAACATAATTTGCAATGGTAATAGCACGCTCGGTTATTCTCTTCGTAATTTTTCTCCTGCCCTTAGCACAGCTAATCTCATCTTGCACATGACACTTGTAAACGTTAAGGCAGAAGATGATGCAGCCATGTAATAGCTCAACTGTGCTAACCTAACTTACGCTGTCGAAGTTCTTGAGAGTAACTCCAATTAATTTTGCATAACTCTAATCGTAATCTTAGCACATCATAAGTGGAACGCATGTTAAGCCTATACCCTCATTGGCTAATCGTCAAAATTTTTGCGGATCGTCTTTTTTGTTGCATCCAATCTTTAATTATTGCCCTAGAATTTGTACCGTACTCATTCCTCCATCTTTGTACATTTCACCACAACTGAACCGCACACAATTATTTGGAATCGCGCCGTTAAGGCAAAGCACATGCGGTGACTTCATTCCCCGAACCTTTAAGGATTGGAACCACCAGCCCGCATTGACTGCCAGCATTGAAGGCACCCATCATTTTTTAGCAGCATTAGTCATCACTCTATAACTATATGACTGCCTTTTATGCATTGCGCTTTTATGTTTCTGTTGCTTTTATTGTTCAATTCACCACCTCCACTCCCTTCTTTAATGCCTGGTGGCTTGAGGATAAAACAAGCAAATAATTACCTAAAGAGCGCAAATTGGTGAAACTTTTCAGAGGAATACAAGAGAAAAATTAAAAAAAAGCCAAGTGTGAATCAGACACACATTTTTTGAACGATGGACTGGAAGAGTTTGCAAGGTTACACAGTTAATGTCTTGCGACATTAAATGCGTCAGAAACAATGAATAACGCTAACATAAAACTATTTCTTTAAATGTGTTACCGTAAAATCATCAGAAATTGTAGACTATTTAAGTATACGTTAGTTAGAGTTCTAATAAAAGTGTGTATCGAATCAAAGCAGTGTTATACTTCAATTACCCAAAGAAATGGGCTATAGTGATCGCAAGGCATGTCAAAAAATGGGTCACTATCATGCCTAGTAAAGGTGTCGCGTCCAGCAGGCCTACTTGGTTCTTAATCTTCTTCGCACCGGTGGTGCCCACCGCCAGAGACGGTTTTGATTGATTTGACTGACTGAAGGCTTCTTCGAACCAAGCGTGCTCGTCAGAGACGGTTTTTAATAATAATAATAATAATAATTGGTTTTTTGGGGGAAAGGAAATGGCGCAGTATCTGTCTCATATATCGTTGGACACCTGAACCGCGCCGTATGGGAAGGGATAAGGGAGGGAGTGAAAGAAGAAAGGAAGAAATAGGTGCCGTAGTGGAGGGCTCCGGATTAATTTCGACCACCTGGGGATCTTTAACGTGCACTGACATCGCACAGTACACGGGCGCCATAGCGTTTTTCCTCCATAAAAACGCAGCCGCCGCGGTCGGGTTCGAACCCGGGAACTCCGGCACAGTAGTCGAGCGCCCTAACCACTGAGCCACCGCGGCGGGTATTATTTTCGGCGAATTAAGATGCAGGTATAAAGGGAGTATGACTTGACTGCTCTATATAAAAGCATTTAGATTGCATACAAGTTGATGCACAAGAGAATTTAAGCGGCAAAAAGGTTAAACAACAAAAAGGTGGAACTGGCTACCACTAGGGGTGGCCCCTTCTCGGCATAGCTGAAGATGCATTACATCTGACCGCAGCCCAGAACAACCTACCAGGGCTCCGGGCCCTGGTTTTACCGACCTAAAGGCCCGGCCCACATGCGATAGCGTCCAATCATGTTAAACTATTAACATGATTAGTTAACAAG
Source organism: Amblyomma americanum (assembly GCA_030143305.2). Classification (NCBI taxonomy): domain Eukaryota; kingdom Metazoa; phylum Arthropoda; class Arachnida; order Ixodida; family Ixodidae; genus Amblyomma; species Amblyomma americanum. The sequence continues at coordinate 52,065 of JARKHS020029548.1, forward strand.
TGTATGGACCTCCCTCCTATTTCCGTAAGGTATATAACCCTCTCCCTAAAGTAAACAAAACAAAAATGAAGATCAAATTGACTTCCCGAACCCATTGTCTCAAAAAGGCGGCACAAAACCATTGGTCCGATGGGTTGCGACTCCCGGCAGCCTTTTCAGTATTACCAAAACACTATCCCACAAACAAAAAAAGACAAAAACAAACATACAATCTTCCTGCTATTGTCGCAACAGAAAACACTACGACGGCCATGAAGCCAAAATCGTGTCAAGTCGCACACACAGCAGTTTGCTATGTAGCAGAAACAATGCCGTCGGCTCGCCTCGGTCGCGATCACTGCTGCCATCGCAACGGACGCGACCAGCTGGACAGCTCCAAGTTTATTTCAGTATTCGGAAAACGGCGCGCGTCGCGAGTTTTTCGCAGGTTAACTTATCGCTGACTTGAAGGGAAAGCACTAGCACCGACCATAATCACTTTCACAGCGCAGACACTTGTCGCTATGCTGTGAAACTTGCGCACGCACAGGAAAATAACTCGTAGCAGAAATTACAAAACGCTTGCAACAAAAACAAACAACTCCAAAAAAACACTTCGAGACACCGCCATTGCACAGGTCTTGCGTCGGTTTGAAGAGGCGGCAGCGTTTCGATGGAGGCGAAACGCTAAAGCGCCCGTGTGCTGTGCGATGTCAGATCACGTTAAAGATCCCCAGATGATAATAATAATAATAATAATAATTGGTTTTTGGGGAAAGGAAATGGCGCAGTATCTGTCTCATATATCGTTGGACACCTGAACCGCGCCGTAACGGAAGAGATAAAGGAGGGAGTGAAAGAAGAAAGGAAGAAAGGTGCCGTAGTAGAGGGCTCCGGAATAATTTCGACCACCTGGGGATCTTTAACGTTTACTGACATCGCACAGCACACGGGCGCCTTAGCGTTCTTTCCTCCATAAAAACGCAGCCGCCGCGGTCGGGTTCGAACCCGGGAACTTCGGATCAGTAGTCGAGCACCCTAACCACTGAGCCACCGCGGCGGGTTTCCCCAGATGGCCGAAATTATCCCGGAGCCCACCACTAGGGCATCTCTTTCTTCCTTTCTTCTTTCACTCCCTCCTTTATCCCTTCCCTTACGGCACGGCTCAGGTGCCCAACGATATATGAGACAGATACTACGCCAGTTCCTTTCCCCCCAAAAAAACAAATATTGATACTAATTGGGTTTTTGGGGAAAGGAAATGGCGCAGTATCCGTCTCATATATCGTTGGACACCTGAACCGCGCTTTAAGGGAAGTGATAAATGAGAGACTGATAGAAGAAAGGAAGAAAGAGGTGCCATAGTGGAGGGCTGCGGAACAATTTCGATCACCTGGGGATCTTTAACGTGGATTGACATCGCACAGCACACGGGGCCTTAGCGCTTTGCCTCCATAAAAACGCAGCCGCCGCGGTCGCGTTCGAACCCGGGAACTCTGGATCATTAATTTCGATCCGAAGCGCGTAGAGATTATGTGCACACGACGTCCACGTGTTGCTTAGAGCCTGCACTCATGAACCGATTTGATCGCCTGTGAGTTGTTTTTTTAATCCGTGTGAAGAGGTGAAGATTGAGCCTTTTCAATTGAAATTGGGGCAATTATTATTTTAGGCAGTAAAATATTGAACATGTGGGTTTTACTTTTTTTCAGAGAAATAACTGGTGATTAGTCCGTTTTCGTGGTGCAGATGTGTTCTGTTTATCGCTCATTACTCCCACAAACTCTCCGGAAAGACAGATTGCGCTAAAAAATGTTTAGCAATTCAGCAAAAGGAAATGTTCATACCTTACAATTCTGGACAAAAGCGTTTCTTAAAGGGAAAGAGTTTGCGAGCACCGTTTTTTCATACATTGTATGATTTCAACATAGAAATCGTTATGTCCACAGCCGTGGCCCAGTGGGTTGGGCGCCCGTCTCGGCTATGGAGGTGGTTGGTTCGAAACCCACCGCCGGACACCCATCGGTAAAAATGAGTACAAGCGTCCCCCGGCCCGGCGCCCGGCTTTCTTTAGGGGTGCTCACTTGGGAAAAGGTCTGTAAACCACGCGGCGCCCCTGGCTGGACAAGCCCAGTTTCGAACGACCCCGCAGCCTGCTAAAGGGTGTACCCTTCGGCCAACGTGGTTCGAACGCGCGCAAAGCCTCGATGCGCTGTCACTGGGCGCTGTCACCAGTCTTGGAGCAGGGCGACGGTAGAGTGATTAGCGCTTCATAAGTACATTGATTTCGTTAAAGTAGCGGCCAATGCCTGTAGCTATGCTTGATTATTATTAGCTGTGTTCTTACTTCTCACTTTCAAAACACCCTTTTCGTTTCTATCCTGAGACTACGCTGTACAATAGATAAAAACGTTGTAGTGAACTCGATCCATTAGCTATTCACTGAAAACTACCTTCTAAAAAACATTAAACAATTGACACCAATTTTCATACGGAGGCTATACCTGTCTGCACTGGCTAAACACATTCACTCCAATGCCCATTTTTATGATAAAATCATCCTTAAGCTGATTTCTCTCCTTTATCCCTTCCCTTACGGCGCGGTTCAGGTGTCCAACGATATATGAGACAGATACTGCGCCATTTCCTTTCCCCAAAAAACCAATTATTATTATTATTAAAAAATTACTAGGGGTGTGCCTGTCGAGTACAGCGAGGTTTCACATGAAAATGAAGTGCTCTGTGTAATTTATGTTCGCTGCTCTCTTATCGAAGATTTATTCCACTTTTTTCGTGTTTTGTCACCCACTTCGTGCTGATTCTGAAGAAGTTCCTTGAGTGGAGTTGCAATTTTGCGGCATCTTTTATAACATGTGCCTGGAGGGGGATCCAGTTCTACACTGAAACATTTTCCTTCGGCCAACCACTTGGTTAATAAAAAAAATGCTTATGTAGTGTTCTCAACGTATACAAGTAGGGCGTGTCGCTAAATACGTTGTCAGCGTACTTCAGAACATGGAATAACACAAAAATTGAAAGGAGCACTCACGACGTCTCTTTTGTCCGGATGCAACCACAACGTAGAATAAAGGCAGAAAAATCGCAATGCGATGCATCTTTGTTCCAGCGGTGTGGTCGCCAGAAGAACTGTGCTGACCGATCACTCACGCCAGTGCAACACCTTGCAAAAGAAAGCATTGTAGACCTCCGACTAAGCTTGCTTTGGCTACAGAGCAAAAGAAGATGCTGAAGTATTCCCAGAATACAATGGCTTGAAATATGCCAAGGGTCAGAAAAGATGTCGACACAATAGAGGCATGCGCTTTTCTATGGTTCCCTTGCATTCGTTGCTGAGTTGCTGCTCGTTGCTACTCGCCGTATTTTCTGCGGTTGGTCTGTACAGTTATTTCTTGTTCAAGATGCTTGTTCTGAATTTATTTCCCACAAAGCGTGTATTGTTATGAAACCGCCTTGGTTTCTAAACCTGCCCATCTGTGTTTCATGAACAAATTTCTGATGCACTTACACAATGATAGTCTATTCTTTTTATAACTTGCTTAAAAAATTTCTGTATTCTGTGTTTTATTTCTGCATGCCCCACCCCTTATGTAACACCCTCTAACGAGGGTCACTAAAGTAATAAAGTGAAGTGAAGATTATGTGAGGGAATGGTACGGGTTGAAATAATCTAACGAGATGTTTAGAGATGAATTGGAGAGGAATGGGCGGGGCCTTTGCCCTGCAGTGGGCATAGTCAGGCTTATGCTGGTGCTGATGAAAAGGTAACATTTCTCTATTTTCTCCACTTTCCCCTAAATATGGAAGGCATTTGCCGTGTTCCCAACGTTTCAATGTTGCCTCCGTGTGCTCAATCATATGCGAAGACTTGTGTTATTCGGTTTCGATTCCTAGGCAGACTAGTAAGGACCAAGCCCGTAGACGTACTTTGTAAGTCGTCGATACAGCTCGGTAACGGCATGTACCGTCAGGAACAAAAGTCTGTGGACCACGTGTTTCTCTAGCGAAGCCGATAGCTCTATAATTGTCCGGTGGCTGGAGGGCCCAGTTATGGAGATGAAAGAACAAAATTTTTGACTTTCACCTTCACGAGTGTGGTCTCCAACCACTGGCTAACAACCGAGCTATCTATCGGCTTCGATTCCGGAACACCTGGTCTACAGACTTTTCACCCCCACTGTACGTTTTAACTTCGCAACATGTTTGCAATCAGCCATTTTGTTTTATTAAAGCTTTAACGACAGCGATTAATGCGGGTTCGGACACATCTTCCTGGGCACGCAGATCGTCCTGCCGTTGCGCTTGAGTTCGGCGAAGCCTTCCCTGCAAACGCAGCGCCCTCTGTAGCAACTTGTAACGCATCTCTTAGGCTTCGGTCTACCGCACTTCGGTGCGCACGTGGAGACGCAGAGATCGAAGCGAGAGTTGGCCGGGCATTTCGGAGGACACTTCTTGGCCGATATGCACGTCTTGCCCCTCCGCCTATGGTCCCTTGATTAAGAAAAAGAAGAAACAAAAGCCACAATGTGGATGGCGTCATGAACATCATTATATAAAAAAATTTTCAGTGCAACTATTTAAGACAAACATAAACACTTTCTGTCAACGCAACTTCGGTAAATTTTTGGGTGTGGTAAGTACAGTCACAAATTAGTGCTCTTTATGAATTTGTTTTTTATATTGGTAATTTTGTTTTCTGTATTTTGCTAATTCAATAGAAGTAATTTTTTATAAATTTGTGTATCTTGTGGTATTTATGCTTTGTTTTTGTGTTACTGTTGTATTAACAATGTAGTTTCATGATAATGCTATTGTTTAAAATTGATAATTGTTCCATGTCGATACAGGTCTTTTGAGTCATGCCTATTGGGAGTGGGGAGAGGGCCGATACTGAGACCGCTTTTTTTTTGTCTGGCCCCTAGGCGACCAATGTTACCTACACAATTTTTTTCTACTTTGAATTGGTATAGAAATGATGTTCCAGCGAACAAATAGCGGTGTTAGATCGTTGTAATTCCTGCCTAGAAGTGAGTGCAGAACGTCGTGCAAACGATGATATGTACCGCAAATTGGGCCATCAATTTCATGAGACGTCTTGAGGAGGGCTTCGCCAGTTAGCTGACGGTTTTCAACTACAGAGTTCAAACATAGCTGGTTACGGACTTTCCGATATTTTTGTAAGCAGAAAAGGTCTCTTGGGTTCTCATGCACTAAACAACTCGTGAAGAGGTTGTGGTCTCTTGTCAGCCTCGCGAAGGGGTGAGAGGAGAGCATTGCGCCATTCCAGGAAAAAAAAGCACCTCGTTATTTGCGGCTAAGAGAGAAATGCAAATACTACTACTGACTAATAGTATTACTGCAAGTATTACCACCACTACTTTTGCCTCTATCGAAACGCAGCCGCCGCGGTCGGGTTGGAACCAGGGAACTCCGGATCAGTAGCCGAGCGCCCTAACCACTGAACCACCGCGGTGGGTTCACCCATAAGCGTTGCCCGTTTTCAACACAAGTGAAAACTCCGTGGTGGCTCAGTGGTTAGGGCGCTCGACTACTGATCCGGAGTTCCCGGGTTCGAACCCGACCGCGGCGGCTGCGTTTTAATGGAGGAAAAACGCTAAGGCGCCCGTGTGCTGTGCGATGTCAGTGCACGTTAAAGATCCCCAGGTGGTTGAAGTTATTCGCGAGCCCTCCACTACGGCACCTCTTCTTTCTTTCTTCTTTCACTCCCTCCTTTATCCCTTCCCTTATGGCGCGGTTCAGGTGTCCAACGATATATGAGACAGATACTGCGCCATTTCCTTTCCCCCAAAACCAATTATTATTATTATTAGTGAAAACTCCTGAGCAAGAATACCGTGAAAGCAAGAATACCGTGAACGCGATTTGAAATCTTCACCACGATGCTTTATCTCAAAAAGCCGAAATAAAAATCTTGTGCCATCCCATTAATGAGGTCCGGGCAGGAGGCCTTTTCTAACTTCGCTTCAACAAACCGGCAATAACAACGCCAAGTTCGGCACTAAACCTGCGCTTTGATGAACGCCTGAAAGCACAACATGCCATCCCAATTTACCGTGCGTCGCCTTTATCAACGTTCAGAATTTTGTAGTCGAAGAGTGCTGAGTGTTCGTACAATCCCCTTACGAGGATCGCATTATTTGTGGAGAAGGCAGCCGGGAGGCAAATGATATTTTTAAGAAAAAAAAATATGCCGCCACCGTCTGGAAGAAGGTGATGAAACGAGCGTTAGCTGTTTGGTTTACTAGGATATGAATGAGCTTAACCTATGGCAACCGCCATCTTCGATTTATCGGTGACGTCGTCAATTGGCGGCCATCTTGAATATATCAGTGATGTCACCAATCAATCACCAATTCCATATACTAATGATGTCACCAATCAGATTGCTATATCGATTTACTATGGGGCCGCCATCTTGAATTCCTCGGACAGAAAATTTCACGCCGAAGGGAGGTGGTAGCAGACCCCGCAAAATCGAGAAGCGTGATGAGTAAGAGCTAACGCTCTTAAAATTTGCAGCACGCTTAAGCTTCACCTTTAAGAGTGGTGGTCGTGGTGAAAATTTTTCTTGATACGAAAGCCTAAAATAAAATTACGCAGCATCATTGCAGGCGGCCTTCAGGCTGCCATTTGTGCTTCGCGACAGCGTGTTTCAGGGCTGCCCGAGTGTCCACGGAGCGCGATATTCTGTTCAGGTGTCCACCGAGATGTCAGACAACTCCTGCGCCATTTCCTATCTTCAAAACCAATCTCTCCGATTTCTCCAAGTATTCAGAGCAACTCTTGGCCACCGAGCGATATACGACAATTTCGCATATTTTTTGGCAGTAGAATGGCGAAAATTGAAACGTAGACATATTCCGTAACTAAGAAAACAAGAACTCCGCTGAGCCGGATTTGAACAAGCGACCTGTGGATGTCCGCAGTAAGATAACCTCTACTGTCCACCGCTCTTCCAACAGTGCATGCTATCGACGGAATGGTCTCACAGTCTCCGCTGCATTGTCTGGGAAGTGACTTTAGGTAATCCTCACCTACATACGAAACCTCGCGGCAAGAGAGAAATATACTTCAGCCACAAATTTCCGGTTTTTGAAGCGAAAAGCCTCGCTACGCAGGTAAAGCAGTCATCGTGTAGAACGAAGAATGACCTTGAACAACCTTCAGCCCTACCACGTTAGCATTGTGTAACCTTATATGGTACAATTATGATGTCGAACCCTTGACCCCTGAGTGACCTATTGCATTTAGTTGACCTCTGTCGTTGGGTGACCTTTGGGTTGACCTTTGACCTAAAGAACATCTGGTGGGGTGATGTGAAGCCACATGATGACACCCGATGGGAGTGTGGTAAAATCATTTGACACACGTCATAGCCACGTGTTCGTGTTGGTATATATAGAATGGCTGCCGCGAGCGTGTAGCGGAACTGCCTTGGACGAGCCTCAGACGCTTAGCAAGCGTCCTTGCTTTTCGCTGAAATCCAGGATTAGCCAAGTTAAGCCACTTAAAATTTCTTTTCCACACATAGACGCATCATTGCCGGAATAAAACACCGGAAATTATGGAGAATTACCGGGAAACTTTTCAAACCTACAAAGGCATTCAAAGGGCGGCGACAACGCAGGCCACTCTTTACATACGCAACAGACTAATCTGAGCCCGTTACGTACGAAGTAATAATATACTTCATGGAGAATTCGACAAGCACAGCCTTAGCTGAATTTCGTCTGAAAGCGGTTCATCATGGATCATCGCGTAACAAAGAAGAAAAAAAAATGGCCAGGCTTAGCTTGGTTAAGCCAAGAATGCGTTGCATATGTCGATGGAGTTCCGTGCTGCTCCGTTGACTCGATAGGCTATTGACTCGATCGCCATAGAAACTGCCCGTGTAGCAGCGCTCGATCGCCTTTGAGTCGATAGACTATCGGTTCGAGGGCCCTCAAAATACCCGTGTGACAGGGGTATAAGACTGTCCCGGCGAAGGACCGCAGCTCTTTTATACATATGCCGTGACGTCAATCATAGCGCAGCGCCCCTAGCAGGAGGAGCGGGAATCAGGTGGTGGCTGCGGCCGCGCGCGACCGCGCCAGTTGGGGCCCAGCTTTTCCTCCGTGACGTCACGCGCCGGCGCAGCGCCCCTAGCGGGAGGAGCGGGAGTCAGGTGGTGGCTGCGGCCGCGCGCGACCGCGCGAGTTGGGGCCCAGCTTTTCCTCCGGCTGTCGTGACGTCACGCTACGTGGTTGCGCTAAAGGTCAATGGTGGCTGCCCGGCCGCGCCCAAGGGCTGAACTGAGTGATTGGAATATGCAACGCATAAAAGGTTGCCTGTAATTTATCCAAGATAGAACTTAGGCCATTCCGATTGTAGTCGTTGCATTCAAAGCAGAAAGTGGAGCTTTTTCATAGTTTATAGTTTAAGAACAAAAATAGCGCTGCACACGCCGAGAAAAGGCTGGAACACACTCTCAAAACCAACTGCCGATTCTAAGCGTATTCCCGGCCCTTTTCTCTTTCTTCGTCTCTGTGTGTTGCGTTAGCTTTTGTCGTGAAGGAAAAAAACATGGTGCATTTACCAGTGCACTGGGCGAGGGATTCGCCAGCAGTTGCAGCACATCTTCGAAGGAACTAAGGCCGACAGCATACAGACGGATCAAGGCGATGGGCAGATTTGGGCATCAAAAAATGACAGGATAGTTACCGAAGTTAGCGCGGAATTCAGAGGAAGCTGTTGATACTTGAATGTTATAATATGGTGAGGTAGTGAATACGATAGCAACTTCATATCTGTATAGTTCTAATGCTGTCTTTGTAGTTGTCCACGCATACTTGTTTATTTTCTGGTTCTTCTCTCCAGTCCGCTGTTGTAGGCGTGCAACGCCACCGGTGATCCTCTCCTCGGGCGAAGCGTTTCACAGTATCAATCCTCCGCTGTCATCATACTCTCCGTACTCCTACGGCAAAAACATTTCTGGATGGTTCTCGTGGTAACTGCCCTCCGGTTACGAATTTGTACGCTCTCGCCATACCCTCTTCCTTCCGCGGTAGCCCTCCTCGATCTCCTTACAGTGTACCTACCCTCCAGGTGGTATCTCATGGCAAGCACTGCCCGCTTACCCCTTACACTCTCTCCACACATTCCTCCTTTCACGGTAACCACCCCCTCGTTAAGCTTTTCTATGCTCTCTTTATGCCATGTGCCGTCTCCGGTAGCTATTGTACTGTTGGGGATTACTCCGCTGTTGCCACAATCTCCTTCTTCCACGGTAACAACCTTCCGGACGGTTCCCGTGCTAACCACGCTCCGGCCAGTCATCTCAGGCCTGCGTTCCGGGAGCGGGGAGGAAAGCACCTTTTTTCTGAAGGAAATTAAAGTTGTTTCAATCAATCAATCAATCAATCAATCAATCAGTCAATCAATCAATGAACCCTTCGTTCATACCTTCCTACGCCGTCTCCGTACCCTCCTACTTCCATGGTAACCCTCCTCCTGATTCCACGGCAACCATCTACTGAGTGCTTCCCATGGCGACGCACGCACTAGTTACAGCGGCAACTGCTGCTACTGCTACTACTACCACTACTACTACTATACTACTACTACTATACTACAACTACTACTACTACTACTACTACTACTACTACTATTACTACTACTACTACGAGAAACCCACGAATAGGCGCTTAACAACTGCCGCTGTTAAACATGAGTATGATAACCGTAGACCAGGATAGGTGCTTCGGTCGAAGTTAATGCGGTCTAACCCATTCCATACTCGGTGCACATGGGCGGGTCAAGATGTGGCCTTCAATTTCATGTGCCCAGTGTCCAGAGGAACTGACATAGGGAGAAGATAGGCATTAAATTATACCCTGTCTTGTTCTTTTCCCCGCGGTCCTGCGAACTATGCGGACTCCCGGCTATCTTTAATTTCACCTTTAACTCCCATTCCTGCGGGTTCAGTGTGACGGGCCTCTCTGCAGTAATGCACCTAGTTAGGCTAGCGATGATTATGATGGTTATGATGCTGACTTATCCAAAATGCAGAGCCTCACGCAGTGCCTGCGAGGTAGTGCACAGACTGTTCTGCACTATAGCCTTCTGCTCTCACCTCACGTAGCCTGGAGGGCAGGCGCATCCAACGACGCACTGACGAGTGCAAGCTGTGGGGATCGGTCTGTTGCAGGTCCACGGACATGCCGACTCGCAGTAGTTGAAGTCTTGATTACTGCGGCACTTGCACTGGTTGCACTGCTGCACGGTTATGCACTGGCCCCAGGCATTGCGGATGTGGCCTGACTTGCAAACGCACGAACGACGCTTTTCCAGTTCCGAACGGGGAGTCAGACGAGGTTTGCAAAAGTTATCGGGTCGCGGCGATCCGCGGACACGAACCTCCCAGCCATTGCATTTTGATGACAGGCCTGCAAGCAAGTGATAGGTGTCAGCGAAATTAGCACCACCAGTGCGAGACCCGCTACAGTTGAGGTTATTTTAATAATGGGCAAAAGTCTCGCACGAACAAATCAGTTAGTCCATCTATGCATAATCCATAGTTACGATCCTCCGTAAATTTCGTGAGTTCGGCACCATCATTGCCTGCTGGCCACCTTCTCTTAGTGTTTCTTTCTTTTGGTATCCACTCTATCGAAAAGTGCAAATTGCTATCAGTAAAAATAGCAAGATGGGCTGTTTGGATGAGGTTCATTTCGAAGGAAAAACAGAGCGCGATCAAATGTTGCACGCCGAAAGAAAATTACATTATACATAAAAAACAGAAGGAACTTCTACAGATAAGCTATCTCTTCAACACTACACATGATACGAAACTTTACCGGTGATTATTTTATATATTGGAAAGCAAAGGAAAAACACTCGGTTTCATTCATTTGACTGTACAAATGCCCGTATGATTTGTTTGATTTTTCGAACAGTGATGAGTGTTGTATCGATTTCAAATTTGTTTAAGTTCTGAAGGTTTATAAATATGCAAGTTTTCTTTCCGTAATTAGTGTACATACGAGTAATAATAAATTTTGTGTGTGGCGTTTTTTTCATGTTCCTCAGTTTGAAGGAACCTGAAAACTAATGTTCATATTAAATATCAAGTAAAAACAACTTGCCTATGAATAATATATCAAAACGATTAATGCTAAGCTTTACATGTTCGCTATCGAAGTGTGTTCCATATGAGAGACTAGGAGCAATTTTTCTTCCAATACTATTTAACACATTTCATTTGTGTGCGAAGTGTTAAAAACAATAGGCAACTTTCGAGGTAAAACGCCTGAAACATTTACAGCCACGTAGAACACCAGGAGGTCGACGTTGAGGACAACGCAGCGAGCTATGGAAAGAAAAATGAAAGGTGTAACGTTAAGGGTCAAAACAGCAGAGTGGGTAAAGGAACACAGGCAGTTCAAGGACATCCTGGTAGAAATCAAGAGGAAGAAATGGGCTTCGGCGGGGCATGTAATGCGAAGGCAAGATAACCGATAGTCGTTAAGGGTAACGGAGTGGATTCCAAGAAAAGGCGAGAGTAATAGGGAATGGAAAACGTTTTGCGGGGATAGGGTGGCCGCAGTCGGCACACGACAGGGTTAATTGAAGAGTTATGGGGGAGGCCTGTTTCCTGCAGTGGGCGTAGTCAGGATGATGGCGATGATGAGAACACTGTGGTAAAAGTAGCCCTTGATCATGACGTTTTCACAGACCTCCAGGCTGCCTCGCGCATTAAGAGCAGCGATAAGGGTGCGTGCAAGCACCGATAAATAAAGAAAGAGAAAAAACAAACGCAACACTTGGCAGCTATATTTTCAGCTATAAATTATGCCAGGGCTTCGTTGATCCTCTCCAGTAACTGGCAGGCAAGATACGAGTTTATTAAACACTGCATGTAAGAAACATATTGGGCCTTCATGGTTGGCGTCCTCACGCCTCACTATGTGCAAATGATTACTCTTCGAGTACGAATTCTGCGGTAAAAAATTTGAAAGAAGGAAATAAGTTTCAGATGCGTTGGGGCCTGAGTTGAAGCTTCGTTTGGTATTCTGCTTTGCAACATTCAAGTAGCAACAACTTGTGCACGTTAAGTGAGAACGTATAAATACGGTGCCTTGCACTCCTGACTACTACTCGCTTGGTGCCCATTTCTGCAATGTTTTTCCAGAACATAAAGATATATTTCTATAACAAAACGTTGTAGCGTAAGTTCAGTCTCCGCTGACGATGTGACTAAAGTGCACGGTGGGCTTAATTTCAATATCATACCTGCTACCTTAGGTCGTCTGCAAGACTTTTGGTCCTTACATTACCTTTACAGAATGTTCTTGCATGCAGCTTCTTATACTTTGCGAAAACTTTTATAACATCTATGCACCTGTTGGAAGTTTGAGACACAGGCAGATCTGTCTTTTTTTTTTCTTAAGCCGCCGCGGTGGCTCAGTGGTTATGATGCCCGACTGCTGAGCCGAAAGACGAGGGCTCGATCCCGGCAGGGGCGGCAGAATTTTGATAGAGGCGGAATGCTAGTTGCCCGTGCACTGCGCGATGTCAGTGGACGTTAAAGAACCTCAGGAGGTGGAAATTACCCGAGCCCTCCTCCGCGGTGCCCCTCAAAGCCTGAGCCAGTGTGGAACGTTAAGCACTTAAAACCAAATCAGCCATATTTTTCAGCCACTTGGTGAATGGAAGGCGCATTAGTGCTCTTTTGAATAAACATGGTCTATGTCGCTAAAAAATGCAACAATGTATATTAAGGTACCTCACAAGATGGCGTTCGCTAAAAAATAATGGTGTACTTACGTGGTTTTTGGCCGCATGTTACCACAACGCAGACAGCAGTCAGCAAAATCGCAGTGCGATGCATCTCCCTTCTTGCGTTGTGGTCTTCGCTCATATCTGTGCAAAGCTTTACAGGGGAAAGCATTGTACATCTGTGCTTCACTCCGGTTCTTAACAAACACATGTCGCTCTAGGCCTTGTCATCGCCGGGCGAGCTTTCAGTAGCCCAGAGCTGTATAAGCTGCGGAAACTTGATTGGAGTACAATGACTCGAAGCATGCGAAGGTTCAGAAAAGAAGTACGAGCAATAGTGGCCTGCATGTTTCTATGGTTCTCCTTGCATTTGCCGCTGGAGCACGATATGCTCACTTTGTATTCTCTGGTTTTGCCTGTACAGTTATATATTGCTGTGTATGCTTATTCTATTTGCATGTTTCTTAAAATGGGGCCCCGGAGATTTCGGCCACCTGGGGTTCTTTAACGTGCACTGACATCGCACACTGCACGGGCCTCTAGAATTTCGCTTCCATTGAAATTCGACTGCCGCGGCCGGGGTCGAAAACGCGTCTTTCGGCTGAATGGCGGTTAGCTACTAAGCCGGCAGACGAGAGTTCGATCCAGGCCGCGGCAGTCGAATTTCTATGAAGCGGAATTTCAGGAGTCCCGTGTACTGTGCAAAGTCCGTGGACATTAAAGAACACCAGGTGGTCGAAATTTTCGGTGCCCTTCACTACGGCGTCCCAGATAACCTGAGTCGCTCTGGGACGTTAAACCTCATAAACCATAAACCATCATGTTTTTTCGTGGCGACGCCCTTTCGAACTGGCTAAGCGTTTAGGGAAGTTGGCTACTCAGTCCAAAACAAGGGTTTTATCCCAGCCCTGGCACTCTTGTTTCAATGTAGGCGATACGCAAAACTCGTACGTTTGCTGTGCCATGTTAACGGGCGTTAACATCCCCAGGGTATCGAAAATTATTCCTGAGCCCTGCACTAGGGCCATTTTCTTACAGCGAAAGTTGTAATAGCTATGCACAAGCCATTTAGAGGGTATACAACGGCAGCCCTGTAACGTGGCACGTGTAGTACGTTACGCGTAACACGTTTTTCTCACGGCGCGGTTCAAGTGTCTACCTACAAAGTTAGCCAGGAATGCGCCTACCTCTCGCGGTTAGCCATTAACTGCCACGTGCCAGGATGGGCGCCCTGCTTATCCAGTGTGCGGAATGCACTCAACGTTACCGACGCCAGGGGGCGTATACTTGCCCAATACACCACAGATTTTGCTCTCTAACCAGGTTCAGCAGTAGTTAAACAGCACGTAATTTTTTTTACCCAGCTGAAGCTCGGCTAGATCACGTGGTCAGGAAGGAGCCGCTGTGCGGCTGTGGAGCCCCGGTGCAGCGACGGCGTAGACTCCGCTCGGCGGTGCGGCGAAGTCACGTGATGCGTTGGAATGGCAGCGGCGCAGCAAGGACGTTCAAGGTCAAACGTGAGGCGACGGCGAAATCGCTCTGACGAAAGTAAAAGCTTTCCCTTTTAAAGCATGCTTTCGTACATTATTTCAAGCTTCGGAATGCTAAAGCGCGAGACATTTTTGAAGTGGAAGTTCACTACGCCAAGAAAAGGCGCTCTATTTGACCTTCTTGACCTTGAACCGAGGAGAAACCACGTGGCAGCTATGACGTCACTCAGCCGCCGCCACCGAAACAGAGCGCTCGGCGGCATTTCGATGGAGGCGAAATGTAAAGGGACCCGCCGTGATGGCTCAGTGGTTAGAGTGCTTGGCTACTGATCCGGAGTTCCCGGGTTAAATAATTATTGGTTTTTTGGGGAAAGGAAATGGCGCAGTATCTGTCTCATATATCGTTGGACACCTGAACCGCGCCGTAATGGAAGGGATAAAGGAGGGAGTGAAAGAAGAAAGAGAGAAATAGGTGCCGTAGTGGAGGGCTCCGGAATAATTTCGACCACCTGGGGATCTTTAACGTGCACTGACATCGCACAGCACACGGGCGCCTTAGCGTTTTTCCTGCATAAAAACGCAGCCGCCGCGGTCGGGATCGAACCCGGGAACTCCGGATCAGTAGTCGAGCGCCCTAACCACTGAGCCACCGCGGCGGGTGATTGCTTCAATCCAAAGCGGCACGTTTCGGGTGTCTACTGAGAAGTGCGACAGCCACTGGGCATGTCCTTAATAACTTAAATTGGTTTTAGGGGACAGGAAATTGCGTAGCATCTGTCTCACATCTCGGCCACACCTGAACCCCGCCATAAGGGAAGGGGTAAAGGAAGGAGTGAAAGAAAGGAAGAAAGAGGCGCCGTAGTGGGGGGCTCCGGTATAATTTCGACCACCTCAGGACCTTTCTCCGGTACTGACATGCCACAGCACCCGGGCGCTTTGGGTTTCGCATAATTGAAACGCTGAAGCCGCGGTAGGATCACCCGCCGCGGTGGCTCAGTGCTCGGCTACTGATCCGAAGTTCCCGGGTTCGAACCCGACCGCGGCGGCTGCGTTTTTATGGAGGAAAACGCTAAGGCGCCCGTATGCTGTGCTATGCCAGTGCACATTAAAGATCCCCAGGTGGTCGAAATTGTTCCGGAGCCCTCCACTACGGCACCTCTTTGTTCCTTCCTTCTTTCACTCCCTCCTTTATTCCTTTCCTTACGGCGCGGTTCAAGGATCCACCGATATATGGGACAGTTACTGCGCTATATCCTATCCCCCAAAACCAATTATTATTATTATTAAGCCGCGGTAGGATTCGAACCCGGATACTCCGTATCAGTATCAGAGCGCTCTAACCATAAAGACACCGCGGCGCGTAAAAAAAATGGCCAGGCTTAGCTTGGTTAAGCCAAGAATGCGTTACATATCTCGATGGGGTTCCGTGCTGCTCCGTTGACTCGATAGGCTATTGACTCGATCGCCATTGGAACTGCCCGTGTAGCAGCGCTTTTGAGTCGATAGACTATCGGTTCGAGGGCCCTCGAAATGCCCGTGTGACAATGGTATAAGACTGTCCCGGCGAAGGAGCGCAGCTCTTTTATACATATGCCGTGACGTCAATCATAGCGCAGAGCCCCTAGCGGGAGGAGCGGGAGTCAGGTGGTGGCTGCGGCCGCGCGCGACCGCGCGAGTTGGGGCCCAGCTTTTCCTCCGGCTGTCGTGACGTGACGTCACGTGGTTGCGCTAAAGGTCAATGGTGGCTGTCCGGCCGCGCCCAAGGGCTGAACTGAGTGATTGCAATATGCAACGCATAAAAATTCCCATGGTAGTGGTGTTTTTTTTTATTAAAGTGATAGTAAAAAGGAAGGAAAAGATTTTTGCTTGCCCCGGCATCTGCCATCGATGCTGAAGCACCTGAGCTGGGGCAGCGGAAATAAAGGATAGCAGGCAGAATGGAGAAATGAAATGAAAGAGGTGAGGGGACAGGAAGAGAGGATAGGGGGAGAGGTATTTTCGTCCTGTGCGCACCTTGTAGGCAGGGCAGGACTTGCCCAAATATGCGTAATTTGTCAAGGACAGCGCGGAATTTTCGCACTTTTGCATTATAACAGTCTGCGGGTAGCGCAGCGAAGCGCACTGAGGCAGTGACACGACTGTTTTCAAATGTTTAAAGTTGTTTTTATGCACATGGTTATTTGCACACTCAGTATCTTTTCTTGTGTGTGACGCGGTGGTATCCGTTTAGATTCCTAGCACGCCCTGGTGGTATCTGCGGTTATTAGTGGCACGTTCGGGATGAAATGAAAAACTCACGCATTTATTTCGGTACGCTGTTTGTAAGCGCTACTTGTAAGCAATCACGTGGCAGCAGCGAAGTAGGGTAGCACGTATGCTTGCTTAAATCATCGCCGGTTCACGACGTCTCGGCGCAAGTATTTTAATTTCATTTACTTTCTAGCAGCAACACGCGTTCCAGGTGACGTAGGCCTTGCGGTTGAGAGGAAAAAGAACGCTAGCATTTGTAAAAGCATGTTTATCGAAATTTTACCCTTGTTTTGTTTTGGTTTTTGGGGGGTTTTAACGTCCCAAAGCAGCTCAGGCTTTGAGAGACGCCGTAGTGAAGGGCTCCGGAAATTCCGACCACCTGGGGTTCTTTAACGTGCACTGACATCGCACAGCACACGGGCCTCTAGAATTTCGCCTCCATCGAAATTCGACCGCCGCGGCCGGGATTGAACCCGCGTTTTTCGGGCCAGCAGCTGAGCGCCATAACCACTTAGCCACCGCGGCGGCTTCATTTTACCCTTGTGATGAGCCAGCCAAATACACAAGTTCGGTAGACACTTCAGACTGCTTACTTTGCGGGAATGCGGAAGCATTAGTTTTTGCGCGGCTGAGTTGCCTTCCGTTAGTTCTCCCTACAAGACGGTTCGTCTGCGTGGTTTGTTGTGAACGAAAACCGGCACACATTCTCAAATTGGAGCTGCGCACTGTGACTGTAGTCAAGGTGAAGCGCGCTACAGGAGGGGCAAATGGCGTCGCTTCCGGGCATAGCCGCGACAATGAGCCGTCAAGTGTCAAGTGAAGCAGCGCCACGCACAAGGCCAACAGCAGACGAAGGAACAAACATTGCGCTCAATTGACAAGAGAAGTTTTTTCAGTACGCTACAGCCATACATGCTCCAGAATGGCAGAAAAAAACAGAAAACATGGTGACAAGTCGATCAACTATATCACTCTGAGCATGCCGACATTTTGTCGGTACAGCGATTACGCGAAAGCAGATAGTTGTGCTCTTTCATTGAGATGGCAACAGCCGGTGTGCTAGTAGCAGTAGCAGTAGTAGTAGTAGTAGTAGTAATAGCATTAGTAGTAGTAGTAGTAGGAGTAGTAGTAGTAGTAGTAGTAGGAGTAGTAGTAGTAGTAGTAGTAGTAGTAGTGGTGGTGGTAGTGGTGGTAGTGATGGTGGTAGTGGTGGTAGTAGTAGTAGTAATAGCAGTAGTAGTAGTAGGAAGAGTAGTAGTAGTAGTAGTGGTGGTAGTGGTGGTAGTGATGGTGGTAGTGGTAGTAGTAGTGGTAGTAGTAGTAGTACTAGTAGTAGTAGTAATAATAATAGTAGTAGTAGTAGTAGTAGGGGTTGTAGTAGTAGCAGTAGGAGTACTAGTAGTAGTTGTAGTGGTAGCGGTGGTAGTGATGGTGGTAGTGGTAGTATTATTATTATTATTAGTAGTAGTACTAGTAGTAATAGTAGTATAGTAGTAGTAGTAGTAGTACGAAGAGGAGTAGTAGTAGTAGTAGGAGTACTAGTAGTAGTAGTAGTAGTAGTGGTGGTGGCAGTGGTGGTAGTGGTGGTGTTAGTGGTAGTAGTAGTGGTAGTACTAGCAGTGCTAGTAGTAGTAGTAAATATAGTAGTAGTAGTAGGGGTAGTAGTTGTAGTAGGAGTACTAGTAGTTGTAGAGTAGTAGTGGTGGTGGTAGTGGTGGTGGTAGTGGTGTAGTAGCGTAGTAGTAGTAGTAGTAGCGGCCGCAGCAGCTGTAGTAATAGTAGGAGTAGGAGTAGTAGTAGTAATAATAGTTTACTGAAATAATTAAGATAACTATAAAAATGAAGGAAAAGATTTCTGCCAGCCCTGCCATCTGCCATCGCTTTCGGGAAGCACCTGGCTTCTTCGTCTCTTCACCAGCAAAGTGCTGTGCCTGGCAGTGCTTAAACATTTCAATTCGGCCTTTTCGGGCGAGTGCCCACACTGTGGAGAAGTGTTTGCGGACACATACCTCATGGTGTGGGCATGCCCTGCCAATCGTGCTGTCCCACCCCACCCCACCCGAGAGGACTGGGAGGCTGCCCTGCTCGGCTGCTCAACTCTCCGGGACCAACCAGCCCTGCTGACAAGAGCCCAAGCCACCATGGACGCAACAGGGGTCCCGGACAAGGGACCCCTCCTTGTGGCTGTGAGGGTCGGGCCCTTCAGGCCCGGTCCAAGCAATACCTCTCTTGTAAACAGTGGTGGTGGTAGTGGTTTTTTATTTAAATAGTAGTAAAAAGGAAAGGACAAGATTTTTGCTAGCCCCGGCATCTGCCATCGATACTGAAGCACTTGAGCTGGGGCATCGGAAATAAAGGATAGCAGGCAGAATGGAGAAATGAATTGAAAGAGTCGAGCGGACAGGAAGAGAGGATAGCGGGAGAAGTAATATATACAAACTGTTTACACAATAAGAGATGTGTCCAGGCTTGTAAACAGTACGAAATAAATATTTTACACCGCCACCACCTGAGCTGTGGCAGCGGAAATAAAGGGATGGCAGGCACGCTGGAGAAATGAAACGAAAGAGGTGAGGGGACAGGCAAAAAGAATAGGGGGAGGGAGGTACTATATACAAGTATTCTATTTGCACAATAACAGATCGGGCGCGTGGGATGTCCATACGGTGTGCTGCCACATTTTGCACCCAGCGAAGCCAAGCGCGCTGCCACGCGCTGAATAGATGACGCCTGGCTGAGAGAGTGCCTCTGCGCCCGGGCGATCCCATCTTGGCTCCGACTCAGGGGAAGAAGAAAAGTAGTTTATTTTCCACCGACCCTGTACTCTGGCCAATCTCCCACCGTGGGTACGTGCCATTCCGCCAGAGGCTATCATCATCATCATCATCATCACCACTGATGCAGGAGGCCCTCTCCTCCTCGAACTTGGCACTCAAGCTCAAGGGACGGGGACCGGGGCCTCCGCGACTGAAGACAGGCTAAGTTACAGGCACTCTTCGCGGTTTCCGTTGCCAGGCGGATGACTTGTTGCTGTTCGGCAGAGGGCTAGCTTCCCAGCAAGTCTTCCCAGGCATCTCTACTTTTAATGTTCTTCCTGACGCCTCGGGAGTCAGGATATTGCCAAACAGTGCTCCTTTCTCCACAAAGATCTTACACTTACCATGAGGTGTATCTTCTATTCTCGTGAGGAACAGCCAGACTGGATTTGGGAAATTCTCACCTTGCAGTTGCCGCCAAGCGACAGCCTCTCTGTTGCTTAATATTCGGTCCGGCGGTGACAGAAGTCTTCTTTCAAATGTGTAGTGTTCGACGATTTCTGTGTAAGTTTGCGCGCGCTCATCCAGTCCCCAACAGTCGGGTGGCTCTGCGGTTACCCGGCAATAGAGCGGTCGGGCTAACTCGTGTGCCGCCTCATTGGCTGTGACTGATTCGTGTGCGGGGTCCAGATTATAGCAATTGTACGATTTAATTAAGGACTTGTTAAAATTTGTTTGCCTCTTTCCAGAACTTTCCTTTGCCAAAGGGCCAAACAGCCGTTTTGCTATCGCAATTTATGATGTTTGCTTTCATTCCAACGCAAGCGAGCCCTATTACAACTTCCTCAGCTGTATCTACATTTCGGCGTCTAATGGATACGGCGGCGACTGGTATGCCACGGCCGTGGACCACTCGTGGATACTGCCCGCCCCCGCGCTTAGCACTAGCCGCGTCTACATAGGCGACTTCTTTAGGTTTCTGTTTCCATGCCCTTCGTAAGCGCTTCTGCCCCCCCCCCCCCCTTTCTTTTTGTCTCCGTTCCATGTTATAGGTCGGTAGGATGTTTTTGAGGAAGAGGGTGACGAGTATGTTTTCGCGACATTTTTGTTGAATATGTTTTGTCGCTCGCGCTCCTGTCTGATTGCAGCCCCACCCAACCCTAGAATGGTTCCGCCCGTGTCAGTTCGGCTCAATCTTTCTAAGCTGCGCCATACGCACGGCTTCCGCCAGTTCAGTCCAATTATTATGCACCCCCATTTCGAGGAGGCAGTCCGTCGAGGCCGTAATGTGAAGCCCCAGCGCCCTCTTCTGACGTTCTTCACCTGTCTTCTGCGTTCTTCATCTGCTTTTCATCTGTTCATCATGTCTCAGATATAGTGTGGCATAGCATTATGCGGCTGATAATGTAGGCCTGCAACAGTTTCAGGAGATGGTCCCAAAGAGATGACGTTTTCACGCCGTTCCCGAGCGAGGCGCAGGCTTTGCGCTGATAGATAACGCATGCATACAAGGTGGCTTCATGACAGCGACTTGCCGCGTGGGCGATCCCACTCCAACTTGTGGGGGAGGCCGGCGAGTGAGTAGGAAAAGCGGCGCGCGCGTATGGGCCGTCATCTGACAAGTCCCCCTGAGTTCGATTCTATCAGACAGTCCGATGCATGTCTTCCTGCGGTAAGGATTCCGGAAGCTCTGAACTGGGCGATCGCGCATACCCATGAAAAGCCTTAGCGAATAAAGCAATGTACTCCTGTGAGCCGTTCGGGCCTTTAACAAAAATTTCTGTCGCTCGAGTCCCTGGCATTGCAGGAACTGCTTGTGTTTGCCTATAGCTACAGAAAGTTTGGTGCATATGTACTTGGTTCATTTTGATACTTTTTGGTTTACGTCCTTGAGTGCTCCTGGTGGTGAATTGTGCGAGTTGAAAGAAACAATTGCCAAGGAAAGGAGTTTTGCAGACAAGTACACACGCAAGCAGCCCAGAATCATTAAAGGAGAAAACGGACAAAGGATGCCAGTTCTTCATTAGAGCAGGAAAATATAACATGCACATTTAAATTGTAGGCATTTGATGATAAGTAGAAGAAAATTATAGTCGTTTCATCAAACTCGCAACGTTTCTGGAGGCCGCTCTCCCACATTTCATTCCCCTGATGCAGTCCGGAAAGGCTGCCGACCACGTACGGAGAATGAACTGGGGATATGAGGCTGGCTGGAAGAAGTAGACACAAAAAAAAGAAAACCAGCTCAGTACGGCCCTTGATTCCAGGTCAAATGAATGAATGATTCTCGGCCAACAATGTGCGAATGTTGTGACTCATCTTGTGATGTGTTCCTCATTTGAAACTCTGTTTATATAGTTCAAAATAGGAGTTATATAATCCATGAAACTCTGTGTGACCGAAGAGAATCGCTAAATGGTCAAAGGACATTGCAACAAAAACTAGATCGCACATTTCCTAGAGCAAAACCAGAACGTTATTATTTTCAACGCACAACAAAAGTCATGTTTGAATGAGACTGCTACGAACGCAAAAAAACACTTATATGTGCCTCTAGTCAACGGTTCGAAAGCTTTTTCTCTGTTGCTTAGTGCCTTAAAATTGTAGCCTTCATGACGCTTAGTTACTGAGGCATAGAAACATGCCTGTGTGGGAGTAATAAGGGAGTACGCTGTCAGCTAGCACGCACGCCTTTATGAAAGGGTGTGCGCTAGAGGACAGCTTACTCCCTATCTACTCCTTTCTGTTCAGAGTGTGGATGGTAAAAATGCACGGAACAATACGGGTACACACGATATTTGTGTTTAATTTTTTTCTCCATAATCACGCGTCACTTATTCGAAGCACGTCGCAATATATATCCACCCATTTCGTAGAACTCACAAACCAGCGAACCGGCCCTTGGTTGGTTGTGAAACTTTATTTCCAGCGGATATAGAGGAGCGACACGAAGTCGCCCCCCGCTTAAACGGCGGCCGCTATCCCTTGGGCAGCGGCGGCGGCTTCAGCCAGCTGGAGGAGCTTGATCTGTATCCCCGGGTCGGGGCTGAGCAATAGAGCCTCCCAATGAGCAGAGTCGGTAATGAAGTGACTCGCGGGTTGGGACTTGCGGGCAGTTCCAGATCATATGATTTAGATCGGCTTTCGCATCACAATTTTTGCATTTGTTGAGTAGAGTCCTTCCGATAGAAGCTACACAATTGGGGATTTGGATAGGTGTTAGTTTGAAGTTTACGCCAGGCTTTGGCCTGTTGCTTGGAGAGCGTTTTATCTGCTGGGGGGAATCTGCGTCTTGCAAGCCTGTAGTGCTGCAGGATTTCTCTGTAAGAAAACAACCTCTCCTTGCCAGAGTATAGGGCGGGTGGGCTGCACGGACCCAGCTCGGCGGGACAGTTCTCGAGCTAGGTTATACAGCCGCCTCATTACCAGCAAGGGAAGCATGAGCAGGCGTCCAGATTAGGCGAATGCGCCGCGTGGGCTGATAATTTAGCAGAATCCGTGCTGCTTGTGGGGAGATTCTTCCAAACGTGTAGTTACGTATAGCCAATTTTGAGTCGCTGACAATGGTTTCTGCCGAGGATCCCACAATGGCTAGAGCAATGGCTGTTTCTTCTCCAACATGTGTGTGCTGAGTGCGTATAGTGCCCCCAGTTATCAGTGTACCACGTTCCGTGGTGACCACAGCTACCATCTTGTCAGCCGAAGAATCTGCCGCATCTACATATACCACAGAGTATCATTAAGAAAGCGTTTGCCTAATGACCTTGGCTCTCTCTCTGTACGCCGTTCAGCGTGGAAATCTGGGTGCATGTTCCGAGGTAGTGGAGGAATGACCAGAAGCTGGCGTATATGTTTGGAAGGTCCGCCTTGTCGTTCGTATGTTATGCCTAGTGTGGACAGAATGTGTCTGCCAGTTGGTGTGGCCGATAGTCGTTCGTACTGCGAGACGGTTACCGCTTCAATAATCTCGCTTAGGGTGTTATGAAGACCGAGACCTAACACTTCCTCAGTCGCTGTGTGCATGGGTAGCCCAACTGCCTGTTTGACGCATTTTCTGATTATGGCCTCCACTTTTTCTTTTTCAGCTGACTTGAGATGTAGGTAAGGGCATACGTAAGCTATGCGGGCTTATCACAAAGGCTTGTACTAAACGGAGAGTATTGCTTTCCTTCAAGCCCGAGTGGCGGTTACTAATGCGGCGAATGAGTCGCATAATTTGCTGCGAGGTTCCCTGAAGCTTCCGAATTACGTCACCATTGAAGCCGTGTTCTTGTAGAATTAGGCCCAAGATTTTAATTTTTGGGCACTTGAGGAATGGGGACTCCCGCGAATACTGAGTTCGATGCCGGTGGGGTTTGCGCAAGGGATCTGATGTTGCGGAATATGAGAAATTCAGATTTGGCTGGAGAGCACCCGCAGCCCCCTAGGGTCTACATAGTTCCCCCACGATATCTATTGCATGCTGTAGTCTCTCCTCGATTTCGGCATCATTGCCATCGGCGGTCCACAAGGTGATATCGTCAGCATAGAGGCTGTGGTGGAGTTGCGGAACCTGCGCTAATAGGTGTGGAAGTTTCAACCATTGCAACGTTGAAGAGAAATGGTGATAGGACCGATCACTGTGGGGTGCCCTTGTTGCCGAGGGGAAAGTCATGCGAGTGGAGACCTCCTACTTGAAAATGCGCCTTTCTACCTGAAAGAAAGTCGCGGATATAGTTGAAGGTGCGGGCTCCCAACCCCGAGTTCATGAAGGTTCTCCAAGATCGCATCATGTCTGACATTGTCAAAGGCCTTTTCCAGGTCAAGTCAAGAATTATTCTGGTGTCCCGCGTTTTTGCCTCAATAATCTGAGGTTTGAGCTGAAGCATTACATCCTGCGTAGAAAGTTTTGGTCGAAATCCAATCATGGTTGGAGGGTACAGCTCGTTCTCCTCCATAAACCGGTTGAGGCGGGTATGAACTACGTGCTCCATGAGCTTACCTACACAAGACGTGAGCGAAATCGGACTGAGGTTCTCAAGGCTGAGTGCCTTCCGTGGCTTTGGGAATGAGAATGCTCTCTGCCGTTTTCCATATTTGTGGGATGGAGCCCTCCGACCAACATTTCTGCATATACTCAGTTAGTGATTGTAGCGACACTTCATCCAGGTTGCCGGAGGATCTTGTTGGATACTGCATCGGGGCCAGTGGCGGATTTGCAGTTTAGCCTGGCAATCTCTGCCCTAACCTCATCCACAGTAATGGGGGAGTCGAGCTGCGTGTTTTCCGGACCAGCATAATCTGGGAAGGCTTGGATAGGAGCATTGCCAATATATCTATCTTTAAGTTCAAGGAAAAGGTCCTCTGGTGGGCCTGCATACTCATGCACAAGCTTCTGCAGGTTCAGCTTCTGGGTGGTTCTGCTACCTGTAGGTCAAGTAGATGACGGAACAAGTGCCAAGTCTTAGAGACTCCCATATTGCGATCCATTTGGTTGCATATGTCATCCCAGTTTTGTTGAGTAAGTTTAGCTGCATGATCCTCGATCTCCTTGTTTAGCCTAGCTATTCTTCTGCGCAGATTGCGGTTCCACCGCTGTCGTTTGAGTCGGTTCTCGAGTCCACTCTTTGCCTCCATAGGTGAAGAAGCCGGCTGTCCGCAATCTCCAGGTGGTCAGCCTGGTCTAACGTATGGGTGACTGCTTTGGCATCTTGACAAAGATCCTGTGCCCAGATATCTATGTCTAGTATTTCGGGGGGTATCTGATTCTCGGGCGGCTCTTTTAGCGCGGAACGTGTCCCAATCGACAAGGGTGGGGGCTCGAGCGCTACGACGTTTGGGGCCAGTTGAGGTCACTATTTCCAATATGGTAGGAATCGCTGCCGAAATTTTGTTGAGTGTTTATCCATGTTGGAGTGCCCGAATTTTTAGCAAAAGTCAGATCGGGAGACGTATCCCTGGAAACACTGTTACCCGCAGCGGGTGGGGACTAGTGGATCTGTAAGATGAGTCAACCCACACTGTTGTGCGGTGAGCCACAGTTTTCTACCTTTAATGTCCTCCTGTGCGTAACCCCAAGCCCGGGTGTTGGGCATTAAAGTCTCCCGTGAAAATGACGGGGTGATTGCCTGCGAGCTTCAGGGTCGCCTGAAAAAGCGGGCCGAAGCTTGCTTTCCGTAACTTTGGGCTGCTATAGACATTCAGCACAAACAGACTGTGGTCGGGTTTCCTAGGCGGAATTAATTCGACTAGCACGTGTGTGACATTTGTGACTGGGGTATCGTGCTGTACTACCGCAATATTTCGTTTGACAAGAGTCGTGACTCCAAGCGCTTCCACCCCCCGATGAAAAGGATTGATACCCAGCTAGCTTGCTATTAGTTTGTGTCTATTGTAGTGCGATTAAGTCCGGTCCGTCCCTATTGTTGAGGAAATTGTTAGAGTACAGCTCGTTTGCGGCTAAATCCACGGCAGTTCCACTGCCAGATGGTGTAATTGGGTTGTGGCGCCATGTTGTTGCTAGTCGGATACCGCTTCAGAAGAAGCGGGTTTGCGAATTTTGTGAGGAAGGAGCCTGCTCTCTGCTTCCTGCTGCCAGCTGCCTAAGTTAATTAATTCCTGCCGGTGTCTGCATAATTCTTCCATGATGAAGTCATTGTAAGCTGCACTTGAATGAGGGTGCTGTTAGTCTGCGTTTGCACTTCTCAATTTTGTGAATGGTGTCGGCTAGTGTTTGGCCTTCGGACAGGGTATCGCCTGCTTTTCGCTTAGGCGGGGGTGCCCGCGTTGATTCAGCATGCATGTCCGCTCCGGCGGAGGTAGAGGCGGTAGGTTTATTGGCGCCATCGGTCGTAGTTGCGGTGACCCAGCCGCATTTGTTGCTGTTTTAGAGCGGCATTTTCTTTCTTTAGGTCCTCGCGCCTCACGAAGTAATTTCCTACCAGCACTTTCAGGTCTGCTAGCTCAGAGGGGTTGGAGTTAGATTTCTGGAGGCTTTATCTGCCCAGCCTACCTTTTGCATGCCGACGGCGTCCTGGTTCAAACCGTGGTTCCGTGGCTGGTGTGAAGGAGTCCTGGATTTTGATGCGGACCGGCCTCTCGGTTCCAGTCGTGGAAAGGAGCTGGATCGATGTCTATAATTTGCTCGTCCCCTGCTTTTGGAGCGGCTGCGTCGCTCTTTAGACTGCGGCGACTCTTGGCTATGCTGGGTCAGATGTTGGCGTTCCTGTTCCAGCGGCGTTTGCTGACAATGTATGGAGTGCGGTAGATTTTCGCGGCATTTGTTGCTGCCAGTTCATGGCCCTTACCGCACAAGGCACACTCAGGCTCGCAGCTATGTGTCCTCAGGAGGATTGGCCACGCCGCATCCGCGGCAGCGAGCGTTTTTCAGGGTCCGGGCAAACGTCTCTGCGATGTCCGAGTTGTCCGCACAAAGAACACACTTCGTATTTTTTTTTTGTAGAGGCAGCAGCGAATCATGCCACCACCGAAGCTGATCCAACGGGGAACTCGCTCACCGTTGAAGAGAATGAGAACCGTCTGCGACTGCGCACCCATGCGCCGGACTCCCACATATTGGAGGATTCCTTACACAAAATTTGTTTCCACCAAAACCAAAATATTATTACAGCCCATAGACTGAAAATATACTTCGGTCCTGTAAAGTCTATAGACTCTCTACAGACAAATCC